>OY740720.1:126207977-126804890 GCA_963513945.1 Hydrotaea diabolus
TCATGATGTTAAATCGGTAGGGACTTGGTTAATAGACATTCAAAATGCTCTGGGTGTCCAAAATGCTGAATATTGGGCTTCTAGAGCTTAATGGTCTAAAATCAGGAAAACACCTTTCAATTATACCAAACCAAACAGATATAAAATTAAAATGAAATTGTTAAATTTTCTACCAGTTAATTAATATTTATATTACATGGTGAATAAAGGCCATAAATCGGGTTAGGTAGAACTCTGTACAACCAGAATCACTCAAACTACGGAAACTAGCAGAAAAAATCCCTAGCAGTTATCGATATCCCTTTGTGATCGCCTTTAAAAGCTCTTGAGTTGTCCAATGCAAATATAAGACATTTCAGCTAGATGCCTTTAGAAGTACGAACCTAATTTTGATCCCCACATGATAGGCCGAGCTTGGCACAAACAGAGAATTTTTTGGACGGATTTCTCCACATGCTTTTCCTCACAGTTAGTCGCGACAGTCAGTCATTTTTGCCAATCAGTGTCCCGACATGACAAATAAGGTCAGCGAGACGTCAGGTCTTGATAGCACCAAAAGCGTTCGAAAGCTTTTCATACCCAGTCGGGCCACATTTGTCGCAGCCCACCATTGAATCCCGCCTATTATTTTAGAATTCTTTAGGCTCTTTCCCGCAAAATGAGTTTGCAGGAGGCAAGCCTTCGGTTTCAAGCACTCCTAACGTTCGTAAGATAGTACCGAGTCTTGTAAAGTCATCTGATCTACAGTTCTGCAAAAGCAATGGGCTTTTTGCTGCTCTGGTACTAGCCTGCATCGCTAAAGAAGGGAGGTGGGCCAGCGCATCTCCTTGATAATCTCGAAGTTAAGTTTAGATATAGCTTTTAATGCCGTCTTCAACTTCTCCGCTGATGAGAGCCAATACAAAGCTGTCTTTAATAGCCTCTATAAAGGTCCTTGAACTAGTGTTACCATTGATCATTTTGGAACTTTTTTATACCGGTGGGTCATCGGGCAAATTAACCTTTTTCTCAGCCTGATTTGTTGCCTAAAGCAGGCGAAATATTTTGTTGGGCAGAGAAGCTTAACAAAATGTTTTTTTTGCTGTTGATGAGGCCGGATTGGCTCTATCAAATCTCTTAGGAATTCAGAGAGAGAGAGAGAGAGAGAGAGAGAGAGAGAGAGATAGATAGAAAGAAAGGACCCACAAAGGTCCGATAATTGTTCCTCTACCGCGAATGGTGAGTATAATTTCATTTTGAGACCAGAGTCTCAGCGAAACTGTAAGCTTTGCTCCTTTTGCCAGATCCAGCTTTCGACTCAATCTTGTCTGCCGGTTTTAAGTCGCTCTAGTATAGGGAAATCGCATCATGGCCCCTATAGCACGACAACGATTTCATTAATGCTGAGGCAACCAGGTATCAGCTAGTCTCATGTACGTATACAGGCTGCGGTCACCCACATCTGCGAACCAAAAATAGGAGAGCTTATTTTCAGTAGGACCACTACTACAATTACCATCCATCGTACCAGGAGAAATCCAGGACATTGCATAAGCCTTAACCCTGATCGATGGTGGGCTACGTTTATACTATTCCAACTTCAATCACCTAAGTGTGAAGATGATTGATTTTGTCAAAATGTTTGTCGTAGCTAGCCTATATTCATAGGCCGCCCGGCTATCAGCCACCTGCCGATTCCCGCAGTAGCCTAGTAGCTTGATCAACTGCCATTTGCTCAGTGCAAAGTCATGTCTCTAAAAACTAGAAGTTCTCACCTTCCTTCAATCTAAATTCACTCGAGTATTGAGGGCATCGAAAGGAGTCCTAGTCTAAGTCCGTTGGGCTAGAGGAGAGGTTTTATACCCAAACTATTACAGGTAGCTCCTAAGTTCTTTATGTCCAGTCAAAAACTGACAAAGAAAATTAAAATCTCCTTGTCGTTGGTTGAGGTTAATGTAATAGTCTATATCTGATATAAGTGGGCAAATTTTGCCGCATTTTCGCCACCATTTTTATATGGACTTGATGCTTTTGTTTTGCCGTAATATCTTAATCTTTTTATTAGTTTATTTTTAAATAATATACTAGCCTCAATTCACAGCAAATGATTTGACTACTTTCTAGAGTATACAGGGTGGAGCGCGAAAATTTGCTTTTTTTGGGAATGAAATAAAAAAATGATGAACTTTAGAACAATTTATTTTAAATATTAATTATATTGAACAGTGAGGGAATTTTTAAATTACATGGTTTTAAATACTGTATCTGGCAAATGTCTACCTTTGCTATCCACACACTGCTGCATAGATTTTCTGATGTTTCCATGAACTCTAACAAGCACTTCGACTTATATTCTGCCAATTTCAACCACAATATTGTTAATCAGGTCGTCCAAGGTGTTGGGACGATTGATATACACCTTCGACTTAAGGTAACCCCAAAGGGAAAAATCGGGGCTAAGTCAGGTAAGCGTGCCGGCCAGTTCACACTAACCCTAATAGAGATAAGTCGTCCAACAAACATTTGCCTCAAACATTTCGTGGTAACCCTCGCTGTATGTGCAGTGGCACCATCCTGTTGGAACCATGTATCCTCTAATTGCATTGCCTCAAGTGCCGTCTTAAAAATATCCTGTATCATAGTCAAGTACCGTTCGAAGTTCACATTTACGGCACGACGGTTATCCTGGAAAAAGTAAGAGCCAAAGATGCCTACCCGTGATATGGACCACCACATAGTGACGGGTTCCGAATGCAGTGGACTCAGGCGAAGTTATCTCGGGTTTGCTTCATTCCAGTACCACATATTTTGTTTGTGTACAAAGCCACTGAGGTGAAAATGTGCTTTAGAAGAAAAGAACACAATTGCGTCACGGGTTATAGTTGCAAGAATGTCTTCACAAGAGGTCCGCCGTGTCAAATAGTCCTGTGCTGACAAGTTATTCATTTTATACGGGCGAAAATTCAGTTCATCATAAAGAATTCGGTGGAGAAAATGCCTGGGAATGCCAAGACCAAGTGATTGATTCCGAGCAGAGCGTTTCGGAGACTCTCTCGGCATTTTGTAGTGTTGTACGAGTGATCCTTCTCTCTGGTCGCCTTTGTACACATGACACATTTCCTACTGTTCTCAAAGAAGTTACCCAAGTAACAATTGATTGCCGTGCGGGGGACATGTCCGCGTGGGGGAACAGCGAATCGAAAAGCACGCTGCACTGCAATGATCGAGTGCGCATTTGAAAAATACGCTTCAACACAAAATTACCTCTCCTCACGTGTTCAATGCAAGAGAATACAAATCTTGCGTCAGCTACTATAAGTCACGTACACTCTCCACTCTTTTTGACCAACAGGGCCGCCACAGCCTGCAATGCAAAAAAGCAGATTTTCTTGCTCCACCCTGTACAAATGCAAACAATTACTTCAATTCTGATTGGAAGTATATTTTCTATTGCTTGCCAAAAGGCGAAACCGAAAAGTCGGTAAATGCTTTTCACTTTAATAAAAAATCCGACATTCGTTTGTTTAAAATAAACCCAAATTGACATTTTTCTAAAAACTCCGGATTTTTGGATACTCTACGTACTACGAGGGCTACTATATATATTTCTAGCCTAATGATGAAAATTCGAATATTTATCATTAAAAATAGTTTTATTGTTTTTCAAAATTGTCGAAGCAATTTTTCCGCTCCGCTTGAGACACCTCACTAACATGGTTTTTGAACGCTTCAACAGCATCTTCTGGCGACGAAAATTGTTGACCACGCATTTTTTTATTGATGTGCAAGAAAAAAAAGAAGTCGTTGGGTGCCAAGTCAGGGCTGGACTGCGGGAGACCCATCAATTTGATGTTTGGCAGGTCAAAAAGGCACTGGTTCGAGCCGAGGTGTGAGAGCTCGCATTGTCATGGTGCACACAATGATTCGTCTTCTCTTGTTCGTTTTTCGAATTTCTCCGAAGACTTAAGGCAAACAAATTGTGGTGTACCACTCAGAATTGACCGTCCTATGTTGCTCATGCGGAACAGTCGCCACATGACCAGTTTTGCAGAAGAAACAGGCGACCATTTGCTTCGAAGTGCTTCTTCCACGAACACCTATCTTTGGACTTGGCTCGTCTTCGAAGACCAACACGGTCGATTGCTGTTTTATTTCGGGCTCATACGCATAGATCCATGATTCGTCACCTGTGACGATCTCATTAAAGTCTTTTAAAGCACCGCGATCGTATTTCTTTGCACCAGCGACACAAGCCTTTTTTTGAGCGATTGTCAAATTGTGCGGGATCCAACGAACAAACCCTTTTTACGGCCAGGTGTTTATGTAATATCGAATGTATGCTGGTGGAAGAAATGCTAAAGGATGCCTCTATCTCGCGGTATGTCACATGACGATCTTGTATTATCAGTTCACCCCCGGCATCTCTGGCTCAACCGCTGTTTTTGGACGACCTTCAAGACCTTCGTCTTTAAGCCAGCGTCGGCCACGATTGAATTCATTAAACCAGTTTTTCACAGTGCTATAGGATGGTGCTTCATCGACATACAAAGATTTAAGTTCATCGATGCACTCTTGTCGTGAAAATCAACTTCGAAAGTTGCGAAAAATGATCGCACGAAAATGTTTACGAGTAAATTCCATTTTTTGCCAAATTGATTTTTTCAAGTCACTGTAAACAACACAAATGATGGTCGTACGTCAAAACGTTCTAAGTGCGTTTATGCTAAAAATGTCAAACTTTCCAATGAAAATGTCAGAAGGCGCCAGGCAACGCTTAGTGTTGGCTATACCAGAAATACGAGGGTGGTTCGGAAAGTTCTTAGCCTATCAATGAAAGAGAATAGTTAGTTTTTCAAAAATATTTTTATTTTTCAATATAATCTCCTGAAACTTCAATACACTTAGTCCAACGCTTATCTAGCAATTCTATCCCTTGCGCTGGTGCGTTGTCTTGATGAAAAATTATTTTTTTTGTGTTGTAAGCCAGGACGTTTTTCTCGAATTTGTACATTTAATTGGTCTAAAAGGTTGCAATAGTACTCTGAATTTATTGTTTTACCCTTTTGCAGATAGTCAATCAATAAAATACCTTTGAAGTCCCAAAAAACAGTTGCCATAACCTAACCAGCCGATTGAATTGTTTTTGCCTTCTTTGGGGCACTTCCTCCAGCTTCAGTCCATTGTTTGGATTGTTCTTTTGTCTCTGGAGTATAGTGGTGGATCCATGTCTCATCAACAGTTATGAAACGACGCTTAAAATCTATTTTATTTCGCTGAAAACGATCCAAACAAGCTTGAGAAATGTTCATTCTTATGCGTTTTTGGTCGACTGTTAACAAGTGCGGCACCCATCTTGCAGAAAGCTTTTTCATCTGTAGTTCTTCATGCAAAATTAAATGGACTCGATCATTTGAGATGCCCATTATATAAGCTATTTCACGCACTTTTATGCGTCGATCATTTAATACCATATCATGCACTTTGGCTACAATTTCTGTTGTTGTTGCTGTTTTTGGACGTCCACTACGTGGTTCATCTTCAATGCTTGTACGACCACGTTTAAATTCAGCAACCCAATTTTTTACTGTTGCATATGAAGGAGCACTTTCACCTAACACATTCACCATATCAGTATGAATTTCTTGTCCCGATAAACCTTTTTTATGTAAATATTTAATGACACCACGCATTTCTAATTTTTCCATTGTAAAAAAATCGCGGATGCGTCTTTTGTGAATACCTGTTTCTATATGAAGGAGTTGCCAGATCGAAACAAAATTTAACATGTATTCATAGCAGAGATGGAGGTTTCCAAAACACTTAACATTTTTCTGTTTATACCGCGCTTTTTGTCGTCGTATATATGTGACGAGCAAAATAGAAAGGGACCTAAGGTTAAAAACCTGTTTTGTTCAGGAGAGCCATTTTAAAGATTAGGTCCCTTCCTATTTGCGCTTAGAATCGTTGACTTCACTTTCATAAAATGCGCATATCTCTGGGAGGGACCACTTTTGGAGCATGGGATCGGTCTCATTCGATGCTCAGATGTTGTCCACATCAAAAAAAAGGTGAAAAGTTGATGAAAAGTTTTGTTCAGGAGAGCCATTTTAAAGATTAGGTCCCTTTCTATTTGCGCTTAGAATCGTCGACTTCACTTTCATAAAACGCGCATATCTCTGGGAGGGAACACTTTTGGGGCATGGGATCGGTCTCATTCGATGCTCAGATGTTGTCCACATCAAAAAATGAAAATTGATTTGTTTACCCTTAGGTCCCTTTCTCTATGCGCTGCCACATAAAGCAATCCTCGTACACCCAGGATTCCGCGACCATATTCATTACAGGCCAGGCATACTTTGACAGACAGCAATCAAATGATTGAAACTTATGTTTTAAAGCTGTTTTTGCAATGTTTCTCCCTTAATTTAAGAAATCCATCACGGGCACCAAAAGAAACATGCAATTTTCACCACCAATTTTCGTTAGCCACGTTATGACTGTAATCTTTGTGAATTTTTGAAATTGCCAACGATCTAATATCCATCTATGAGACTCCCTCCAACACATTGAACAAATTTTTCGATTAAATCCCCGGTGGTTCAATGGAACACGTGTCTAGTTAACGATAGTCCTGGAGTTGCTTCTCGGAACGCGAGTGTATTGTATCCTTACACATATGAATGCAAGGGAATACTTGCTATAATAATAATAGGCTTTCTTATTGATCACCATTATAACATATTTTTTGTGCCGCTGAAGAAAAATGTAAAAAAAAAATCAAAAAATGTATTCATTTTCAATAAATCGATGAACGCAGACACGCACTCACACACACTCATACGGAAGAGTATTAAACTGAGCATCAATAAAAATTCGAATAAAATATTTAGTATATATTTGTGTTGCTTTTCAATATATTTGCGGACATGTGCCAGCGTGTGCTTATGTGCGGTCCTTGCTACACTCACACGATTTCGTTTCAATCCCGATGAACATTTTAAAACGTCCACGTTTCTATGCGAGTACGAGTATGTGATATCCTTGGCATTTGTCTGCATTCATTGCCATTAGAGTAAAAGAAAAACGCTCACAACTCTTGCTGCATACTGATGTCAACACGGACAGTCTTCCTGTCTATCTGTCTGCCAGGCTGTCGGATTTTGAAAAGCTCAGTGTGTTCTATTTGGCAGTGGGTGTCCACAATGTTGCCATAGTATTGACGCTTGTTTTGATAACTAATGTTGGATGAAATAAAATTTTTATGATTTCAATAAATATTTAACTTGAGGATTTTTTTAAAAAAAAAAAACATCCACTTCAATGCACAACAGTTGATTGAAATGGCATGGCTGTGTGATATCGTATTTTAAAATGATTTTGTTTCTTATTTGCTGGTGCTATTAAGTAGAGTCAGTCGTGAACTTGAGGCCAACTTTCATGCCTCCTTGTTAAAACGTCTTAGCCAAGAAAACGAAACAAATTGTGATAAAACTTCTTTGTTTACGTGTTTTGCTTAACATCCTTCAAAGAAGACTACCATTAACTTCTTTAAAATGGTACAATTTTACAAGATCGCAATTCTGTATTGTCAGTAGCGAACAAATTTATTGCATATTTTAAATTGCACAAACGTAACTGCTGATGAGAAGTCCAGTCGGCTTAGAAATCTGATCTTTCTCGAGTTTTGATATTTTTGTACGCCATACAATGGAGGGTATATTAGTTTTGTCATTCTGTCTGTAACAACTTGAAATAATCATCGGAGATCCTCTCTTGATCCTCGTAAAATTCTAAGGCCATCTAGCCATGTTGTCCGGCTGTCCGTCTGTTGAAAACAAGATATAGCCTGCATAAAAACAGCTAGGGAGCTGAAATTTGGCACATGTGTAGTTAACCTAGCATGGTTGGTATTGAAAATGGGCTATATAGCTCTACGGAAAGTTGGTGTTGGAGACCCTCAACCGACACTACCTCATAAAAATTAGTTTTTTTTTTGAAAATATCCGTCCAGTTTCTTGAGCAAAATCACTGAAATTTTGCAAATAATAATCTCTATATAGGCGCAATCATCTATGTAGAAATGGTTAAGATTGGGCCATCATTTCTTGTACCTCCCATACAAACGGCCTTATGGGCCTTGAGAAATAATATGACTATAACTCACCACAAACTTGACCTATCGAAATGAAATTTTACACATCAAGATTTCTATATACAACACACTTCTACGCTAAATTTGGCTAAGACGGAAATGCCCTTCTGGTACCTTCCACACAAACGGTCTCATGGGCCTTGAAAAATAATATGACAATAACTCACCACACACTTGACCTATCGAGACGAACTTTTCGGCATAAAGATTAATTTATAGAACAGACTTTTGCGCTAAATTTGGCTAAGATCGGAAAGGCCCTACTGGTACCTCCCACACAAACGGTCTCATGGGCCTTGACGAATATTATGACAATAACTCACTACAAACTTTACCTATCAAGATGAAATTTTCTACATAAAGATTTTTATATAGAACACACCTCTGTGCCAAATTCTGTTTAGATCGGAAAAGTCCTACTGGTACCTCTCACACAAACGGTCTCATGGGCTTTGAGAAATAATATGACGATAACTCACCACAAGCTTGACCTATCGAAATGAAATTTTGCACATAAAGATTTCTATATAGAACACACTTCCGCACCAAATTTGGTTTTATTTGGGAATTTGGTGGAAGGTATCCAAAGTTCGGCACAGCCAAACTTAATATTTTTTACTTGTTTAAGCACTAGCTGCCACATTTTTTTTATTCAATATTAATGAAATTTGCCACGCGTTAGCTTTTTGACCAAGAAAACACGTTATAGAAATTGAGCAAAATCGGTTCAGATCGAGAAGCCATATATTACAGAAACTCTTGATGACATTTGATACACGTTAAATTTTGTGGACAAATAAATAGTGGCAGAAAAGTCGGTTCAGATTTAGATATGACTCCCACATATGCGTACATCTGGTTTTTCTGTTTTTAGCTACGGCATCCAATCTTGATGAAATTTAGCACGAGTATGTTTCAGGGCTACGTAAGAACGTTATTGAAATGATAGAAAATAGGTTCAGATTTAGATACAGCTCGCAAAAATATATGTTCATCCGATTTCATGATTTTAGCTCTAAAAACCACATCCAGTCTTGATGATCTTTGACACAAGTAAGTTCCTTGTGCCAAGGATGGACGCTGTTAAAATTGAAGTAAATCAGATTAAGATATAGCACCCATATATATGTTCAACCGATTTACTCTAAACAAATTTAAATATGACATTAGCCGCCCAGGGTGGCCCAAAAATCTACTTTCAGTTCGTTTTTTAGAACATATGATTCTGCAGGGTATCATATGTTCTAAAAAAGCTAAACTCAGGCATGTCCGACGCCTGACTTTAGCTTTTATTTCTACTTTTTAAAACTTTGCATAGCATTCGAAACGCGACTAATAACCATGAATTTATATATCCAGATAATGTAAAATTTCTTTTAATGCCCAATCACCCTAAAAGCCACCTATTACATCATATCTGCCTCAAACTTCCAAGTCTAGCTAAATCTGGACTATCCCAAATATAAAGATTCTTCCTGAAAGGAGGCATGACGGCAAACTCTGTGTTACGAAAGGTACGAGAGATCTTTTTTTCTTGGAATGGTTTCTGTAGGAGGTGCCACGATGCCTTAAGATCAAGTGTATTTTCCGACCTCGTACTAGCTGCTAGCGTGTGCCTGTTTTCTTCAGCGAAATTTATCGATAGTATAAATATGTTCTAAAGCTCTATGAATTGTTACTCAGGTACGTCAGGTGATGAATACGAATCTTTGTATTAAGTGGTCTAATGGTTGGCAGGCACGCCTTGGAATATTTAACGTCTTTAAATAGTGGGGGTTTTCACCGGCGGACTCATTTTCTCACTTTTAGCAGTTAGGTTCCAATTCATTTCTACAACTTCTAAGTGCAATACAAAATCAAGATATCAAGTGACATTCCAAACATCATTGAAGCTATTTCCAGAAAACTGTAACACTTAATGTGAGATATGACCTTTTTGTCATAAACAAAAAGTAGACATACCCAATCTACATATAAATGGCTATCTCCTGATATGTCCACGTTGCCATCGTCGCCGTAACAATTCAAACTGAAAGACACAATAGGCTGGATAATAAACACAAAAACGCGAAAAGACAAAAGTAGAGATCCGACACCAAAAAAAAATGTGTTGCTCTAGTTTTGGTTCATCCATCACAATGTTCGTCAACGTTTTTCATCTCAAGCCTGTCATGTCGATTTAAACCAGGCCGTTTTAGGCAGTCGTGGCAGGCACCAGCACTTAGCTGTTGTTGCAGCCATAATTGAGGCTGATGTTGCTGATGCGACTGTTGTTTCTGACGCGTCCGCTGTTGTCTTATGACAGTTGCTGTTGTATTAGCGTCGTTACCATATCAGTTTTGAAGTGATTGTACACTTTTTTTTGTTTGTTTTGTCTCTTTTCTTGTTTTCCGTCGTGTTGTATTTCTCACCATAGAAGATTGTATGACCTGATGATTTGGTAGAAAGGATAACTGGCGATAGATGTTATAATTGCAAGGCCAATATGGGGGTGATGTTATGGTTGGGTTCGTAAAAGTGTTCTAAAATAGCTGTTTTTCTATGATTTTAGTACCGAATGCTTCGCCAATGCTTTTTATAAATATAATTTGCAAATATGTTTGCTTAGCACAAACATCACACTTTTTCGTTCGCTCGCGTATAATCAAAACGAAAATCCTTTAAAATGTAAGGCTATTCCGAAGGCTTTAACAAAAAGCAAAGAAACAAACTCAATGCAAGCTGCATTTAATCGTTGAAGAAACTGATGTGCAACTTTTCTGGTGATTATATGAGGATGATCTACATTTGACAATGTCTATCATTCTCATATAATCAAGAGATATTTGTCTATAGATAATAACTGTCTTCGTATTAAAAATGACCAGGAAATTTTCTTGCTAGAATTACGGTTTAAAAATAAAAATTGCAATATTTATAGTCCCTGTAGCCCAACGCTCAAACTCTGCAACCTAAATCCTCCAAAAATTCCATATAGACAGTAGCATTTAAATTATCTTTAACTTTAGTGCTCACATTTACTAAAGGGCAGTTATTTAGGCCATAAAGGCCGTTTTGGGACCCATCGTAGTATTTGTTTAAACCTCACTCTCAGCCAAATCATAAAAATTCAGTCATACTTGAGTTTCTAATGAATATTGCTTCAATTTGAGTATTCTTATACCTAAAGTATAAGTATATTTACTAGTGATCGGACGTTTTTACCGATATGGTCCAATTAGGGTAGGTTAGGTTACAGTAGAGCAGCAGAAGGGTTCTTTGCATATGTTTGATGTGGACAACATCTGAGCATCGAATGAGACCAATCCCATGCCCCAAAAGTGTTCCCTCCCAGAGATACGCGCGTTTTATGAAAGTGAAGTCGACGATTCTATGCGAAAATAGAAAGGGACCTAATCTTTAAAATGGCTCTCCTGAACAAAACAGGTTTTTAACCTTAGGTCCCTTTCTATTTTGCGCGTCACATATGGTAACTATATGGTCACGACAATGATACTATGTTCTCTGCAATAAAAGTTTGTTTGTCGCAACCATAGTATTGTTTTTTGAATATCATTTTGAAAACAGTATATTTGCAGTAATATTAATATTGTTGAAAAGTAACAATTATATAGGGTGATCCATCAAGAGAACAAAAAATATATAAAAATTCAAATCAAGAGTGGAATCTTTATAAGTAATTTGAAAGGACATTTTATGGCATTTATTTTTTGAATATTATTTCCTTAAATGTTTGCCGCAACTACGCCTCAGGGTTTCCATTCAGAGGGTCCAATTTTGAATGACTCGTTCGAGTATTTCGACCGATATGGCTTTAATGACACGCGTAATCTTGGCTTCCAAATCTGAATCGTAGCTGGTTTGTCAGCATAGACTTTGGACTTTACGTAACCCCTAAGAAAAATGTCTAAAGTTGTGATAACACTTGATCTCTTCGGTCAACTGCCCTGTCCAAAACGTGAAATTAGCTGCTTTTCGAAATGACCTCTCAATAGATCCTTTGTTTGAGCAGTTGTATGGCAAGTGGCACCGTTCTATTGAAAAAGATCGATATCATGACGCGATAGCGAGCACTATTCAAGGTTACGTTCCGGTTATCATCCTAAAAAAGCCATTAAAGTATGCACCAATGATTCCACCAGCTTATAAACCGCACCAAATTAAGTATTTTCAAAAAATAAATGCCATAAAATGTCTTATCAAATTACCAATAAAGATCCCTCACTTGATTAGAATTTTTATATTTTTTTTCTCAAAAAATACCTGTAGATGGATCACCTTATATATAAAGTTACTAATGATCGCACGTTTTAACCCTAAGGATTATTTTTTCCGCCCCTTGACTCTACTACGGCGACCTTAACCAATTTCGTAACGAAATTTGCATTAGCTATAGCATCCACTAGTCCGATCTCAATCTCTAGAAAATCATAGCTACAAGTTCATATTTGGGTTTGTAATGAAATTTACTTTTTTTAAGTCAATATTTGCCGCTCATAGCTTCTTTTCCCCTAAGAACTTTTTTGGGTCCCTAGATTCCAAGAGTCTGGTACTTAATATCAGCCATATTTTTAAAATCAATCCATAGGTGGACTCGTGCTAAAACTTACTTTAATTTGAGTACCCATTGGAAACTTTTTTTCCCAAAAGGCCGGTTACGCCTATTTTCCTATCCCAGTCTATGAACGTAAGTCATTATCTTGCAGTATATTAACCACTTTACTCATTTCGTTTGACATTGGTCGTGCTTTCAAGCCATCATCATCAGTCTTCACTCATTTCATTTGACTCCTGTTGTACTTTCAACTGACTCACAGACGAGCTGGCATGGCTTAGTCATCTTAGAACTTTACAACGAGCAATAAAGTATATACTTTACAGAATCTCCGAAAAATATTTCGAGATGTTGGATAAGGAACTCCAATTGATGATGATGGGTATAATAAGCAAAAAGACTAACAGCCTTACCCAACAAGCTCCGCTGAATGATAACCTATACTTATACTACCTTAATATACAGAAGACTTATCGGTTCTGTACGAAATTTCATAGAGGTCTGATGTAAAATGTGACGTATAGAGTGTCAGTATTTCAAATCTGGAGGGACCTTTGCAATGTAGGCTACATGAAACTTTTATGCTCTAATTTCACCAGGGTTTTTTACAAGTCGCAAATTACACTGTATAACTAATTTCTGGATCGGCATTAAACTGAGCAATGTATAGCGGCAGGGCTTTAAATAGTTGGGACTTTGTACGGGAGCTTTAGGGAAACACTAACCAATATAGTCCAATTTGGCCAGGATCGGAACAGATATTTCGTTATTCACATACTTTACGTGTAGAGCATCAAAAGAGTTCTTTACAATTTTGTTATTGCAAAACAGGAACCAAAATTATCTAATTTTACAACGACTTCCTACACGCAGACAAAAGATGTAACTACTAAATGGTCACGGCAATAAAACGAGTACTATAATCTCTACAATAAGAGTTTGTTTCATTTTGACAATTGTATTATTGAGGCAATGATAATATTCTTGAAAAGAAACAATTTATCATTGCCAAATTTAAAAATTAAAATATGTTTGTAGAAACTTCTATTATTGAGAGTTTAAGGTATTTTTTAATAATTTACTTAATAAAAATCTTAATTGTTGATAAAATAGTTTTGCGGATCATAGTATTGTTGAGTGTGATCATACTTTGGTTGTTGGGAACATAACATAGTTGAATTCGAGTCATACTATGGTTGTGAGGACCATACTATGGTTGTATGTGAAACATACTATGAATGTGCGGATCTTAATATGGTTTATAAGATCATAGTATAGTAGAGTGTGAACCAATATATGGTTGTTGGAACCTTGGAATGGTTGTGTGTGAATACTATTGTTGTGAGGACCATAATATTGCTGTGGGAAGCACAGTACCAGGCTGATTATCGGCCAACCATGATATGTTGAATTTTAGCAAGTTCTTATAACATTTAATAAACAAAACATTAACACAATATTTGAAAAATAATTAAATTAACAAAACGATGTCGTCCGTCTGATTATCGCTGTCAACTGATTTTTGTGTTACTCTTCAGCTTGCGTCTGTGCTTATGCACCACATTTCTATATATAAGTGCGATCCCATCTGTGTCCGTTTTGTAATTAATTCTCCTTTCATTAGGTACGTCAATAATGTTAAGCATTTCAAGAGTGTATCTTTTTCTATAATTTCTTTCTTGCGCTACAATTTTTACGTCGGTAAAGTCAGGCTTATGTCCAGTCAATGTACAGTGGCCCGCAAGTGCGGACTTTTGTTCTATGGGCCTATTTGCGGCTTTTAGGTCAGATTTGTGGGACGAAATTCTTGTCTTAAGTTTAGTTTTTGTAGTGCCGACATATACCTTTTGGCATATGTCGGACTTGTCACCATTGCACTTTATTTGGTATACAACGTCTGATTTATCTTCGTTATTTATTCGAGATTTTGTCCTGCTAAATAAACTGTTTACTGTACTGTGTGTCTTTAGTGAAAGTTGATATTTGTCTTTGTTATAAATGTTTAAATGGCTAAGCCTTTATGAAAAACCCGGTATATATGTTGTTGGTTTATATATTTTTGTTACGGGATCTGCGATGACAGCTGAGGAATTGGATTTTGATTTCCATTTGTTTAGTAGGTCTGTGATGGTTTTGCGTGGGAAGTCATTTTGCCTTAAAATGGTTCTAATTTTTAGTAAATTATGTTTGTGAAACTCTATGTCGCTAATATCTAAAATTCTATTGATGAAGTTAGTCGCTGTATTAATAATTACTCGTCTAGAATGCTTTGAACTAAAGTTAATAAGTCTGCCAAAAGCTGTAGGTTTTTGGTACCAATCTAATTTTAGTGACTGACCTTGTCGACAAACTATTGAATCTAAATATGGTAATTTTCCGTCCTGTTCCATCTCCTTTGTAAACTGTATTTGTCTGTTAAATGAGTTGAGTACATCCAGAGTGTTCTTCCACATATTTCGTTAATAATTTTGGTTTATATGTCATCTTGTCTAGTGAGGTGTCTAGAAGCTCTTCCATAACTATGTCGGCTATTACTGGGGATGCTGGAGAGCCCATTGGCATCCCATTTCGCTGCTCGTATATCTTTTCATCATATTTAAAATACCTAGTCTCCTTTATGCAAAATGTCACCAATTCTAAAAAAAAAGGTCCTTTTTAATATTTGTAAATTCCCTTATAGTGTCCCTTTTCTGTTCGATTGTCTTAATTGCGAAATTTACTGGGATGCTTGGAAATAAAGAAATAACGTCAAAAGAAACTGAAACCCCATCATCATTAACACATATTTCGTCAATTTTACTCTTGAAATGCTTGGAATCCCTTACGTTGTATTTCGATTCCTTCGTCAAGTTTTTTAAAATCCCAACTAAATATTTTTAATATTGATTAAAGATTTCCTTTACACTTGACTTTATTTAGGCAATATCGGATGTAAGATGTGGGTTGTGGAGTAAAATTACCTCAAATCGATAGAAACCTTTGCAGGAAAACATGGAATAATAATGAATAGGCTAAAATACCCCAAAAATGGGCACTGGTTCCCTCCTAAGTTTCTGTGTGTAATTTATGTCGCATCTAATGTTATATTTAGCATCTAGAGCTGTCGGTATTGGAATCAAAAAAAAAAAACGATTTTGCCTAATATCAAAATATGGACCCATATAGACTAATGTCAACTGGACTCTTAGGCTCTCCAAAACAATAAATATCGTTTAAATGAAATGGCTTGGTATTTGCGACAATTTCTTTGATTAAAAGTATAAATGGATGGTTTGATATCACTCAATGGTATCATATGGTAGGGTATGATAAAATAAACATAGAAAACATCTAATTTCCTCTCTGGTGTTGAATCATCAGTCATAATACCCTGTACCACAGTTGTGGCAGCTGAGTGGCATTGTTCGACCTTCTTTTTGTTTTCCTGCGTTTGGCCAAACAATCCAAGGATACTTCAATACATCAACTGCTATTAGTTTTCTATTCATTTCAGTTCCTTTTCCTTTAACGCTATTCAAGTGTCGGTTCAAGTGTTTTACAATCCATAAATTTTGTTTTCCATTTTCATACTTTTCTTTTTCGCCATTGTTTGTTTATTTGTTCTGCTTTCATGGAATTTTTAAACAATCCCACGCACAACCTTTTAACATTGAACGAGGTTGATTGAGAAAGGCACTGATATTTTACAGAAAGGCAGTTATATAGCTAGTTAAAGTCTAGCCATAAGTTTCGGAATAATAAAATCAAAGCATTTATAATAAGTAATAGAGACCAAGTAACGGGTAATAAATCTAGAGGTATTATTTAAAAAAAAAATACACAAATTTAAAACAAAGGAAGGGACTCCGAAAGGACATTTTATGCCATTTATTTTTTGAATATAATTTCCCTCAACTGTTGGCCGAAACTACGCCTCAGGGTGTCCCTTCTGAGGGTCCAATTTTGGATGACTCGTTTGAGCATTTCGACCGGTATGGCGTTAATGACACGCTAATGTTGGCTTCCAAAACCTGAATCGTAGCTAGTTTGTCAGCATAGACTTTGGACTTTACGTAACCCCAATGAAAAATGCCTAATGATGTGATATCACTAGGCGGCCAACTCAACTGTTCCAAAAGCGAAATTAGCTGCTTTTCGAAATGACCTCTCAATAGATCCATTGTTTGAGCAGCTGTATGGCAAGTGACACCGTCCTGTTGAAACCAAGTTTCGTCAAGATTACGGGCTATAAGACCGATATCAGGTAGCAATAAGACCGATATCATGGCGTGATAGCTAGCACCATTCACGGTTACGTTCCGACCATCATAATTTAAAAAAAAAAATCTGGACCGATAATTCCTCCAGCTCATAAACCGCACCAAACCGTGTTTTTCTACGGTGTAAGCCTTTCCATGCGAAAAATGGCAATCAATACTGTAAAGAGATAAATAAATAAAGTTTAACACAACTCACGCGTAATCTATACCTCTAGATTGATCGCCCGTTAATATAAGAACTATATAAAACTGGTATCGCGTGAGATATCTTCGATTTTTTTGATAAAGAAGAAAACTTGCAGTACCATGTGTGAAATATCACGAGTCTAAGTTTGAGCGATGGCTCGGATTATGTAGACTTTGAGAATACGAGTCGTCTGTGGTTTATCTTGATTGCTTCCCACAGGCTTTGTGCGAGAAATGCTAGCTTTTGTACTCGCAATGAGTTATTCCAATTAAAGTTGTATTATGAACTTTGGTCTATGGGCTTGATGTTTCCACCTTGGTTTTGAACCTGACGTACTTGCTTAAGAATTTTCAACACATCACACCCAGGCAGGCAACTGTATTGTTTTATTCGTAGCTGTCAAACTTTTTGTGATATGTTCCCTTCCTTTAATAAGAAAAAAGAGCTACCAAATCCATTTTCAGTTCGTAATGTTTTATTCGGTAATGAAGCACTACAATACGATTTAAATAAAGCCTCAACCTTCAACCAAGTTTTCAAATACATTTGAATGCGTAATATGTAATTATAAAGTTGGAAGTATCTAAGATATTAGAAGTATTAGTGGTGTTTTTGGTTAGCTAAGACCAAGAAAGCCGCTTTAAATATCTCAATTGTTAATAAAATGTCCCAATTTTAACTATAGAAAACGCACTGCTGTAGCTGGAATTTTTTTTTAGAAAACAAATTTGTTGAAGCCGATTTAGTACTAAGTCTGCAAAGAGGCTTTTACATTTTAGCTATCCATGCTAAGAAATACTCGTATAATGGATATAAAAAATTATTTTTATTACTTTAATTATTTTTTTAAGACTACTATTGCTTTAGACACAAAAAGAATTTACATTGTTTTAAAAAATTACTTAATTATTGCGATTTTACTATCTACACTTATTTATCGAGACTTAACCACACCACCAACACCACTACTTTTTATTGAATGATCTTTCTTGGAGCGTATGAGTTATTGGTATTAATATCAATCATACGTCGGTTGGTCATTATCATGCTCGCCAACTGATTACACTGTTCTGCAAAAATTAATGATTTCCTGAATCCGAATTGAAAGTCCGTTTTGGCCCACCATGACCATTTTATCCGATTCACTTAAAAAGTAGTAATATTAATTGGAAAGAAATGCATCTTTCATGTAAATTATAATTTTTAAAAATCGAATAAAAATTGTGGAAGCTCTAAGTATACCCAAAATAAATCAATTTTTTTTTTGAGAAATTTTGTATTGAATTGTCAAGTGTACCGCATTGGTGGAGCAACATTCAATTCGGATTCAGGAGATCATTTTAGAAAGGGATTAGGTTGTTTCATTCAAAGGAGGATTCTGTTGCAGAACGGTGTTATTACAGAAAACAACTAGATTTTCAGAAAAAGTTAAATTGTCTAAATTGTAAACAAGCAGACAAATAAGGTTTAGCCATCCATCATGGATCACGGTCCAATATGACAATTTTGTCAAGTGGGAGTGGTACTGGCCTCTTGTCTATAGTGGTGTGTTTATTTCCATTCAAATCTTATATTGGTAATAGGTTACGAGATAGTAGGCGTGTTCTATTGGTACTCGCTTATTCAAAGAGTAAGTGGTCGCTAAGGCTATAACTTCAGAGATTGACGAGCACTTCTGAAATTTTTTTATACTAGTATTGATTAGTGTTTTTCTTGAATAACGTTTTTAATCTAAAATAAGGTATTCAAGAAATACGATAATCAATTATTAACAGCGCTCGCTTAGACTCGCTAAAGGTTATTTTTAAATAACTTTCTTTCCAAATATATTAATTATTTAAAAACAAACGGAGTTTAATTGTTTATTGTTTTCAATTAACAAAATCTAATTTATATTCTTCGTACAATGGTGTAAAGTTATAGCGTTAGTGACCGTTTTAGTAAACTGCCAATAGAACAAGGGCATTGTATTGTTAAATTCAGGGTTTTGTGGGCGGGGCTACGCCTAATTTTCTATTTATACCATAACAAAGATTAGAATAATTTTCTACTCATTAATTTGATTCTCAGCCGATCTGCTTATTACTTTGGTCATAAATGCCATCCTTTACAATCGGCTTAATACCGCTCACCTTTTCTCGCCGATGCATATCGGTCCAGCCAATAGCATATGTTCCAAATAAAAAATAAATTCATTCAAAAACATGGACAATTATTACAACATATGGGTGCTGGTCGCTCCTTATGCTCGATGTGAAATTTGATAGAAATCGGATGTAAAATGTGGCATAGGGAAATATGGAGCCTATGTGATCCAGTTTCACCGCAGTTAATTAATGGTCTCGCATAACGTACCATGCAAAATTTGGGCATGATCGGGTGTGGTTTGTGTCTTCTAGATCTGCAGGACCTCAAGTCGGGAGGGACCTTTATATGGGAACATGGTCTTATATACTTATACTCTATTTTTACCAGGGATATATGTTTGCCACTTGTTAGGCATGTGCAATTTTGGTCCGAATCGAGTGTAAATGTGTCTTTAAGAGCTGTAGGTTTTTAAATCGGAAAGAACCGTTAAATGGGCACTATATTAAAATATGGATCTATGTAGTCCAGTTTCACCACTGTTAATTAATGGTCCCGCATAACGTACCATGAAAAACTTGGACGCGATCGGATGTAATTTTCTATCTTCCACAACTGCATGACCTCAATTCGGGAGTGACCTTGGTGTGGGACCTATACGAAATAAATGGACGGATTAAGTCCAGTTGCACAAGGCATATTGGTTGATCACTCGTTGTGCTCTGTGCGAAATTTAGTCGGAATCGGGTGTAATATGTAGCCTTTCGAGGTGTAAGTTCTGAAATAGAGAAGGACCTTTGTATGGTGGCTATACGAACATATGGACCTTTGTAGTCAAGTTTCACCACAGTGAATAAATGGTCGCTCATAATGTATGAAGCAAAATTGGGGTATGACCGGGTATAATTTTTGTCTTCTAGAGGTGGATGACTTCAAATCGGGAGGCATCTTTATGTGGGTGATTTTTGAAGACACGGACCGATATAGTCCAATTTCACCAGGGATATGTGTTGGTCACTTGTTATGGTATGTGCCAAATTTGGTCGAAATCGTGTTTAAAATGGAACTCATAGAGATGTTGGTATTGAAATCGGGAAACCCCTATGTAAGTATAATAACAAAATATGGAAAGATGTGGATCAATTTTGACAGGCTTTCTTCTATTAAAAACTTGAAGTATGTGTTAAGTTTCACCGAGATTGGTTTATAATTGCGGCCTGTACTTAAATTACCACAAAAGATGGACTAACGGGCGGAGGGACGAATGGACATCGCTTAATGAAATCAAATAGTGATTCTGAATCGATTGGTAAACTTAACATATGGTCTATCTCCATTCTATTAAGTTCCTTCCGTTGCAAACATAAGCACTAAATCATAATACCCTGTACAACTGTGTTATGTAGGGTATAAGAATACTGAAGTCAGTCGAGGCCGACTCTAAGCTACTCTACAACACTCTGCCTCTACAACAATCTGCCAAAACTCCGCGCCTCTTTCAAGAGTTGAGCAAGGTCGGACGTATTTAGGATGAGCAATTTAGATGTATTTTTCTCTATGGTTTTTTTACAAACTACGCGTGAGTTGTCTTAAACTTTTTTTTTTAGTATCATTTGCCATTTCATCATGAAAAAACTTACACCGTGAAAACCACGGTGAATATAATTAACGCGACATAGGTCCAAAATTGAACCCTCAGAATGGACATCCTGAGGCTTAGTTAAGGCCAACATTTCAAGGAAATTATATTCAAAAAATAACTGGCATAAAATGTCCTTTCTAATGAACAATAAAGACTCCACACATGACTTAAATTTTGTGTTTTTTTATTTTAAAAAAATACCTCTAGATTGATCACCCTATATTTTATTTTTAGAGCATAAAGAACCGGTCCAACATCACTATTGTTAATTATAGGTCAAACCTTATGCAATATGCTTTATTTTAATTGGATTGGATGTGCAGTGTGACCACACGAGCAGCAGGACCTTATAGCGGAAGGGACCTTCGAACTATTTAAAAGACTTGTTCAATTTCATCAGAATTTGGTGCTGGTTGTTCGTTACACTTAGAGGGAAATTTTAGATGAAAATCTTATGTAATAGGAGACTTTTAGAGCTGTTTTTCTGAAATTGGTTAAAACCTATGTAAAAAGAAACAATTTGATTAAGGTACTTACAGAGCGTACCAAGCTTTATCCAAACCAGTGCATAATTACAACGATGGAAAGGCAAACAGAGGGATAGATGGACGGACCTCGCTCAATAAAGTTAGATAGGAATTCTAAATCATTGGTAATTTGTTACGAACATCAGTAATGATTCATAATATCCAGTACTATAGTTGTAGTGGTTATACAAATTTAGTTCCATTCACATGTTGATACATCCGCGTACAGTTATTTGGCTTGATTTCGTTTTTATATGTCTGTCTATCAGACAAACAAATACAAGTTTTGCTTAACATTAATAGGGATTATTTAGTCCAAATAAATTTAAGCTCCTAAAATGCTGCATAAACAGTAGACATTATCGGATCGGAAAATTATTCCATCGCCAACCAGCCTTTACTTTTAATTAGTAGCTGAGTCTTTTATCAAATTTGTTAATTTTTACTTAACCTCTGATTGCGAAAGTCATTTGTAATCTGTACAAACTACTTCGTTTGAACTTAACAAGTGTTCAACTTAATAAAGTACAAGACGACACCCAAACGCATACACCAATACAATAACACACTCACGTAGAAGCACAGCAGCCGGAAACGGAAAACGTTTGCGGTCCATATCCCCCTGTATTTGTGTTGTGGTTGTGGGACCAGTTGGCGGATAACTTGTGAACACCGAAAACAATAAATATTGGCAAAATACAATAAACTTTACCTTGGCTAAGTCTCATAAATAACCATTAAATATAGATTTGCACGTCTGTGGCTAATATTGAATGTTGCCGTTGGAGCTGTTAAAGTGAAATGAGAGCTTACGGTTTTGGTTTTTTTGTTCTGGAACTTTTGCGGGTGTTTAGGTTTCCTTTCGGCCAAGGCTGTCGTAAAACGGCGGAAAACGATCATAAAGAGATTACTTTTTTTATGAAACGTGATTGGAAATTTCTAGGGATTTCTTTGAAAAGGTTCAAATGTGAGGATAGTTGTGGTTTGAGGGTTTGAAATAGAGGGGGTCCTACAGAAAGGACCCATACCCTAAGATTATACTCATATGCCAGTACAGGGCTGTTTGCGCACTTTTGTTCTATGGTTTGTCATTTTTGTATCGTTGAAGACGTTCTGTGTCATCTACAAAAACTTTGATCCTTCTCCCCCTTGTGAGTTCTAGGTTTATTACACTGTTCAAAAGTTGTTGTTGATTCGATCTTGCGAAAACTGGGTATTGACCGAGAAAGTGAAAAATCGTTTCGATGTCCTCCTCGTTTTTGGTTCCACTTTTCAAATGCAGAAGAGATATGAGTGCCAGCTATGAACGCCCTTCATCTTGTTTAATTCAGTTTTCTTAAGACTTATAAGCATTTTTGTTCTTATTTCACCAGGTTCTCTCCGAAGCATTTTGGAGATGCAGCTGATTACAGCTGTACATTTTATTCCACTTTAGGGATCAGCTGTACATCATTTATCTCTTATAAAGGGTGGTTAAATTTTAAGGGCCGATGCCATTTATTACCACCATTCTGACCATTGATGACGTTTGGAATGGTCAAGAGGATTTAGTTCTTGAGTCAATTGTACCTGGTAAGGGTGTAAATGCAAGTCGTCAATGACAAGCGTGAGAGGTGCAATTGTTGGGCACAACGACGAGTTGAGGTGGACGCCAGCAAGTCTTTATGCATGATGTCCATTAACGATGAGCGTGAAAGGTGCAATTGTTGGGACGACGACGAGTTGAGGTGTACGGCTCTTCAGCCACACTATCGTGTGGTTCACATTCAAAATCGGCCCTTAAAATGTAACCACCCAGTATTACAACAAGTCGGGTTAGAAAGACAGTTTTAAGGCCTCCTAAACACCGTTGCACCAGGTCGTGTCGTCAACATAAACATCCTCCAATTCAGGGGCGAAAAAGTAATTGGTTATGGCTCTTTAGCGTTCCCCATTGACTGTAACATTATGGCCGGCTTCAGTTTTAAAGAAATATGGACCAATGATTTCCTCACCAAACGGTTACTTCTTGAGAATGTAACAGAGCCTCAACAATGGCTTGTGTATTTTCAATATTTCAAATGCGACAATTTTGGTTATTGACGTACCCATTCAACCAAAAGTGAGCTTCATCGCCGAACAAAATTTTCTTGTAAAAATCAGTACCGGTGGCCATCTCGGTTTGAGCCCATTCACCACGATTCCCAAACGTTGTTCCTTAGCAAGTCTATTCATTATGAAATGGCAAACCAAACTAAGCATAAATCAAGTGACATCTGTCAAAAAATCCATTCCGAAAGAAGTGTGGCCAGATTGAGAAGCACACGCCTTAGAAAAACATCTTTTGCAATAAAAACGGTTAAATAAAGAGAGGAAAAACTGAGAATAAAGAGAAGAAAAACGGAAAATAAAGAGAAGAACCATTAGTCGTACCACACTTTATACCTGCCATAAACATGAACACATGACTTAGAAAATATCCTCACGAATTCGAAAATATTATCTGATTTGGCTTTCGAATAGATTCTTTTCTATGCATTTTAAAAAAATTAAGGAGCAGACACCAATCCCTGAATCAGACACCACTAGTGGAGCATCCAAATGAACTACATTCCGATATCCGTCCGTGACAACAAATTTGAAGTGTAACATATATTTTTGCCAAATTTTTGTACATAACTGACAAGCTTTTCTGTTAGCCTCTAACAACCCAATATTGACAGCTATGCAGACTAACGCTTAAACAAGTTTCAAATGTTGATGAATGGTATGAAGTTGGTTGCGCCCATTGCGTAAAAACAAAACAACATCAAATCTCGTTAGTCATTGAAAGTGTCATAAAACTCAATTAAAATGCGGACAAAATTTTGTGAAAAACCGAACAAATTGTAAATGAAGCAAACCGAAATAAAGTCAACAAAACCCCAAACTTCCTGACATGTCAATGTCAAATTACATTAACAACCGACACTAAAAATGTTGGCACAAAATGTTTGCCAAACAGTCTGAAATACAGACACATACTCGTACAAAGCGATACTGGTGAAAGCGTGCGAAGCAAAATAGAAGTGAGTAGGTTTGTGTGTCAATATTTTACATTCGAAGAAAGGGTTCTCCTTTAACAAGTGGATATATTAAGTTCGGCCTATGTACCCACCATCATGGATTATGGTCTAATCTGAAAAATGTGGCAAGAAGGTGTGGCCCCGGCTTGTTTTCTATCAGGGTGTGTTTCTTTCTATACCAATTTTTTATTACGAACTCTATCGGCATATCGGTGGTATCAGCTCAAGAGATATAGTCTTTCAAAGTTTAGGGTTGTATTGGCGATGCCTCATCTCCTTGTCCAATTTGTCCACAATATAGTCTTTAATAATTTCCTTGGCTTAGATTTCATTCTGTTAAAATTCTGTAACGATTGGTTTTTCACTATAGCCATAAATGGCGATTTTTAAAGGGGGCGTGCACCGCTCACTTTTTCACCAGGATCGGTTTCGGTCCATCATCACATCTCTAATGGTTCATAAGAAATGGTCATAAGTATACTGTTGTGTGGGCGGGGTTAAGGGCCCCTGTCCAATCTCGATACGTTATCCTTATATGAATATCTTACAAATAACCTGGAACGAACGTTACATAATAAAGTGTGATTAAATTTTAAGGGCCGATGATGAGTGTGAACCACACCTAAACCTCAAGTGTTTTTCTGCATTTTATTCGATATTTCCTAATTTCAGACTAATTCAATTTGAATGGTAAAGGTTATTTAGGCTTATTATGAAAATGGGCGTTCATATCAAAATGCATATCGTGTACTTCGTGATTTTTTCGGTCAATTTTATCGTCTAAATGTGCGTAAAATCGGAAAAATCGTGCAAAAATTTGAGCAAACCGGGACTGTAGGAAGAAGAAAATTTGAAAAAACCGGGACTATAGGAAATATGAAAACAGCAGTGCATGCTCGTTTGTACTGCAGAAAATATTGCTGCTGTTCGCGACAGTGATGCTGAAGAGCCTATCACCTCAACTCGTCGTCGTGCCCAACAATTGCACCTCTCACGAAAGATATGGCAGCAGTGGATGATCGGCCTTTAAAATTGAACCTCCCTTTATAAAATAGTCTTAACGATTATATAAGTAAACATAAATGTTTGATTTTCTAGAGATTGCCTCAGTCCTTGTGAGTAGAAAATGTTTACCTCTTGACCGATTTGGCCAATTTTCAATACAAACCGCTTCAGTCAATAAAGCGACAGCCTTTTAAAGTTTAGGATTGTATAGGATGTTATTATTATAGCTGCAGATAGTGCCGGGGTGACAGCCCTTAGCCGAAAAATTCCGACCTGCATTTTGCTTTCCACCAACAGATGGATATGAGTAGATTTTTAGGACGATTCTGAGTATATCTACTTTATCCGGTATCCGAATAGTATTTCGAGGTGCTGCTAACTAAATGAGAAAGCAAATATATCATCTTCCTGTGTAGCGGAGGGTATAAAAAGTATATTTTCGGACAGGGCCGGCTATAGCATGAACTACATCATTGTGGTATGCAGAAGACATCTCGATGCTGTACCGAATTCAGGAAGGACTTAAGTAAAGTGTACTTTTAAACCGACAGGACCTTGAATCTGAAGAGAACTTTTTCGGGGAAACTTTAGGAAATCACGGACAAAAATGATCCCATTTTACCAGGGTTGGTTATATAAATTGATGTTAATTGTGTGTTACGATTGGGCCAAGTTTTGCTCAACAACGTCAAATTTTTTGCCCAACATAACTTGGCATTTCTTTCTGCCAGTGTTTGACAAATTCTACCATGGAAAGGTACGCCATTGATCAGGGTGTTAGGATTGATGATTCCTTTTACGGGTGTTAGGATTGATTCATCCTTTTTTCAGGGTGTTAGGATTGATGATTCCTTTTTAAAATCAAAATGCATTTCCGGCACTTCATCATTTTTTTTGGTCACTCTAATCGATCAAATGTGTCCACGATCGGGAGAATTGCCTAATTTGGGCAAATGAGAATCAACGAGTAATTGTTAAAAAGCCGATGCATCCACAAAGAGTGATCGTTTGGTGTGTCTTATGGGCTAGCGGTGTTATCAGGTCGTACTTCTTCGTAAAATAGATCGGCCAAGCAGTTACCGTGAATGGTGTTCACTATCGCCAGATGATAGCTGACATTTGGTGGCCAGAAATTGAGGATATGAACTTGGGCGTTATGTGATTCCAACAGGATGGTGCTACTTACCAAACATTCAACGAAACAATGGCTCTTTTACGCGAGAAATTCAATGGTTGTGTTATCTCATGTCATATCTATGTTGATTGGCCGCCACGATCATGTGATTTGTCACTTTTGGACTTTATCTTTGGGGATATTTAAAAGAAAAAGTGTACATCATAAGCCAAGAACAATTCAAGAGCTAAGGGTTGAGATAGTTCGGTATATTTATGGCATTGAACCTCCATTATGACTAAGAGTCATTAAAAATACGGACCACCGGATAGAGGTATGTCACCGAAGCCATAAAGAACATTCGGCCGATATTTTGCTTTACGCGTAATTGCCATAGATCAGTCTATCACAATAATTTATAATAAAATAATTCTCTATAAACTTTCTGTTTTGCTTACACTCCAGATCATCCGTGTTAGTTGGGCGACTCTTTTACAACTCTATACCAAATTAATTTTAGCAAAATAGGATTTAAAATGTACTTATAGCTTGCACAGCTGCTTGGTCCCACCACACCAGGGTACCACTTTGTAGCGGCTTTATGAAAACATTAACCAAATTTAAATTTCACCTGAGTTGTGTTTGAACGTCTTGTAACGCACTATCACTATCAAGATCGGCTATAAGTTGTGGACGCAGTACCAGAAATCGGGATTGTTCTTTGTGTGGGGCTGTATAGAAATAAGGGGCAATACGAGTACACTCACAATTTTAAGGATTTTGTTAAATAAATCTTTCAATGCGCTAATTGAAATTGTTTAAGCCTGGATTTAATATGCAACTTCTATAGCTGCATGTCTACAAATCGGCAGGGACCTTTATGTCTTAGTTAAAGTTACACATGAAGTCAAAAGTAAAAGTGACTCATTGAACTTGTTTTGGAGTTCGTTGCAGTTATATTGCAAAATATTTGTATTGTCAGGCCTTGCTACAGCAATATGCGGCGTAAGCTGCTGATGTTTTTGATATTGTGCATTGCCGATTTGCTGTGGGGAAATACTTGGGTGTCCCGTATACTGAAGACTATGACGAAGACGGCGACGACTGTGATGACGAGGACTCACTACGTTGCACTTATGCTCAACAGGAATAAACGAAGTTGTTTGTGTACGCTCTGAGCCATCAGCTACACTGCACTGCAGCTGTGAATGCAGACCCGGCACACTGAGCAGAACCAGGATCCGGGGTTTCTTCTATCCCAGCACGAGCCATTAGAATACGGAGCAAGCCCTCCGAGCAGTCTCGCTCTCACGATGGAAAAATTTTCGTAACATATATGGAGTTTTAGTGAAAACCTATAGCGAGACAATACAACTGTACTAGATTTGATAATACATCTCCTGAAATAATCCACAGTAAATTTAAGGAAGATCAGTTGTAAAATAGGGATTGTGAAGCGTCCGCATCTTAAATGAAGAGAAACATAGGATTCGATGCTCCAAGATAATATGGCCAATTTCGCAGGATTCAAGTACTGCATATTGGTAATGTGCCATGTGAAATTTGATCCAGAGCGGATTTAATTTGGAGCTTTACAAAGTGGCATGACCTCATTACTGGAGAAAACCTTGAATTGGGGTAATTTAACATCATAAACCGATATGGTTTAATTTAAGAAGTGTTCGCTATTGACAACACATAATGTTCGGTGATAAATATTTACAGCCTCACATCCAGAGGGAGGGAGTACATGCGTCAGCTGAAAGGTGAGCTTAATGCACTGTATTTTGACATGAATGTAGTTAAGCGCATTAAAAATAACGCTTGCGTTGGCTTGGACATGTCGGTCGAATGGAAACAAGTGCTCCAAACATAGAAGCCCGATACTCCGGTGGAGCGACCAAGGTGAAGGGGGAGGCGAGAATTATTGGTAATGGAGACTGGAAAAAGCGCGCGTGTGACTAAAGTGTCTATTAATCAATTATTGAGCAGGCCAGTATCAACAAGAGGTTGTGAAGCCAGCCTAAGTAGGTAAGAAAGCCTGTACCTCAAAACGTGATGGAGCTTTATGCAGGAGCTATTGAGAAATATTGGTCGCTTTAAGCGTTTTATGCTTAACTTTTTTAAGACATTTTTAATTTGAAGCATCTAAACTGGCAGGACGCCAAATCGGCAGGGGTGTTTTTAAGATCATAACAAGTAAATACGTAGTTATGTTTAGCCAGGCCGAACCTTTTATACCCCCACCGTCTTTAGGCTACTTAAGAGCAAAAAATGACACGTTTATGGGCCCTTTCGAATTTTGCCAAAATTGTACTCTGCTTAAAAAAACACAACATTCCGTGATATCCAATAGCCAGAGGACCAGCGTCTCGTCCTTTCCACTCTGGTGGTCACATATTAAGTCCGAACTGGCTCAAACTCCAGGCAGAGGTACAGAATCTTCCTAAAAAAAAGTTGTGTAAGGTATCTTATAGTCGACCTCTCAATCCTATTGTACATGCTTTAATTTGCTAGGAGTTTAAGATAAAGGTAAGCTACTTGTTCAGCAAATGGGTATTACAAAAAATTTTCCTTTTTTAGTTTCTTGTAAGAAAATAACTTACAGTAGTGTTTTAATATTATCCAACACCTCTAAGGTTTTCTGCAAAAAGGCATGTGCCTCTCCACGATTATGTGTACTTCCAGTTTTTTAAGCAAACAGATGTTTGCCTTCACCGAATATTTACAATTTTGAGTTTGTAACCTTTTGTTTGCCTTCACCGAAAATTGAAAATTTTGAGTTAATACCCTTTTCTTAAACAAGTGCGATATGTAATTAAATTTCTAAAAATGTAGTTCTTTTTTTGCTTTTCCCCATTGTTCTTGTTACAAAACACTTCTAAAAGGAAGTTTAAATCTACTGATAGCACAAGTCAAACAATTCTGTTCGTATTTAACATCTCGTTTGTAGGCTCACGTGGCAATTACACTTAAGTGCAGATTCATGTTTGTTTCTATCTTCGGTTAAGTTTTGCCATACAGAAACCCCACCAAGTTTTGCATGTTTCCCCCTCATCCAAAAAGAAACCAAATTTCAGAATTTACTACGTACAAGGGGCTAAGCATTGTAAGACCACATGAATCTCCACATGGCAAATGGGAGGTAAACTGGTGATAACATTTTTGGAGTACAACTGACTGGTTTTGTCCGTAAGTGCGGATGAGGCGAGGCAGAACGGTTAGTTGCATGTGCTAAAGATACGTTCAAGTCAGTTAAAAAGTTGTTGGACATGCTAAAGATAATGCTCGTAGTTGGTCAAACATGCAGCAATAAGCAAGAGTAGCAGCAACAGTAGGAGTCAACAGTTGTGCTCGAAGTGGGCTTAGTAGCCATCGGCACTCTTCACAGCGAGCAGTAGCCAGGAATGTGAGCTTGCGTAAGTTACTGCCGTACAATGGTAACCGACGGACCGCCCATCAAATGATATCGAAAAGTCAAAGTGATACGAGTGTTCATGTTAAACTGCGTTTAATTGGCATTTGTAGGAATAAAAAACAAAAGTAAAAACCTCCCCGAAAGGCCGACAAAAGTAGAGTGACCATATTGTATTGTATTAATGCTATTGGGGAAGTGAAGATTTTAAGAGTATTAAAACGTAAGGCAATTTTTCCATGAACTGAAAGTGGATTTTTTAAAATTTAATTAATGATCCATCTAGAGGTATTTTATCAGAACAAAAAAATTAAAAATTCAAATCAAGTGTGAAATCTTTATTGGTTATTTAAAAGGACATTTTATGGCATTTATTGTTTGAAATTATTTACCACCAAATGTTGGCAACTGTATTATGGAAATGAGCGTTCAATGAGAAACGGCAAGATCCGCTGTTTTTGACCAAAATTTTGTTCAGTGATGAGGCCCATTTCTGGCTCAACGGCAAAGTCAATAAACAAAATTGCCGCATTTAGGCTGAAGACCAACAAGAAGAGGTTCAAGTGGTGCCATTATACCTAGAGAAAACCACGGTTTGCTTCAGTTTATAAGCTGGTGGAATCATCGGTGAATATTTTTTCAAAAATGACGATGGCCGGAACGTAACCGTGAATGGTGCTCGCCATCGCGCCATGATATCGGTCTTTATGCTACCTGAAATTGAAGCCCGTAATCTTGACGACACTTGGTTTCAACAGGACGGTGCCACTTGCCATACAGCTGCTCAAACAATGGATCTACTGACAGGTCATTTCGAAAAGCAGCTAATTTCACGAGTAATTTCACGTTTTGGACAGGTTAGTTGGCCGCCTAGATCGAGTGATATCAAATCTTTAGACAGTTTTCTTTGGCGTAACGTAAAGTCCAAAGTCTATGCTGACAAACCAGCTACGATTCAGGTTTTGGAAGCCAACATTAAGCGTGTCATTCAAAAACACCAAATACCAAAAATATTTGACCTTAATCCACCTTTTAGTAAATACTTAGTAGGGACAAAAATAATGTCACACACTTTTTATGCTGTAAAATAAAAAGTATGAATGTTTTTAGACCAAATATTTTTAATATTGTATCCAAAAAGAATCTACTTATTCGAAATGTCCGCCTTTTGCCATTACACACGCCTTAAGTCGCACTGGCCAATCGTCAATAGCTGCGCGAACCTCGTCCATTAGAAAATTGGCAACAGCTCGAACCAAAGCAGTAGTAGCCAAAACAGTACTAGCAGTAGCACCAAATATTAAGAGATCCAATGTTGGGGTAGCTTTTGTGACAAACCTTGTCCTCTAAAACCGTTCACAATTTGTAATCCAATGGGTTCAAATCTGGACTGCCTGAGGGCCATTCTTCAGAGGAAATGAACGCTGATATTGTTTCGAAGCCAGGACTGGGACGTTTTGGCCTTATGGGCCGGCGCAGAATCCTCCTGGAAATCCATGGCTGGGAACAGGAAATTTTTAAGAGGCTTCACAACAGCTTCCAAAACAGTTTCTTGGTTTGGCCGATGTTTTGACTCCTTGTTCGCAGAAATGCGGGTCAGTGACCCCATCGTGAGAGATACCCCACCAACCCATGACTGAAGCTGGGTGATGGCCCTTTTTTCACCCTTGGGATCAGTTCAAATGCTTCCTTAGATGACCACACATACACTCTATCATTTAGCTTGTTAAATTTTTCCTAAACAGTAAAAATTTTTTCATCGGTGAACAAAAATTTTCTGTGCAAGTTGTCAGCGTGCTTCACCAAAAGACGTTTGCATTTTTCAATCCTATTTTTTTAAAAGCTGCAGTCAATAAATGCCCGGTACGTCGTTGGAAAGCTTCAAGTCCCAAGTCTTTTGAAATGATTCGACTCATGGACTTTTGCGTGATATTCATCTCACGGGCCATGATTTTCTGTTTTCGGAGCGGATTTCTGTGAATTCTTGATTTAACGGCTTTGATGACATGCGGTGTTCGAACAGAGCGTGGGCGGCCCGACCGGTGGCGGTCTTTTACATCTCCAGTCTCCTCAAACAGATTTATGCATCGGTAGACGAACATGCGGCTAATCCCTAGTGGCCGAAGCGTTTTGAAAATATCGCTTTTTTCATTTCACATACGGTTCTCATTATTTGACCACTCCATGATGAAAGTTGAAACAATTTTAAAATCCCTTTACAGACTAACGCTATTGAGGTTAGCTTTCAAAACCCATATGACATTAACGGGGTGTGTTCAATTCTACTATTGAAATGGGTGTGTTCAATGTTGTAACAGTACGTATGTCCCTACTAAATAGATCGACCTATAATCACCTGCTGATTTCACTTAACGATGTCTGCCTGTCCGTACGTCCGTCAGTCCATCTTAAGCATGCATTCATTCAAACTAAAAGTGTTGTTTTAGACGTGTGGTTTTCAATCTGCCCATATTTTTTTTCATAGTTGGTCTTTTTGACAGCTGTGACTTGAATTAAGCTCAGTTTGGTTTGCCATTTGATAATAACTAGATTTAATCCGGAACAACGTGTGCAAATCGTGAAAATTTATAACCAAAATAATGTTTTGATTCGAGCAAGGCAAACCGCTCTGCGTCCAATATCCGGTTGAAAAAATCGCCCAGAAGAGTCGGTAATACGTGCAACCATGGATCGGTTTCGCACCACGTTTACTCCAGATGATAATGCGCATCATCAGAGATGGCGTATGTTGAGCACGGTGCTGCTGTGGAACAGAGTATCGAAGAAGACCCGAAGAAGCCATCGCGCGCAACAATTGGAGCTGTGCCCATCCACTGTATGGACAATGTTACATCAGGATCATGGTTTGCGGGCTTACAAAATATAATTGTCTAAGAATTGAAACCGAACAACCGCCAAGAGCGCCGCACGTTTGGTAAGTGGACCCAAAACAAATTTGCCACCGTTCCTGATTTTTACAAGAAAAGTTTGTTCAGCAAACATGCTCTCTTTTTGTTGAAAGGATACGTTATTAATTAATTGTCGCATTTGGAGTAATGAAAATTCGCAAGCCATTGTTAAGGCGCCGCTACATCCTCAAAAATTCAAATTTGTTGTGCTCTATCGGCAGAGGGAATCATTGGTCCATATTTCTTCAAAAATAGAGCCGGCCATAATGTTATAGGCTATGGGGAACGCTATAGAGCGTTCGTACCTTAATTTAGGGATGTTGATGTGGATGACCTTTGGTTCCAACAGGAAGGCGCTGCATGTCATACAGACAACAAAACAATCAATTTATTGAAGGAAACTTTTGCTGAGCGCATTATCTTGCGTCGTGGGTCTGTGGCCTCCAAGATCGTGAGATTTAACACCGCTAGAATATAGTTTGTGGGGTAATGTGAAGTCTCTTGTCTACGCATATAAGCCCGACACAATTGACGCCTTGGCAGAGAATATTCGGCGCGTTATTGCTGACATACGGTCCCAAATGCTGCAAAAAGTGCTTGAAAATTGGTACTCTTGTCTGGAATTTATTCAAGCCCGCCGAGACGGCCACTTGCCCTAAATAATTTTTAAAACACAATGGCAAACCCTTATCTTTATAGCAAATTTAAATTCTTGGCTATAACATATAACATTATATGCCTTTTATTTCTTCTTGAAAACCACACGTCTAAAAAAACACCCTTTACTTTTATTGTCCGATTTTCATGACATTTGGCAGAAGTTAATTTTTTGGACCAAGGACGCTATTGAAATTGATTGATTTATATATTACTCCCACCTATAGGGTGGGCAATTTAAAATTTTAAGTTTGAACGGCTGTAAAAAAATACTGATATTTTTTTTAAAATTTCTGGTTTTATTCAAAAGGTTGAGCTTTGTCATTTATTAATGCAACACCATCCGATGCGTTTTCGCTCCGCCCAATGGGCTGAAGATTGTTTGGCAGGAGGTAAGAAGCTCAACCGAAAATCGTGTTTTAGATGAAGATCATTTTCATTTCGATGGCTTCGTCAATGTGCAAATTTGCTGCATATGGGCTTCCGAAAACCCACATGCAACTATTGAGAAGCCAATGCATCCATGACGAGCCATTGTTAGATGTGGATTTTGTACTGGTGGCATAATTGGGCTTATTTTGTTTAAAATGAGCAAGGGCCGCAAAGGTTGTACTTTGTCATTTATTTATTCAACACCATCCGACTCGTTTTCGCTCCGCCCAATGGGCTGAAGATTGTTTGGCGGGAGGTGAGAAGCTTAACCGAAAATCGTGTTTTAGATGTAGGTCATTTTCCTTTCGATGGCTTCGTCAATGAGCAAATTTTCTGCATATGGGATTCCGAAAACCCACATGCAACTATTGAGAAGCCAATGCATCCACGACGAGTCACTGTTAGATGTGGATTTTGTGCTGGTGTCATAATTGGGCTTATTTTGTTTAAAATGAGCAAGGGCCGCCGTTACCGTCAACGGTGAGCGTTACCACGCTTAATGAATTTTTATTTCCAAAAAATTCAAGAGAATGACATGGACGTTATTTTGTTTCAACAAGACGGGACCACATGTCACAGAGTCAACGCAACTGTCGATATTTTACGTACTGTTTTTAAAAATCGAAGCCGAAATTGTGATATTAATTGGCCGCTTCGGAAATGTGATTTAAGCCTTTGGATTATTTTCTGTGGGAAGCCATTGAGGATAAAGCATCCAACATCCAGAATCAACTGAAGCGTTGAAACACGACATCAAAGTTGCCAATGACAAAGTTAAACCTTTCCAATTAAAACAGAAATTTCAAAAAATAATCAGTACTCTTTTTTACAGTTGGTGTATATAAAGTTTTATCATTTCAATGATGGGAAAAAACAGCCACGTGGTTGTTTATCAACATCCAATTAAGGATGTCAGCGAACTATCCTAAGAGCAGATCATCGTATTACTGTAGGCCTTTTTAATATGCCAAATGATTTAGGTAAAACCATTAAAAAAGTTTTCAACAAAACCGCGAATGTTACATAAAACGGATAACATTTTTGAAATTAAAGTATTATAATCCATTTGGAAATAAAGTTTCATTGTGTTCTGAAAACTCCTTCTATTTTTATCCAATGCTAGTATGGGTACGGAGCACTGTGTGCCGAGCTAGTTTTGAAATTGATTTGTATCCAGAATTAATTATGAATGTTTTCTGAATGTTTGATTTAGAATGTTACCTTAACAAAGTTCAACAATAGCGTTTGTCAAATTTCAAATTTGATAATTTTAATTAAAACTGATAGCTTAATACGAGGGTTGCTATTTAAATCAACTTGTTTCGACACCATCAAAAACCACTGTTAATCTCTGGTACCAAGAGTTCAGTCTCAGACGCCGTTCGCTCTAGAATGAATTTCCTAAAGGACGTCCAACTTCGGTCACTTTGCCAGAATCCATCGATGCTGCGCATGAGATTGAGTCATCCTTGGGCATAAGTATGACAAGCATCAATAAGATATTGCATGTTCATTTGGCCGTTGAAAAAATTTGTTCTCGTTGGATCCCACATAATTTGACGAATGCTCAAAAAAAGGCTCGTATGGATTAGTGCAAAGAGATGTTGAAAAAGTATAACTGCGGTAGCTCAAAGGCAGTGTATAACATTGTCACAGGTGACGAATCATAGATCTATGCATGTGAACACAAAACAATACAGCAATCGACCGTTTGGGTCTTTCAAGACGAGTCAAATCGAACAAAAGATGTTCGTGGAAGAAGTACATCCAAGCAAATGATTGCGTTTTTTGGTATAACCGGCTTTGTTGCCGCCTTTAGTGGAACATAGGAGGGTCAACGCTGAGTGATATACAACCATCTGTTTGACAACAGTGTTCGAAGAAATGAGGAAAGATAATAAGAGAAGACGGTTCATTTTGCATCACGACAATGCGAGCTCCCGCACATCAGCTGAAACGATGAGCTATTTGACCACTCAAGATGTCGAATTGATGGGCTATCCACTGTACAGCACCCAATGACTTCTTCTTATTCCTTAGCAACTAGAAAAAAATGCGTGGTCAACGTTCTTCATCGTCCTAAGCAACTGTCGAAGCGTTCAAAAATCTTGTTTTTGAGGTGCCTCAATCGGAGTAGAAAAAGTGCTTCGAAAATTGGTTTGAGCGCTTGCAAAAGTGTATTGATCTTAAAGGAGAATATTTTGAAAAACAATAAAACCATTTCCAATGATAAATTATTGTGTTTTTATTGCCGGACCCGAAATATAAATAGCAACCCTCGTACTACCTTATTTTATGTACCATGTGCATACTCGTAAAAGCTTTGGCCCGGTCGAAGTTAAATTGTTTTGTGTGTTGTTTTAACATAGCTTAGGGATAAATCTCTTATTCGAAAAGTATCCGGCATTGACGACGTGGAAACCGGCAGCTAGAAAAATTTTTAGTTGTTACTCACTGGCATGATAGTCATGCACCCTAACATCACACCACGGCTGCTTACTCAGATTGTATTGTAGAGAATAAAAATAAAGAAAAAATCCAATTCATAGTAATTATTATAGTAATTATTTTTCCTAGTGCATACGAATCATAAAAACTTTTATTTATTGTTTTCAGACTCTAGTTTAATGGCGCTAATATTAAAACATGAAAACAATCTCCACAACATAAGAATGTTGGGAGCAGCGAACGAAGACAATTAACTTCTCGTTTGTAATTGGAAAAGTTTTATTAACGCACAAATGAAGTTTCCTCCGATCAATTATCCGATTGTTATGGACTCCTCTTGTGTGTTGTTCTCGTGCTTCTCGCTGGGCTGAGATTTGATTTAGCTCAAGCCAAAAATAAATCTGATTATAATTGACCTTCCAGATTGTTCGATGAACTGCTGAAGTGCTCGCAAAACAAAGAAAAACCAAATGAAACGCCAAAAAGTGAATGAACTCGAGCAACGTTCAGGTGGAATTTGTAACGTTTTTTTCATTTTTAATGTTGAAAGAAAATTGCTCGTTGCACCTTAGGTTGGTGGGCGGGTAGACAGAAAATGTTTGAAAAAATGGTCATTGAAATGAGAGACAATACCTCTTCAAATATATTATTGTCGAAAAGCCAAAGACCTGAGAGAATGAGATTTTAGAGAAACGTGCTTTATTCATTTGGATTTAATCTTATTTACAGTCACCGGTGTGCATGTAAATTCTACAGAAATCCATCCGAATCGATTACCTTTCCATCAACTCTATTTACATTAAATGTTTTCGGTGATTAGAAGCGACATTTGTGTGCCTTTCATTCTAAATACACTTTAAAATCAACTGCTCCTACTTCCGTTGGCGTCAGACCAGTGGTTATTTTGCCAGTTCTTTTTTTTTTGAAAATTTTAAATAAAACATTTTTTGGCACCAGTATTTAATAAAAAAGAATAAAATACAAAGCCCTGTTGGCTTTTACGACTTCCTAATGTTTAACCACCGAAAAAAATAATAACAATAAGTTTCTGAGGTGCACTTACAACCCCATATATGTCTACTTTTGGTCTTAGGCAATAACAACAGCCAAAAAACAGTAGTTATTTTTTCATTTCTATATGTGACAGCGCATAGAGAAAGGGACATAAGGGCAAAAAAAATTCAATTTTAACATCTGATCATCGAATGAGACCGATCCCATGCCCCAAAAGTGTTCCCTCCCAGAGATATGCGCGTTTTATGAAAGTGAAGTCGACGATTCTAAGCGCAAATAGAAAGGGACCTAATTTTTAAAATGGCTCTCCTGAACAAATCTGGTTTTTAACCTTAGGTCCCTTTCTATTTTGCGCGTCACATATGTGTCTGTAAGATTCAGGCCTGTTATCTGCATGGACAACTAGCCTTCAAAGAGTTGTATTCACAAATATGTACATACTTATATATACTGTAAAAAAACTATATTCGAAAAAAAACTATACTCTAATATACGAGGGTTGCTATATATATTTCTCGACTAGGCAACACTATGTGTTGTCTGGCGCCATCTGACATTTCCATTGAAAAGTTTGACATTTTTTAGCATAAACGTACTCAGAACGTTTTGACGTACGACCACCATTTGTGTTGTTTACAGTGACTTGAAAAAATAAATTTGGCAAAAAAATGGAATTAACTCGTGGATATTTTCGTGCGATCATTTTTCACAGCTTTCGACGTGGATTATCACGACAAGAGTGCATCGATGAACTTAAATCTTTGTGTGGCATTGAAGCACCATCCTATAGCACTGTGAAAACTGGGTTAATGAATTCAATTAAGGACGAAGGTCGTGAAGGTCGTTCAAGAACGGCCGTTGTGCTACAGAACATTGATGCCGTACGTGAACTGATAATGCAAGATGGTCATGTGACAGAGATACCGTGATATAGAGGCATCCCTGGGCATTTCTTCCACCGTAAAAAGGTTTGTTCTCGTCGGATCCCGCACAATTTGACAATCACTCAAAAAAAGGCTCGTGTCGATTGGTGCAAAGAAATTTTGAAAAAATACGATATCGGTGCTTCGAAAGACGTTTATAAAATCGTCACAGGTGACGAATCGTGGATCTAAGCGTATGAGCCCGAAACAAAACAGCAATCGACCGTGTGGGTCTTCGAAGACGAGCCAAATCTAACGAAAATTGTTCGTGGAAGAAGCACTTCGAAGCAAATGGTGGCATGTTTCTTTGGCAAAAATGGTCATGTGGCGACTCTTCCGCTTGAGCAACGTTGGAGGTCAATTCTGAGTGGTACAACACCATTTGTTTTTTTTGGGGAAATTCGAAAAACGAGCAAGAGAAGACGAATCATTGTGCACAATAGCAATGCAAGCTCTGACACACCCTCTCAAACCAGCACCTTTTTGACCGAACAAAAGGTCGAATTGATGGGTCATCCTCCGTACAGCCCTGACCAATAACTTCATTTTATTCCCGCACATCAAGAAAAAAATGCGTGTTCAACAATTTCCGTCGCCAGAAGATGCGGTTCAAAAACCATATTTTGGAGGTGTCTCAATCGGAGTGGAAAAGGTGCTTCGACAATTGATTTGAGCGCATGCTAAAGTATATAAATCATGATGGAGAATACTTTGAAAAACAATTAAACCATTTTGATGATAAATATTCGCATTTTAATTATTAGCCCAGAAACATGTATAGCAGACCTCGTATATATGAACCGATAACTTGGCGTGTCAATTTTTTACAACAGCAAGCACCCGCAGCAACACTACTAACAAACAAGGGTTGGTTACCAATGAAGACTCGCTGGTTTTTAGGGAGCCTCCACACAAGCCAAAGCGGAAACGGAAAACCTGCACTGTCTGTTGTTAGACAATCGAAGACTTTATACGTGATTGTGTTAGTGTATCGAATAAAATAGCTACATAAATTTTACGTCTCCAATAGTGGATAGAGCTTTAAAGTTCGAATGTTTTTTATTTAATTTAAATTAAATTTGTGTACATATTACCAAAAATCCAATATTTTAAAAAATAAACATCAACCACAATAGGGCATAACTATATGATCATCAGACATTAAGAAGACAAAAAATAGCTTAAATCGGATTATTCATCAGATGCAGCACATGAATGCTAAAACACAAGAAAATTTCAGTCGGTTAAGTCGAGTTTAATGTCCCTTACCTATATACTTCTGGCATGTAAAACTTCTTCGGGATTAGAGTTTCGAAAGCCGAAACCCGAAGTTCCGGGTCTTAAGTCCAAACCTGACAGCCGGTTTCTTAAAAAAAACTAAAATCCGACATGTCTGTTTACCCGTTTTTGTGCTGTTGTTTTTATTTCATATTTTTTGGTTGTTGGATGTAAAATCAAAGGATATTTAAAATTTACACCTGCGAAATACCTTACTACCAAAAATATTTTAGTAAGTGTACTGATCGACTAACTAGTTGATCCGATTTAACGATATCTTTCTGTTCGTCCTTCTGTTGTCTATAAAAAGTTTCTAAATTATTTTATTTGACAAAAGCAGATGCTGTTGACTTTAAAAAAAAAATTGGTGTAAAACTTATACTTAGAAGGGACATTAATACTGTTACACACGTTTTACGTATGCTGTAAAATGGAAATTACTGAATGTTTTTGGGCCAAATATTTTTAATATATTTATTGATGTATATTGTATCCAAAAAGAATCTACTTATTCGAAATGTCCACCTTTTGCCTTTACACACGCCTTAAGTCACACTGGCCAATCGCCAATAGCTGCACGAACATCGCCCATTGGAAAATTGGCCACAGCTCGAACCAAAGCAGTCTTAAGAGATCCAATGTTGTGGTATCTTTTGTGACAAACCTTGTCCTCTAAAACCGTCCACAATTTGTAATCTAATGGGTTCAAATCTGGACTGCCTGAGGGCCATTCTTCAGAGAAAATGAACGCTGGCAAATTGTTTCGAAGCCAGGCCAGGAACGTTTTAGCCTTATGGGCCGGCACAGAATCCTGCTGGATTGTCCATGGCTGGTTTTGGAACAGGGAATTGTTAAGAGGCTTCACAACAGCTTCCAAAGTTTCTTGGTAATTTTTGGCCGATATTTTGACTTCTTGTTCGCAGAAATGCAGGTCAGTGACTCCATCGTAAGATACACCCCACCAAACCATGACTGAAGCTGGGTGATGACTCTTTTCCACCCTTGGGATCAGTTCAGTTGTTTCCGTAGATGACCGCGCATACACTCTATCATTTTGCTTGTTAAATTTTTCCTGAACGGTAACAATTTTTTCATCGGTGAACAAAATTTTTCTTTTGCAAGTTATCAGTGTGCTTCACCAAAAGACGTTTGCATTTTTCAATCCTATTTTTTTTAAAGCAGCAGTCAATAAATGTCCGGTACGTCGTTTGAAAGCCCCAAGTCCCAAGTCTTTTTAATGATTCGACTCATGGACTTTTGCTTGATATTCATCTCACGGGCCATGATTTTCTGTTTTCGGAGCGGATTTCTGTGAATTCTTGATTTAACGGCTTTGATGACATGCGGTGTTCGAACAGAGCGTGGGCGGCCCGACCGGTGGCGGTATTTTACATCTCCAGTCTCCTCAAACAGTTTTATGCATCGATAGACGAACATACGGCTGATCCCTAGTGGTGGGAGCGTTTTGAAAATATCGCTTTTTTCATTTCACACTTGAAAAACGCTATTACAGCGATACGGTTCTGACCACTCCATGATTAAAGTTGAAACAATTTTAAAATCCCGTTTCAGACTAACGCTATTGAGGTTAGCTTTCAAAACCCATATGACATTAACGGGGTATGTTCAGTTCTACTATTAAAATGGGTGTGTTCAATGTTTTAACACTATTTGTGTCCCTACTAAGTATAAAAACAAATAATTCAAGAACTGAAGTAAATTTAATCATTAAATGTGTGCTCTCCCTCAAAGTAATCTAGAGTTTTTAGTTAATTCAGCTACAAATGTTTCGGTACAAATTTAACCAATTTATTTTCGTAGAAAACCACATTAAACAAAGTTTTTAGTTTATTCCTTGAATCCTTATCCTTGAAAGATGTGGGGGGGGGGGAGAATTGTTTCCTTTAAAACAGTTTATCAGTGTTTTTCGTCAAAAGGCATTAATGGATTTTTTTCACACGACGACCTTTTTTCTCTTTAATCCATATCAATTTCTGCTGTCATATTGAATATTTTATTGTGTGTTTATGGATTTTTCTATGTGACAGCTCGGGTGCTGCAATATCCCTTTTCTAAAATTTCCCAATGACTCTGCTACCTATAAATCACAAACAACAGTTATCATTTTAGGGTATTCTTGATGTTGTATCATTTCCCTAGAGAATATAAGCTAAATACAAATGTCGCACTGGTTTAACAAAAGCGTTGTAACTCAAAAATATTAAATATTTGGTAGAAGCAAAAAAGAATCTTGGCTTAAATAGTTGATAATAAATAAAAGTTTTAGAAATTGATAAAAAATGTAGAAGAATCTTTGGATACAGATAACTACTGTGTACTGTTTTGCCGACCAAAAAATAATATTTGAAAATATTGCCTTATTTACCATTTTTGGAAAAGAACTGAAAAGAGCGAGGGGCTGTGGTTTAGTACGTTGGACCCAATATTATAATAAGGCTTGGACCAGTGTCAAACCACACCATCGGTCACCTACTCTGGCCAGTTACTTCGTGAGTGCTGGTTATAATTCATTCGTGAGTGCTGGTTATAATTCATGCTATCTGCATGCGTTAACACTGGTATGTTTACCTCTGAGCGTCTTTAATGCAATCGTCTAAGTTCAGACATAATAAATGAAAGCCGCAACGTGTCAATATTTTTGCTTGAGTCGCAGCATAAACTCTATCACAAGCTTAGTCCGCTACAGGATTAAATCGAGGGCAGTGAAATACCACATTGACTACATTCTCTTCGTTTTCCACACAGTTTGGGTACTCAGGCCAGCTATCGTGCACAGATCTGTGCCAATAAGAGGAGTATTTACTAAAGTCCCACAACAACCCATTAAGTAACATGTGGGGACTTTTCTCAAATCATTGAGCTGCGCACAAGACTATTTAAGGCCGGCTTCGAACGGCTAATACATTTTAAAGAAATGTTTTTACATGGCTTAGAGATAAATCTCTCTCTCTCTCTCTCTCTCGTAAAGTCGCCGGCATTTACGAAGTGGAAACCCTCTGCTGAAAAATTTTTTATATATTTCTATCCGCGGTTGGACCTAGGCTTACTGCCATGATAGTCGTGCACACTTCGGCCTCCCCACGGCGGTCACACCGAGGAGTACGAGCCTTAATGCTCAAATATTATTTGACGTTAGTATAAAAATAGACACACCCTGATGGAAAAGTCTTCTGCCACGCCCCCATAATAAAATTTTCGTACTACACCGGAACCCATGATGAAGAGTATAAAGCTTCTGTCCGGCCGAACTTAATTTGTTTTGTTATCTTGCCTCGGCAGCTTTTGCTGTTGTCTTGTACAGATATTCTCAGTTTTTCAGCAGTACTGACATTCCAGCGATAGCCCGTGATCACAGCTACTAACATGAAGATGTCCACGCTAGAGGTGGATGTTCCAGATTGCATGCGGTTATGATCTACCCGGACCAGAATTGCATAGTAATCCGGCATGACTAGTGTCCCGGCACCCAAATTCGGTAGATATCGAACTACTTGGCTATCTTGCTAAGAGGTACACGACAGCTATGGTCGGTTCTTGAAATCAGAAATACATGTTGCAGTGATGTACAGAGACTGACTATCAGAGTATATATTGCCACCGATAGTGGTTATGTCGTTTTGTACCAGCCACCTGGAAACTTTTTCGACCACTAAGATTTCTCACTAAACACCTCCAAAGTGATACATGTTGCAGTGATGTACTGAGCCTGACTATCAGAGTATATATTGCCACCGATAGTGGTTATGTCGCTTTGTACCAGCTACCTGGAAACTTTTTCGATCACTAAGATTTCCCCCTAAACACCTCCAAAGTAATATGGCAACCTAGTAGATAGAAGTTAGTCTAGTTGTCTTTAGTGGATTGCAAAGCCACTTATTTGTCCAGTGTAGAACCATCATCGCGAAAGCATAAGTGTTTACCCGGAATACGTTCCTGCCCGCCTGGCCTGTCAAAAATAAGTTGCAAATTTTTTTTAACCAAGCGGCGTAGTGTGGATTGTTGTGGGATTACTTAAGTTACTCGTATTCCATGGCTTCTGGATGAATGAAACCAATGCAAAGACTTTCTGGGACGGACGGCAGACGTCTTCGACGTTTGTCTGCCCAGTATATTTTGGTGGAAATATATAGAGTATAGTCTTTAAGACAGTGGATGTTGCATATAAGACCTCGGGAATACAAATTGCTGCTTATTCCATAGGAAACCAACCAAAAAAAAAATGGTTTAACTGGGGATGCTGTCAGATTCAAAAAGGAGGCGTTCAAAAATTGGTGTATAAAGAAAAACGCAAATACTGAACTGCTGCGTAAACAGGCAAGAACTTCGTATGCCAGAGTGCTTAGGGATGAAAAGTTTTTTCACGAGCAACGTCTACGTACAAAGGTTCTTACTTCTCCCGGGAAAAGTAAGAGCTTTTGGCCCTTTGTAAGGAGAGTAAAGGATTGTTCTTCATCTACCCCAACTCCTGTTAAAGACGACCAGGCATTCACTGACCCGGTTGATAAAGCAAACCTATTGGCTGAAATGTTTGCAGGAAATTCGTCCTACTTTCTCTTCGAGATCAAGAAAGTATCTAGTTCAATGCCTTAGAATTTTTTCGAATTCATGGAGTTGAAAGGGTTCTTGCGAATCTCAATGTAAGTAAGTCCCCCGGCCCGGATGGTATCTCGGTATCTCAGCATTTGTCCAGTGTAAGTGGCCTTCGACGCTAGCCCGCCAATACAACCATTTCAACCGGCTTATGAACGTGTTGAAAGGTTGCGAATGTCCAGCCCATCCCTAAAAAGGGTGAAGCAAATAATCCTGCGAATTATCGGCCCTTTGCGATTTGGTCTGCGCTCTCCAAGGCAACGGAGAGCAGAGCTAACTACTAGCTTCTATCTTGTAAGGTATCTAGAGCCTAATGACCTGCTTAGTGATCGACAGTATGGCTTCCATGGAAATCGCTCTACGGGAAACCTGATGTATAGTTTGGTGAGAGTAAGGTCGTGGCTCTGGATATCTCCAAGGCCTTTGACAAAGTCTGACACGCCGCACTCATATCAAAACGGATGGCCTTACTTTCGCTTTTTCGCACTTTCGCTCAATTTATATCATGCTTTCTTAGAGTTCGCACTATAAGGGCCGTTGTAGATGGGTTCTCATCCAACAAGCATAGGCTGACCGCAGGTGTACCACAGGGCTCTGTCCGTTCTCCCCTCTTTATTTCTAATTTTCATTGATGATCTGTTAAAACAAACCGTGAATCCAGTCTAATCTTTCTCAGATGACGGTAACCTCTTATATTCATATTCATTCGACCGTAGGCCGAGTCTTCATGATATTGAAGACAAAAAGCAAATTATGGATGAGACACTTGGCCGAAATTTACTGTCGATTTAATAATGGGGTCGAGTGAATAAAGTAGATTTTAATGCACGTAAGATGCAGTGCTGCTTGTTGTCTTACAAGCGATTTATTGATTCATTAGTGTCGGCATTATCTATCGCTGGTATAGATATCGAACAATCAGATGCTCTTGATGTTCTGTGCATGAAAATATAAAGTGATGCTCGTTTGGCGAGGCTTGTATTCGAAGTGTCGAAAGAAGCACTCAAATGGATAGCAAAAAAAAAATTCACTCCTTTTGATATTTTCGATATCTATAAAAACTACATTATGCCAAAAATGGAGTACAACTCCTATATATTTCTATCCTAAATCAGCCTTGGAGTTACTTGACCGTGTTGAAAGGAGAGCGATGGTGCTGACAGGTGAAGTAGGGTATCGTCGGAGTGTGGGTTCTGGGTCGCTGTTCTATTGTTACTTTCACGGTGTGTGTTCTTCAGTTATTCATGATCTTATTTCTGACGTGAGGATGTTAGGCAGGGATACACAACTTTCCAGGAGTTTACATCCTTTTGTTATCGATTGGACGGCTGACAGCATCGAATTCGTTTTTCGCCCGTACTGCCCGTATGTGAAATAGATTTCCGGCAAATGTATTTTCCACTAATTATGGCATCCAGAAATTCAAGAAAAATGCCAATAAACATAACTCCCTCTTTTCGCCCACCAGCGCAATGCAATGGTCAATAAAAAAATAAAAAAAAAATCGTAGGCTTTGCTTTATGTACGGGTGGAGCGCGGAAATTTTCTTTTTTGCACTGCAGGCTGTGAGTGCGCGTGGTTTATAGTGACCAACAGGATATTTGTATTCGTCCGCCTTTTAGTTGCCATCATGCATTGGACTCGTGAGGAGATGTAATTTTGTGTTGACGCGTATTTTTCAAATACGCAATCGATCATTGCAGTGCAGCGTGCTTTTCATGTACGATTCGCAGTTCCTCCACGCGGAACTGTTCCTGGACAGCAATCAATTGTAAATTGGGTAACTTCATTGAGAACAGCGGGGAATGTGTCATGTGTACGAAGGGGACCTCAGAGAAGGATTACAACACCAAAAAACATCGAGGCAGTTAGAGAAGCAGTACTGCAATCTCCGAAACGCTCTGCTCGGAAGCAATCACTTGATTTTGGCATTTCCAGATTATTTTTTTAGCCGGTTCTTGAGGCAATGCAATTAGAGGATACATGGTTCCAACAGGATGGTGCCACTCCCCATACAGCGAGGCTTACCATGTATTGTTTGAGGCAAATGTTTCCTGGGCGGCTAATCTCTTTGAGGGGTGATGTGAACTGGCCGGCACGCTCACCAGACTTAGCCCCATGCGATTTTTTCCTTTGGGGTTACCTGAAGTCAAAGATGTATATCAACCATCCCAACACCATGGAAGACCTCATTAACAATATTGAGGCTGAAATTGGCAGAATATCAGTCGAAATGCTTGTTAGAGTTCATGACACACACGTTGTAAAAGAAATCTATTGATGGCCCTCGATGTGGAGTCTCTTTAGAGGTGGCAAGAGTGAGTTGTATTTTCGTGGGCAATTGTGTGAAGAAAACTTGAAAATTAAGGTTTACAACAGTAGTTCTCATTCGTTTGGGGAGAGCCTGGCCTTATAGATTTCGGTTTTACTTTTAACAATTGCAGCAAGGCTTTCTGAAGAGGGTTGTCACGGACCCGAAATCATAGTAAAAGTAGTGTGCAGCCACGAAAATCAATGTCACTTTGCCATTTTGTTAAAAACTTTTCTTCTATTTAAATATAGAAGCAAGAGGTCCGGTTTAATCCCTGTTCAATGTGTAAAAGAACAGACCGAAATAAAACAAACTAGCTAAACAGTTCATGAAAACGTCAGAAAACGTATGCAATAGTGTGTGGATAGCGAAGGTCGACATCGACAATTTTTCTAAGATTTATAAATTTTTATTTCATTCGCAGATATGCAAATTATCGCGCTCCACCCTGTACTTTGTATTAATAACCATAAACATGTGAATTGCCCACAAATCCTTAAATATTGATCTTTGGAAATTCTTGATATTCAATTAAATATCATTTTTATATTATTTTCTTTACAATTTTTTTTTGTTTTTTCCTCTTTTTCCTTAGAGTAAAAATTGACTTTTTTTTCAGTTTCATTCTACTGTCTAAAGTCATATATATCCCAAAGGCACTTCAAGCCATACGCTATACTTGTTGAAAAATTTTATAACTACCCCCAAGTATACGAGTATTGTCCGCAAAAGTTCGCCAACAAAGGCCATATTTCCTAAATAAAAAATGTCAAGACAAAACCACAGGACTCTATCTACATCAGGGACAACTATATTAGATTTAAATGATATCCTAGTGGTTTTAAATGGCTCTTTGTTAAGTGCTGCACGAAGTTCGGGATGGCTCCATTAAGCCATAAAACCAAAAACAAAACATTCCATGTTTTATCTTGAAGCCTTTTATTTTCTGCCAGACAGTTTATAAGTGCTGAAAAGTCATAATACAAATCTTTAAGGTTATGAACTCGCCAGACACTTTATGTGTGTCGTTTTCAAGCGGGTTTTTAATGTAGATAAACCTTAAAGAAGGCAACATGTTTGTAGTTTATTTGCCGCTAACACCGAGTGTTGTGGTGGTTTGCTTAAGAAAGTTATCATAATGAGGGGATTATTCGAGAACATTTCTTTGAGTAACCGCCATTTAAAGTTTAAAGGAGTTTTTTTGTTTTTGTTTCCATTAGGAAACCGGTTAATATAAGAAACCAGCAAGCGTTTGTAGAAGAATCTGAAAGAATAAGAGCAAATGCCAGAAGTCCTGTGTTGGTCCTTGCCAATAGATTAAACAACAAAGGCTTCAGCAGCAATTGCTTCTAAACTTTTTATCTAAAGGAACAAAAGGTGTGTAATGGTCCTAGTGAAAATAAATTGTATGAAATCCAAAAATTGCAATTACAACCTTATAAAAACATTATTAAAGTCACCCTAATATTTGGTATTTGGAAACTAACAACCATGATTCCTTGTGGATGGGACTTAAACCAGAAAAACGCCTTGCTCACTTTTTTTTAAGACGTATCAATTCAAATGAAAGACTTATTCTTTAACCTTCATCATTCACACGCTCTGGTGCATATATTTTAACTAGATTAGGACACTCTTTATGGAAGCAGCTATGTTTGTGTCCTTAATTCAAGAAATTAAGAAAAACTTTGCCAGATAGTTTTCTTTTTCAATGGAAGAGTGTAGGGACCGATTTGTAGGATATATGACAACTGAACTACGCAAAGCATCCATCAAATCCGGGAGCCTAATAAAGCATTTTAGACAGCGTATCCCAAATAAGACTGAAGTGTTTACCAAAAGGTTTAAAAAATGTTGTATTGCGGGTCTTGCTGCATATGTAGTGGCTCTATCTTGCTGGAAGCAAATGCTAGGATTACTCCCAACTTGCGAACGCAAAAAATTTTCAATCATAGTCCTATACAGAGCCCCGTTTATGGTGTCTGGCTGACTCTTATCATTTTCAAAAAAAAAAGTAGAGGGATAACTCAATGAACCATAATACCGCACCAAACAGTACACACGCAGAGAAAAAATATGGTTACTATATGGTCACGGCAACAATTGTATGTAAAAGTATGGTCGTCGCAACCATAGTATTGTTTTTTGAATTTCATTTTGACAATAGTATGATGGCGGCAATATTAATATTGTTCAAATGTAACAAAAGTAGTGTTGCCAAATTTAATGATGAAAATATGGTTGTAGCAACAATAAAAATATGGTTGGTGGGACAAAAGTATTGTTTTCATGGGTTTTATGTTAACAATAACATAATTAGGGCAATCATACCGACAAAACCTTAATTTTTTATAATTTGACAATGTTATTTTTACGATTCTTACGCAATAATAGCAATAAAAATTAATTTTTTTTAAAAAAACTACGGATTAGTATACCTAAATTATTTTTAATAAATGATTTTTTTACTGTTAAATAAATCACTCCTATTGTCACATAACTTACTTAATAAAATTCTTTATTGTTGAATAACAACGTATTCCAGTTTTTACAAACAATTTTGGAGATCAAAGTATGGTTGTGCGTAAGTCATACTATGGTTGTACGTTAAACTTACTTTGGTTATGAGGATCATAATATGGTTGTGGGGATCATAGTATGGTTGCAAGTGAATAATAATATGGCTGTGGGGATCATAGTATGGCTGTGTGTGAATGATTATATTGTTGTGAGGACCTTAATATTATTATGGGGATCATAGTATGGTTGTGTGTAAACCATACTATTGTTGTGATGATCATAATATTGATGTGCCACAACCATATAACTAACAATAGTATGGTGCTCTTCGAATATTGTTACCCCAACATACTTTTTTTCTGCGTGCACCTGGATGAGTGTGATTGATGCTAATGTAATACTCTATGATTCTAATACTGATCCGTGTTGCTCAAAATGGGACACAAAAATTCCTAATCATGTTGTCACTGGATGCTGTTCTGACATTAAAGTAACGACGGTAATTTCGTTGAGTAGAGATAATAGACTTGCCAGAAGAATACTAAAATTCTTATGCATAAATGTAGATGCAGCAGGTCTGTAGATGCAGCAGGTCTCGAGAGCCTTTTAATCCCTAGTTAGTGACAGTAATAAACACGTGAGCTAAACAAAAATTTAACAACTTGATGCGTTGCTGTGCCTCATATGTGGTCATCATATATTTCCATAAAAAACTATATAACCTACAAAAAAAAAATTAAAACAAAGCATTTTGTTTCCCGATCCCTTGTATACTTAGATTTTTACGTCAACCTACTGCTAGTGAGGGCGTTCATAATGAAATGATTTCTTAGCACATAATCATGCTGACTCCGAAACCTATACCTAAAAAAAGTTCCAGGCTCAGCTGGAACTTTATGGTCTATTCTATCGGGTGATCAATTTAGAGGTATTTTTTCAAAATAAAAAAAATACAAAAATTCAAATCAAGTGTGGAATCTGTATTGTTCATTCAAAAGGACATTTTAATGTCATTTATTTTTTAATATAATTTCCTTCAAATGTTACCGCAACTATCTTCTCCTCAGAGTGTCCATTTTGAGGGTCCAATTTTGGATAACTCCATCGAGCATTCTGACTGATATGGCGTTAATGAAAGTCGACCTTGGAATTTTCGTATATAAAAAGAAAAAAGGCTAAAGGTGTGCTATTACACGATCTAGGTGGCAAACTCACCGGTCCAAAACGTAAAATAAGCTGCTCTTCAAATTAACCTCTCAATAGATCCATTGTTTGAACAGCTGTATGGCAAGTGAAACAGTTCTGTTGAAACCAAATGTAGTCAAGACTACGAGCTTTAATTTTAGGAGACAAAATGTCAGATATCATGACGCGATAGCGAGCACCATTCACGGTTACGTTACGGCCATTATCATTTTTAAAAAAATATGGCCCGATGATTCCACCAGCCCATTAACCGCACCAAACCGTGGTTTTCTCTGGGTATAATGGCACCTCTTGAACCTCTTCTAGCTGCTCTTCAGCTTAAATCCCGAAATTTTGTTTATTGATGTTGCCGTTGAGCCGTTGTTTGAACAAATTTTTTGTTGTTTGAACAAATTTTTTGTCATGCTATTCTAATGGACAAGCCAAGTTGTTGAGAACGGTACCGAATCGATTCCTGGGGGTTTCATGTACACTCTCATCTACTGCCGCTATGTTTTCAATACTTCTTGCTGGAACTGGCCTTTTAGGTGGAGTATTATGCAATAGTGAAGCCAAGTTTTTGTTGGGTTTCCATGTTGGCGATGGCAATCCGAATAGGTTTTTTCACAAACGCTCATTTCCATAAGACACTTGCACAATTTGGAAACGTTGTTGCGGTGTAAGTCTTTCCATGATGAAGTGGCAAACAATACGGAAAAGAAAAAAAAATAAAGTTTAACACAACTCAAGCGTAATGTGTAAAAAAAAATTTTGAATATTTATAACCCTTTAGTTTTATTCGGGTCATCCTGTACAATGTACCTACATGTACCTACTATCTACAGTTCCAGCTGTGGAGCTTGTGAACAAAGTTCATATAAGTAAAAGAAAGGCTGCAAAAATTTGTGAGGAATTGGCTCAATCTGGAATTAAAATCTCCACACCTTCGCAACCAGCTATATATAAGGCAGTTATTAAATCAGCTGAACAAAAAGAAGAATTATTAAAAAAGCAGTTAAAAGAAGAAAATTGGTGTCTGCACTTTGATGGCAAAAAAATAAATGGTAAAGAAATTCAGGTGATAGTTTTAAAAAATGAAAGTAAAGAAATCTACCTTGAAGTACTGGTTTTGGATGATGGAAAAGCGAATTCTATGTCTCATGGAATAAAAGATATTCTTAGTAAGTTCGAACTTTACGAATGCATAAAAATGATAATTTGCGATACTACAGCAGTAAACACAGGGAATAAAAATGGAGTAGTTATTCAATTGCAAAACTATTTTAAATCAATTAAATTGAATACGCCGCAATACGTTGGTTGTCAACACCATATTTTAGATTTAATACTAAGGCACGTTATGGATGAGTTGCTCGGAGGAAAAACGTCATCTCCCGAAATATGTTACAATTTTATACCAGAATTAATCAACAATTACAACGAACTCAAGATAAGCTATACCCAAAATAAAGAAAAAATAGACACCAAAAACATAAAGTGGCGCTATGATATGCAGTATCTGTTTGAATTAGGAAATGATATTTTCAAAAAAACCAAAAGTTTCCATTTATAAAATTTAAAACTATTCCGCCGATCAGCAATGCACGATGGAATTCGAGGGCCATCCTTGCACTTTTAGCTTTTATACTAATACCAAAATATCGGTCTGAGTTATACCCAATTTGTGATTTTATTTGCGGTCAATGGTACGATATATGGTTCTCAGATCACTAATTCAACGAAGATAATTTTCAGCTTTTAAACCTATCATTAGCAAGATTCGAAAACGCCAAGAAATGCTTTCTTAAACATTGGGTACAAGATGATTCATTCATCAAAAATCAGCAAAGGAGCAATATTTGTGCAGAACGTGCAATAAAAATTGTCCAGGATATATACCCATTTTGCAGATCTACACGTACTTTAAACTCAAAATTTTTATCCTACAATAGTAATTAAATGGATGCTATGATATTGTTGTGTTTTATTTTTAATATAACCATTGTATATGAAGTTTAATAACTCGTTATGATATGAAATAAAATTACTTAAATTTTAATTTTTTTTGTATTGATTTAGAAAATGCGTTTGGTGGGTGAAGTTTTTTTCTTAAAATGATGCAAGATAATGCTTTTCATTAATAAAACATCATGGCGCATCTCGTGGTACTATGCCAAAAAATTGGTTATATCCCTACTGTACATATTTGGTTTCCCTAGCAAATGCTTAAAATTAAGATTCCATATCTGCATGTTTGGTGTCCGATCCCTTGCATACTTAATTTCCCACTTCAAGCAACTTCTACGACGGCCGTGCATAAAAATGTCCTCGCAGAACATCGAAATTAATCTTGCTGACTCCAGAGCTTAATACCATGGATTATTATGTTCTCAGACTTAGCTGGAGCTTTCTGGTCCATTCTACCAACATGTCCTGACCAATCCAAGCGCTGTAGCTTAATAGACTTAACTACACTCATTTAGTTATACGGCACACTTCAAGTGATTTTCACTGGGTTCGCTGTTCTTTACCTAGAAGGTACATCGATAGTCAACCCATACTATTACATTTTGCGATTGTGTGCGTTATATGCATTCGTAAAATTTCGTAGTGCTCTCACTACGAAATATTACTATCATTTTCATCACAAATACCCAATTTAAAAATTGAAATCTCCAATGGAGAACTAGTTTTTTATATCATTAGTGGCGTGAATAGACCGCAGTAGTTTATTCAGATCTTAACAAAAAATGTAAATATAGGGTGATCCATCTAGATGTATTTTTTCAGAATAAAAAAAAAATCAAATCAAGTATTGGTAATTTGAAAGGACATTTTATGGCATTTATTTTTCGAAAATAATTACCTTCAAATGTTGGCAACTGTGTTATAGAAATTAGCGTTCGGTGGGAAACGGGAAGATCCGCTGTTTTCGACCAAAATTTTGTTCAGTGATGAGGCCCCTTTCTGGCTCAACGGCAAAGTCAAAAAACAATTTTGCCGCATTTGCACTGAAGAGCAACAAGAAGAGGTTTAAGAGGTGCCAGTATACCCAGAGAAAACCACGTTTTGTTGCGGTTTATAAGCTTGTGGAATCAGCGGTGCATATTTTTTCAAAAATTATGATGGCTGGAACGTTACCGTGATTGGTGCTCGCTATCGCGCCATAATATCGATCTTTTTGCTACCTGAAATTGAAGAAATTGAATCTTGATGACACTTGGTTTCAACAGGACGGTGCTACTTGCCATACAGCTGCTCAAATAATGGATCTATTGAGAGGTTATTTCGAAAAGCAGCTAATTTCACGTCTTGGGCAGGTGAATTGGCCACCTCGATCGAGTGATATCACACCTTTAGACATTTTTCTTTAGGGTTACGTAAAGTCCAAAGTCTATGCAGACAAACCAGCTACGATACAGGTTTTGGAAGCCAACATTACGCGTGTCATTAAAGCCATACCGGTCGAAATGCTCGAACGAGTCATCGTAGATGCGGCCAACATTTAAAGGAAATTATATTCAAAAAATAAATGCCATAAAATTTCCATTCAAATTACCAAAAAAGATTTCACACATAATTTGAATTGTTATATTTTTTTTTGCTCTGAAAAAATAGCTCTGGATAGATCACCCTTTATTAAGGATCTAGAACATGGTGAAACAAGTGAATTCTAAGTTTTATTGCAAACAATGCTCTAAGTGATAATGTCCGTAATAGGCGCTCTCCCCCCACGTCCGCGTAGGGGATTAACGAATCGTAAACGAAAAGCACGCTGCACTGCAATGAACGAGTGCTCATTTGAAAAATACGCTTCAACTCAAAATGACCTCTCCACACGTGTCCAATGCATTTTCTCCATTGTCGTTGACCAACAGTGCCGGCACAATGCCAAAAAGTAAATTACCACTCTCAACCCGGTATTATCAGTTTTCTCTTTCTATACTATTCTCGGATATTGTGTTTACATGTATAGTTATTTGGTCCTCGTAAATCTATAGTTTGTTGTTTTGATTTACGTACAAAAAAGAGAGTCTACAATAAATTTTGTAACGAAGTTGACCTTATCAGTGAAGGACGAGAATCCACACTCGACTGAAGCTAGTCATTAATGGCTCCCGCTATCCTCTTTCTGTAAGGATACTAAATTTAACAACATCTCACCAGAGGCAGCAAATTTCTGGTAGACAGTACCATCGTCAGCAAAGCTTTAGATACATTTAGATTAGACTACAATTAGATTACAATATTTAATCCGCTGTCATTTTTCTGTAAGGATACTAAAGGTAACAGCATCTAACCAGAGGCAGCAAATTTCCGGTTAATAGTACCATCGTCAGCCAACCTCTAGTTACATTTAGATTATACTACAATTAGATTACAATATTTGATCAAATTTTTTTAAACTTCAGTATGTTATTTTGGCGCTGTGTATTAAAAAGTCGGCTTTTTCCTTCTGTTGACTATATGCAGTTATTTTATGTTAGCTTAGTATCCTGTTGGCTTTGAGATCTTCATCCGTGGAACCATTGAATTAAGAATCATTGGCGTACATCTTTTGAGCCAAGCAGGATATACAGCAATTTTTCGGTGGACTGTTCCACACACATACAGGCTTTACTTTTTCAATTTCTCAAAGTCACTCGTAAACACATTTGCTGACCTTTATAGCCCCTTTTAGTCCTGGAAAATTCCCTTTCTCGTTTGGTAAAGTGCAAATGTAATCAATGTACGTTATGCTAAAATTTCCTACGGAGTGCAAAAAATGTAGTTTTCCCTTACAATTGAACGGGGCTGTATTTTTCGGCGAACAAACTAGTTTTTGCCTTGTTTGTTTTAAGCCAGACTAACAGCAAACACTACGCGAAACACCTTTTGAGCAAACAGAATTTCACTTTGTCAGTGCAACTAAAGGCTCTCCAAAAAAAGTGAAAACCCCTGGGGGCAGAAGGCAAACAATGCCGAATTGAAGGAATTTCTCAAAAAAAAAAAAATGAACGGGATGCATTTCTGACGCCTGTACTGCATTCATCATTCCGGATGTTGGTGTATACACAAATCTCTGTGATTGCATATTCAAAGGGTCTAATCGAATGCTTGCCCCCTGCCGTTGGAATTCAACTTCCCCAGTGATCCTGGGGCATAGCATGAGGAATTTATTCTGTTCCAACTCCAGCGAATGCTCATGTTTCGTGGTGGTTGTGGCCCTGGCTGCCACTACCAGCTTCCGTTGTCCCTTTGTTGCCGCTGCAACCATCACATGAGCGCTTAGTGTGAAATTCTGTAAAAAATAATCTGAATGCATAGAGCTTGGCAGCTAGGACAGACGAATGGCATAGTAATGGACTTCAACTGCTGTGATGTGTGTGATATGTTTGTGTGTTAGATACTCGTACAGTCAATTTTTTTCTTTAAATTTTTGTTTCGATCCATATAAGTGAAACATGGAGCATTGAGGACCGTGAGTTGAAGTTTCTTATACCAGAGTTAACGATGTTTTTTCACGCTTCTCTGCATACTAACCCAAAAACCATATTTTTCTGAAGATAGAAAGCTCAGACTAGAAATTCATAGCATATAAGAATAATCTGGAGAACCTGCATAAATGTCCTCTACAATTTAACCAAGAGGTTATTCATATGGGCAGCAGAGAAAGGACTTTGATTGAACGCATTTAAAACGGAACCCGTATTCTGTACATTTCTCTGTACGAAAATGGCACCACCGACACTTGGCGTTTAGAGAGTTTCTACCAAAGGTAATACCTTGGAATGTTCTTTAGAAATATACGGGATTGGAGGCCGTCGTGATGTGAGGGAAGTGTGCAAGACAACCACGCCAGTAAGCCCAGGTTCAACCCTGGGAAAAAACATCTAACAATTTTTTAACTGTCAGTTTTCCACCTCGTAAATGCTGGCGACCTTACGAGTAGGAGATTCATCTTTTCGCCATGTAAAAACTGTAGTTTTCAACGACAGACCATACGAAACAGAATTGATGGAAATGATATGGCGCTATAAAGATTGCTCTACGCACAGTTCGAAGATTATACCCAAAGTTTAATTCTCAGTAATTCAAATGAGACTTCCGTATAAGCCATTTGATTTGTGGCCGAAGTAATCGTTGCCAAAGACTGCTGAAGAAAATCCTAGGCGGGTTTAGAAACAGCTGTACAGTCTGCCTGGCAACCATAGCCAATACATTTCACCAATTTTTTAGTTGATTCTGAAAAAGAAACAACATAAGGTCTCGAACGAGAATAAAAACTGTTCAAGTCATAAGGATATTGAATTTACATTAAGGTAGACTTTTTGATACTATTTAGTGGCCAATATAAGAATAATTCACTTTTCTGGCCTGTTTTAGCATAATCTGAAACTATCAGCGTTATTTATCATAGGGAGTTCACGCACCACCCACACCTTGGGCCAATGTACCATTCCCCACCTATTATCGTTTGTAATACTGCGCATTTTGTGACCACGTCAGCAAAATTCCTTAGATAATTTTCACACTAGTGTCATAGCTTAATGGGCGATATTACTTATAGAAAGCCAAGTTTTATCTAGACTAGAGAGAGGATTACAAAATACCCCAATGCCACGACAGCCGGTTCTATGGACCTGATTGACACAAAAAGCAATTTTTCTGCCAAGGGCTTTTACCCTGGCACACACGTTCCGCTACAACAACAACTACATAATACCAACAGCTTGATGTGCGGGAATAAAAAGAAGTCATTGGGTGCCAAGTCAGGGCTGTACGGCGGATGACCCATCAAGTCGACGTTTTGGCCGGTCAAAGTGCTGGTTTGAGAAGATGTGTGAGAGCTCGCATTGTCATGGTGCACAATGATTCGTCTTCATTTGTTCGTTTTTCGAATTTCTCCGAAGACTTCAAGTAGTGTACCACCCAGAATTGCCCATTGCTCAATCGGAACAGTCGCCACATGACCAGTTTTGCTTCTAAGTGCTTCTTCCACGAACAACTTTCGTTGGATTTGGCTCGTCTTCAAGGACCCACACGGTCAATTGCTTTTTTGTATCGGGCTCATACTTATAGATCTATGATTCGTCACCTGTGACGATCTTATAAACGTCTTTTGAAGCACCGCGATTGTATTTTTTTAAAAATTTCTTTGCACCAATCGACAGGGCCTTTTCTGTTGTCAAATTGTGTGGGATCTAACGAGAACAAACTAATGTTCTCTGGCACAACGGCCGTTTTTTGACGACCTTTGTCTTTGTGCGAGCGTCGACCACAATTGAATTCATTAAAACAGTTTTTCACAGTGCTATAGGATGGTGCTTCATCGCCATACATAGATTTAAGATCATCAATGCTCTCTTGTAGCGATAATCCACGTCGAAAGTTGAGAAAAATGATTGCACGAAAATGTTCACGAGTTAATGCCATTTTTTGCCAAATTGATTTTTTCAAGTCACTGTAAATTACACAAATTATGGTCGTACGTCAAAAAGTTCTGAGTACGTTTATGCTAAAAAACTTCAAACTTTCCAAAGGAAATGTCAGATGGCGCCAGGCAACACTTAGTGGTGCCTAGGACAGAAATATATATGTGGCAGCGCATAGAGAAAGGGACCTAAGGGTAAAAAAAATCAATTTTCACATTTTTTTGATGTTGACAACATTTGAGCATCGACCGATCCCATGCCCCAAAAGTGTTCCCTCCCAGAGATATGCGCGTTTTATGAAAGTGATGGTACACCAAAGATACACGTATTTTAATCTTTAAAATGGCTCTTCTGAACAAAACTGGTTTTTACCCTTAGGTCCCTTTCTATTTTGCGCGTCACATATAGCAACCCTCGAAATATCCACACTTAGTCAAAATACCCATTGTGTTTTGAGAGTATTGAAAATATGTTTTAATGCTTAGCATTTTTAAATAACTTTATTAACACGATAGTATACGTAGCATATTCGTGTAATGGGTTTTCTTTTAAAAGTGACTGAACTGCCACTGGCACTGGCACCCTTGGCAATTACAGTGCACGTATTCGGTCCGTATCCTGTATCGGCCACTCTATGCATGTCGTCTAAGGGAAAACTGTGAAATACAGAAAATAATAATTATCCGGCCATTCTTAACGCCTCTTTTACTTATTTTGTTCTGATCTACTTTTCTTTCGCTCGTATGTGGTTGTAATTAATGACGCCTTTTAATTAAAATGCAAAAAATATTTAGTTTCAATTTTCTCAAAACCAATTATATGTACGAGTAAAATTACCCACTGTGTGATTGTGAGTGTGTTGAACATGACGTGAAATACTTCTAGCACCCAATGTCCTGGAGGGTGTTGATGTGAAAATTGAAGAAAACTAGCTCGAACCCCTTGTAAAATACTGTGGCATGAACTTTCCACCAACACGGATGCACCGAAGTTTGTAGTGGTATGTGAAACCTTCTCATATGTGTGTTACAATTTTCTGGGTCTAGAATCGCACATGCATACGTTCACCATTAAAATATTTGCAGTCTGAAGCAGAAAAAGTTTGAGCTTTGTCCGCCGCAACAACTTAACACCCGACTTCTATGGTGAGTGGTGCTTTTCTTTCTCTTGCCTTTCTAATTCAGTAAATTGTACTCTTTATACGTACTGTTGTATGCAAAGGATTATAAAGCATATCCTTGTAAAACAACATTCATTGGATACACGGAGAGAGAGCGGGTACCTCTTTGGCTCACATTAAGTTGAATGGACATTATACGAGTATATCACTTATTTTCATTTGAAAACCATTTCGATTAATGCCACAATGGACCCTCATTATTTGTACGAGGGCTGCTATATATATTTCTGACCTTATAATGAAAATTCGAATATTTCTCATCAAAAATTGTTTTATTGTTTTTCAAAGTATTCTCCATCATTATCTGTCTTTTGCATGCGCTCAAACCAATTGTCGAAACACATTTTTCACTCTGATTGAAACACCTCCAAGACACGATTTTTGAACGCTTCAGCAGCATCTTCTGGCGACGAAAATCGTTGACCAAGCATTTTTTTCTTCATGTGCGGGAATAAAAATAAATCATTGGGTGCCAAGTCAGGGCTGTACGGCGGATGAACCATCAATTCGACGTTTTGGTCGGTCAAAAACGCACTGGTTTGAGCCGATGTGTGAGAGATCGCGTTGTCATGGTACACAATGACTCGTCTTGTCTTGTTCGTTTTTCGAATTTCTCCGAAGACTTAAGGCAAACAAATTGTGGTGTACCACTCAGAATTGACCGTCCTGCGTTGCTCAAGCGGAACAGTTGCCACATGACCGGTTTTGCTAAAGAAACTGGCTACCATTTGCTGCGAAGTGCTTCATCTACGAACAACATTCGTTGGATTTGGCTCGTCTTCGAAGACCTACCTGCTGCTGTTTAGTTTGTTTTGTTTTGGGCTCATACGCATAGATCCATGATTCGTCACCTGTGACGATCTTAAAAACGTCTTTTGAAGCACCGCGATCGTGCTAATTTTATTAGTTCACGCACGGCATCAATGTTCTTTGGCACAACGGCCGTTTTTGGACGACCTTCACGACTTTCGTCTTTGAGCGAGCGTCGGCCACCATTGCATACACTAAGCCAGTTTTTAAAAGTGCTATAGGATGATGCTTCATCGCCATACAAAGATTAAAGTTCATCGATGTACTCTTGTCGTGATAAACCACGTCGAAAGTTGTAAAAAATGATCCCACGAAAATGTTCACGAGTTGATTCCATTTTTAAGCAACTCAAATGATGGCCGTACGTCAAACGTTGAAAATGTCAGATGGTGCCAGGCAATACTTAGTGCTGCCTAGGCCAGAAATATATATAGCAACCCTCTTAAACTGTCTTCTTTGTCCCCAAAAAGAAACAAAATCACCTACGTCAGGCGGCTATAAACTTGGCGACAAGACACGTTCCGACTAGACTTTTTAGAGACTATGCTCGGTGCTAGGCCATTGCCATATTTAAGGGAATGAGGTAGCCTTAGGGTGGCACTAATCAAATGACGATTGTTATGGCGATATGTTCGTCAAAATAACAATATGTTATTTCAAACTAAAAATAAAAACGAAATAGGAGTAAGAACAATGTGAAAATGTACAAATTTTTAAAATGAAAAATGACAAACGAAATATTTAAATCTATTAAGATATCAGGAAGACTGTGGACTTTGTTGAGGCGGTCAGGCGAAACAGCGTCTGTTATTAGACGAATATATTGAATGTATATACAGGGTGAAGCGCGGTAATTTGCTTATTTTGCGAATGAAATCTAAAAACATTATGAACCTTAGAATTTTTTTTTTAATTTTTAAATTACATGGTTTAAAATAGTGTATCTGACAAATGTCGACCTTCGCTATCCACATACTACTGCATACATTTTCTGAAGTTTTCCTGAACTCTAACAAACATGTTGACTGGTATTTAAATCTTTCAGCCTCAATACTGTTAATTTGGTCTTCCAAGGTGTTGGGACGGTTGATATAAACCTTCGACTTCAGGTAAACCCAAAGGAAAAAATCGCATGGGGCTAAATCTGGTGAGCGTGCCGGCCAGTTCACATCTCCACTCAAAGAGATAAGTCGTCCAGGAAACATTTGTCTCACACAATTTATAGTAATCCTCGCTGTGTGTGCAGTGGCACCATCCTGTTGGAACCATGTATCCTCTGATTGCATTGCCTCAAGAGCCGGCTGAAAAAATCCTGTATCATAGACAAGCAAGCAATTGCTTCCGAGCAGAGCGTTTCAGAGGTTGCCGTGCTGATGCTCTAACTCTCTTCATGTTTTGTGTTGTTGTAATCCTTCTCTCAGGTCCCCTTCGTACACATGACACATTCAATGCTGCTCTCAATGAAGTTACCCAATATATTGATCGCTGTTTTTCCACACGTCCGCGTGGTCGTTAACGAAAAGCGCGCTGCACTGCAATGATTGAGTGCGTATTTGAAATATACCCTTCAACACAAAATGACCTCTCCTCACGTGGCCAATGCATGATGCAAAAATAGCAATTTTTCGCGTTTCACGCTGCATTACGTAGTCACAAAAATGAAGAAAAGATCTTAAAATATATCGAAAACAGAGCTCCCAATTTGGAATAACTAAAGTTGTCTTTGCTGTGATCCTTTATGGCACTAAAGCATGGATACTCAATCGATACAGGATGTGTTCTTAAGGAATATCTTATGAAAAACCTATTGAAGCTGCTTGCTAAGCATCAATATGCATCCTAGCATAAGCATAGTAAAGCCACTTCATCGCGGGGATGAAGTGGCATTTATAATGTGTAACCCTCTGTCTGATGAAGGATACATACAAATCGGCTTCTATTAACTTAAATCGCTTGCGTTATTTTGCGTGTCTTTGTTTTTTTGGCCAGTACGGCATGTAAAGACTTAAACAAAAAAATCAACACGCATATACACAATTTCAACCACAAATTTATACATATCCGTACAAACAAGTTCCATTCCTGCACCCTTTTGTAAATGGTACAATTGGAGAACAAATTAAACACGCCAGACTATCAGTGGCACACAGAATTGGGCCAACAACTTTTTTCATACGTATATCCCAGCCAAAGCCCATGTGAAATCCGGGCATTTTTATGTCTCAAGTGATACTTAAATATGGAAAACGGTGAAGTACATGGGAGATAAGTGAGCCACAACTTTGGTGAAAGCGGCGTCTACTACTTGTGAAACGTATGAGAATTATTTACATTGGAGTTACAAACATTTATCATGTAAGTAGGAGAGAAAAGATTGAAGTTAAGGATAAACGACCATAGTCTTATGGTGAACGAATAAACTCCTAGCAGAGCAACAACAAAGGCGGTAATTTAAAAAGGTATTTATCAAAAGAGTTATGAACTTCAAAAAATACACTGTAAATGGTCTATACATAATGATGTCGCAAAGTATGCTTTAGCTTTTATATAAAGCAATTGAGACGATAAAGGGGCATAAGTGCAGAGTTTTTAAAATCTTAGGCTTTTAGCGAAACTGAAGAAATGAATGTGAAATCGTTATGCCGTAAATGTTGTAAAAGTGAACAAGTCTAAGTAATCTATTATGAATGTAAAATAAGTAAACAAGAAAAAAAATAAAAGCAGACCTAAGGAAAACCATACTTCACTTAGAAGATTCCCCGCCTCTGCCTGTAGGACCTTAATTTGGGTACTACTCCAAATAATGCACCGATATGTTTCCATATGAAATTTTGTCAAAATCGAATGTAATATGTAGCATTTAGAACTGTAAATTCTGAAATCGAAAGGACCTTTGTATTGGTGCTAAAGCTAACCATTTACACAAACGAATCAACCGCCGGAAACCAGATTCGGTAAAGGTGGATCTAGCTCAAATATCTTTGGTATATAAAAACATTTTACTATAATTATAACTACTCCAAAAAATGCACCGATATATTTTCATGAGAATTTTGGTGGAACTCGGATGTAATATGCGGCTTTTAGAACTGTAGGTTCTGAAATCGGAAAGGACTTTTGCATTGGAGCTATAGCTAACCATTTTCACAAACGACTTAACTGCCGGAAAACAGGTACGCAAAAAATTTCTTATATCCTGACTCGGCATTGATCAAAATTAACAATTTTTATACCGTCCATTACTTTGTAATTCTGTTTGGAACACCTCGAAATACTGGTAGGATATCCCACAAATTACAGGGTGGCACAAGAATCGTGATACAAAACCAAAACGTTATAATTTATTTCCTGTGTGAGCAAATGGCTTTTTTTATTTGGAAGGTAAGTCCGAGGGTTGCTATATATATTTCTGGCCTAGCAAAACTATGTGTTGCCTGGCGCCATCTGACATTTCCATTGTAAAGTTTGACATTTCTAAGTTTAAACGTACTTAGAACAACCATCATTTGTGTTGTTTACAGTGACTTGAAAAAATCAATTTGGCAAAAAAAAAATGGAATTACCAAGTGAACATTTTTTTGCGATCCTTTTTCACAACTTTTGACGTGGATTATTACGACAAGAGTGCGTCGATGAACTTAAATCTTTGTAAAGCGATAAAGCACTGTAAAAAAACAAGTTAATGAATTCAATCGTGGTCAACGCTCGCTCGGCCACGATTGTCCTGAAGGTCGTTCAAAAACGGCCGTTGTGCCAGAGAACTTTGTTGCCGTGCGTGAACTGATAATGCAAGATCGTCATGTGACATGCCGTGAGATAGAGGCATCCTTGGTTATTTCTTCCACCAACATACATTCGATATTGCATGAACACATGGCCGTAAAAAAAGTTTGTTCTCGTTGGATCCCGAACAATTTGACAATCGCTCAAAAAAAGGCTCGTGTCGATTGGTGCAAAGATATTTTGAAAAATGCGATCGCTTTGCTTCAACAGGTGACGATCTTATAAACGACGAGCCCGAAATAAAACAGCAATCGACCGTGCAGGTCTTCGAAGACGAGCCAAACCCAACGAAAGTTGTTCGTGAGAGAAGCACTTCGAAGCAAATGGTCGCCTGTTTCTTCGGCAAAATTGGTCATGTAGCGACCGTTCCGCTTGAGCAACGTAGGATGGTTAATTCAGAGTGGTACACCACAATTTGTTTGCATGAAGTCTTCAGAGAAATTCGAAAAACGAACAAGGGAAGACGAATCATTGTGCACCTTGACAATGCGAGCTCACACACATCGGCTCAAACCAGCGCCTTTTTGACCGGCCAAAACGTCGAATTGATGGGTCATCCGCTGTATAGCCCTGACTTGGCACCCAATGACTTATTTTTATTCCCGCACATCAAGAAAAAATGCGTGGTCTCAATCGGAGTGGAAAAAGTGCTTCGACAATTGGTTTGAGCGCATGCAAAAGTGTATAATTCATGCTGGAGAATACTTGGAAAAGCAATAAAACCATTTTTGATGAAAAATATTCGCATTTTCATTATTAGGCCAGAAATTTATATAGCAGCCCTCATAGTTAGATTTATTAAAATTAATGCTTGGAATACCGAAAGCAGGATTTAGATAGTACAGCGGTCAATGCTTTGCAGTCCTGCATTTCGGTCCAAACGAAATTGTGGAGGGAGTTCGTCGGAGCTCTCCCGAGAAGATGGACTATTATAAAGCTGGTAAACATTTTCGACGAATCTGGATGCATCGCATGAAGACGGTACCATCGAGATTCCTAAGTTCGGGTTCAAGACACTAACATGGATGTATCATCGTCATCTTCAATTCAGGCAAATCCAAGCTTTTTGACTCGAAACTTTTCGGCGCAAAATGCAGTTAGAAGATGGACCTTACAATGTACAATTCATGATGACTTTTTGTTGTTTCCGTACAAAGTACAAATTACAAGCAACTTAAACCCTCTGGAATTGACTATTCGAGTGGAATTTTGCCAAATAAATATTGAAATGACAGAAGGACACAACAGCTGGATAAATTGCTTGTTTGAGTTGAAGGCAGATTACATTGCCCTTAACGGCAATGTAAACAAGCAAAATCGCCATATATGGAGTGTATCTGATCCACAAATACTCCATGAGAGGGAACTGCACAAAGAACAAGGTACTGTGCGGTGCACAGTTTCATCAAGCTACATTGTGGAAGTATTTTTTTACCCAAAACAGCAAGATGGAGCAACTGCAGATATTGCCGGACCGGTTATGGCAGAGCTCTAACGAAAACTCCCAAACAAATAAATATTCAGAAATTCGACTTTTCGGTCACCGGACTTGACTGCACCATATGGGGTTATGTCATATGGGGTTATGTCAAGCAAGAGCTGTACAAAACGAAGCCAAGGAATTTGACTAAATTAAAACAGTCCATTAAAACAATATTTGAAACGATCCCATTTTCAACCCCTTCGGGCTGCAATGAATAATTTTATGATCAGGTAACACATATAAGTGGATGAGCATGGAGTTCATTTATGGTAAATCATCTTCAAACTCAATAAATCTTAAAAAAATCAAATTGGATTTTCTAGACAATAAAAAAATAAATAAAATACTCTGATTAAAAAATAATATTTTTGGAATTTATTTTTGTAGCACAATTGGTACATACTATACTCTAAATCGTCATAAAAAAATCTGAGGTGTTCTAGTCATGTCCACCTGTCTGCCTGTGGAAAGCAATTGACAGGTCGGACTAATGAAGCTAAATGTCTGAAATGTATGCTGATGCTTTAAAACGGCTGGTATTGAAAATGGGCTGTATCGGTCAAGAGGTACAAATTATCCTGACTCAAGGACTAAGCCAGCCTCTGAAAAATCCATATATTTGCTATGCTACCTTGAAAAGATTTCACATATCCATTTATTTTCTGCTTAGCCATTCCGGAAAAGCTATTAAACGTTTACGATCTATAAGCGTGGATCGATTTGCGCCAATTCAAGGGTCGGTTGTTAGTGGATTACAATATACTTGGTCTTTCCACATCTACTTTCTTCTTCAATATTAGCTTTTTCCTTATGAACTATTTGTATACCGTACACAACACACCTATCGATTCGAATCACTAACTGATTCTAATAAAGAAAAAAGTCAACATGACTCCGTCTAGCCATCTATCGATGTAGTCCAAGTACAGATTCCAAATATAAACCTTGTTCTATGCTTTTTTGATATTATATAGGGTAATCCATCCAGAGGTATTTTTTCAGAACTTTAGTTCTCATTCGTTTGGGGAGAGCCTGGCCTTATAGAGTTCGGTTTTACTTTCAACTATTGCAGCAAAGCTTTCTGAAGAGGGTTGTCACGGACCCGAAATCATGATAAAAGCAGTGTGCAGCCACGAAAACCAATGTCACTTTGCCATTTTGTTAAAAACTTTTCTTCTATTTAAATATAGAAGCAGTGATGAGGGCCATTTCTGGCTCAACGGCAAATTCAATAAACAAAATTGCTGCATTTGGGCTGAAGAGCAACAAGAAGAGGTTCAAGTGATGCTATTATACACAGAGAAAACCACAGTTTGGTGCGGTTTATAAACTGGTGGACTCATCGGTGCAATTTTTTTCAAAACTTATGATGGACGGAACGTAACCGTGAACGGTGCTCGCTATCGCGCAGTGATATCGATTTTTATGTTACCTGAAATTGAAACCAGTAATATTGATGACACTTTGTTTCAACAGGACGGTGCCACTTGTCATACAGCTGCTTATACAATGGATATATTGAGAGGTCATTTGGCTTTCGACATGTTGTTTTGGAGTTACGTAAAGTCCAAAGTCTATGCTGACAAACCAGCTACTATTCAAGTTTTGGAAGCCAGCATAACCCGTTTCATTAGAGCCATACCGGTCAAAATGTTCGTACGAGTCATCCAAAATTGGACCCTCAGAATGAAAACCCTGAGGCGTAGTTGTGGCCAACATTTGAAGGAAATTATACTTCAAAAATGAATGCCATAAAATGTCCTTTTGAATTACCTGTAAAGATTCCCCACTTGATTTAAATTTTTAAATTTTTTTGTTCTGAAAAAATAAATCTATATGGATCACCCTATATAATTAAAATATAACATAAATTCTTTTATGGTCCATAATTTTTTGTTTCATTCCCAAATAAACAAATTTTTGCGCTCTATCCTGTAGAAATCCAAACAAATATGACTTGTTTTGCGTTCATCTAATCGACGTTTTTAAAAATCCATACAAAATCAAAACAAGCAAACAACTTTTCAACTAATTATAGGGTCGATGGTTGAGTGCCATAAACGAGTTTAACAGATTTTAGTAAAATTATATTTCAGTTAGATTGAAAACTTTTTGTTTATCCGTTGAAAGGTCACTTGGAAAATGAAAGGTATTGTCAGCTTGTTCGAACCCTTTTTTATAAATTTTTTCTCTCCCAATTTTATTCGTTTGTCGTCGAACGTTTTTTTTAAGGGGAAATTCATCCTTAACTTGCATATTTAAACTCCCCTGCCACATTTCAACTATTTAAATGCTAGGGGTTTTTCAGTTTGTATTTTCAATTTCCTTTACGTTTTTTTTCAATACGTACTTTCCTTTTTTAAAGATAAGCGCTTTATTTCTGTTGTCCCCTTTTTGCACCAATTACTTTAAATATTCATTAATTTAAATTGTTTACATGCAACTTAGCAAAGTCTATATATAAGTGAGTGTAATTACCTTTGACAAGTCGATAATAGGCAAAATGTCAAAAGACTTAACTAACTATAATGATAAGGTTAGGCAAAAATGGCTGTCAGACAATTGTCTGACACACTTACTAGACTGAGGAATATTGTGATACTACAGAGTGATTTGTTGCAAAATAAAATTTTTTACCTACACGGGCCTTTGAGTTTAGGGTGTGATGTGCCCAGATGGCTTTAATTGGAGTTCAAGACTTCTGCGCTCTCTCTCTCCCTCTCATCAGTACCTACTACATAAGCACGTAGTGCTCAGAAATCATCTGAGATTACTCACTTTTGTTTTCTGAATATCGAAGAAGGGGGAGAAAAGTGGTTTCAGCTTAAAAATTTACAGGGAAGAAGTGCACTGACGTACCCCTAATGCAGGAAGTAGCGATCCTTGGAAATACTGTACTTGGGTCGAGATCACGCAACCTTACGCTCATATCCCCAAAGGCAAAGGGTATACTTCATAGTTGTATAGTAGTCAGCATTGACTTGAACATTACGCCAATCTCTAATTACAGAAAATGAAGACCTAAGGGTGGTAGCTATAAAGCGCCCGAACAATCCAACCTTGGTACTCGGCAACATGTACAGAGTGGTGCGGGGTAATTTGCTTAGTTGGGAATGAATTAAAACAATTATGAACCTCAGAACTATTTATTTTATATTTTAATTATATTCACCAATAAGGGAATTTTTAAATTACATGGTTTTTAATAGTGTATCTGGCAAATGTCCACCTTTGCAATCCACACACTGCTGCATACCTTTTCTGAAGTTTTCATGATCCAACGTCCACCTTACAAAACAAAAACAACAGATTAGTGGACAAATTATACAACTTGGGAATAATAGACATGAACAGCAAAAACTACTTGACAAATAAGACAACGAATGCCCCAGAATTTACGGACTCCCAAAGATACACAAAGATGGTCTCTGCTCTTCAATAAACTCCCCTGGATATGGGCTCTGTAAATATTTAGTTGGGATTTTAAAAAACTTGAAGGAATCGAAATACAACGTAAGGGATTCCAAGCATTTCAAGAGTAAAATTGACGAAATATGTGTTAATGATGATAAGATTTCAGTTTCTTTTGACGTTATTTCTTTATTTCCAAGCATCCCAGTAAATTTCGCAATTAAGACAATCGAACAGAAATGGGACACTATAAGGGAATTTACAAATATTAAAATGGACCTTTTTTTAGAATTGGTGACATTTTGCATAAAAAAGACTAGGTATTTTAAATATGATGAAAAGATATACGAGGGGTGCCAATGGGTTCTCCAGCATCCCCAGTAATAGCCGACATAGTTATGGAAGAGCTTCTAGACACCTCACTAGACAAGATGGCATACAAACCAAAATTATTAACGAAATATGTGGACGATCTCTTTGGAATTTTTAAGATAAAAGAAATTAAGAACACTCTGGATGTACCCAACTCATTTAACAGACAAATACAGTTTACAATGGAGATGGAACAGGACGGAAAATTACCATATTTAGATTCAATAGTTTGTCGACAGGGTCAGTCACTAAAATTAGATTGGTACCAAAAACCTACAGCTTCTGGCAGACTTATTAACTTTAGTTCAAAGCATCCTAGACGAGTAATTATTAATACAGCGACTAACTTCATCAATAGAATTTTAGATATTAGCGACATAGAGTTTCACAAACATAATTTAGTAAAAATTAGAACCATTTTAAGGCAAAATGACTTTCCAAGGTATATGTCGGCACTACTAAAACTAAACTGAAGACAAGAATTTCGTCACACAAATCTGACCTAAAAGCCGTAAATAGGTCCATAGAACAAAAGACCGCACTTGTGGCCCACTGCACATTGACTGGACATAAGCCTGACTTTACCGATGTAAAAATTGTAGCGCAAGAGAGAAATTATAGAAGAAGATACACTCTCGAAATGCTTAACAATATTGACGTACCTAATGAGAGGAGAATTAATTACAAAACGGACACAGATGGGATCGCACACATATATAGAAATGTGGTGCATAAGCACAGACGAAAGCTGAAGAGTAACACAAAAATCAGTTGACATCGATAATCAGACGGACGACATTGTTTTGTTAATTGACAACCCCTGAAGATGATTGACGAAGTCAATCGAAATATTGGGATAAATAAAAATTAAACAACACATAGAACAACGAGTTTAAATAAATGACCTCAAGCCGAAAAATAATTTTATAAAATAAGTTTTCATGAACTCTAACAAGCATGTCAACTGGTATTCTGCCAAATTCAGCCTCAATATTGCTAATTAGACCTTCCAAGGTGTTGGGACGGTTGATATACACCTTCGACTTCAGGAAACCCCAAAGGAAAAAAACACATGGGACTAAGTCTGGTAGGCGTGCCGGCCAGTTCAAATCTCCCCTCAAAGAGATAAGCCGTCCAGTGTGTGCAGTGGCACCATCCTATTGGATCCATGTATCCCCTAATTGCATTGCCTCAAGAGCCGGCTGGAAAATATCCTGTATCATAGTCAAGTACCATTCGGAGTTCACAGTTATGGCAAGACGGTTATCCTGGATAATATAAGGGCCAATGATGCCTACTCCTGATATGGCACACCACTCAGTGACGCGGTCCGAATGCAGAGGTAGGTCTTTGGTGAAGTTCTCTGGGGTTTGTTTCACTCCACTACCGCATATTTTGTTTGTGTGGCTTATAGTGGCTAACGGGAGATTTATATTCGCCTTCCTTTCCATCATGCATTCGACACATCAGGAAAGGTAATTTTGTGTTGAAACGTACAAATGCGCACTCGAACATTGCAGTGCAGCGTGATTTTAGTTTACAACTCGCTGTTCCCCCACGTGGGTATGTAAACTAAAAGCACGCTGCACTGCAATGATCGAGTGCGCATTTGAAAAATACGCTTCAACAAAAAACTGCCTCTCCTGACGTGTCGAATGCATGATGGAAAGGCAGACGAATATAAATCTCCCGTTAGCCACTATAGGCCACACAAAGTCTTCACTCTCTTCGACCAACAGTGCCAGTTCGGCCTGCCGTGCAAAAAAGCAAATAACCGCGCTGCACCCCGTACTTGACATATGCCTCGAATAACCCCACGGTAAATGTCCTAATAGACTGCTGAAGAGTTAAAGGTCAAGATCTGGTCGTTGGGGGGACGCCAAATGTGTGTGCAACTTTGGGGTAGCACGGCCATAAATTATCGAGGTAAATCGCTTTCTGAATGCATCATATCCACTGACTTCGTGATTTGGTACAGGGGAAGTAGGCTTAGATTCTTTAGTAGGATAAGAAAACAGGTTGTAGACATAGTTCTTGTAACAAGCAGGGATTCGGTTAAGCACTCAAATTAGAGAGTATTAACCGAATGCTCATTCACAGACCACTTCAGAATACACTTCAATGTAAATAAGTCAAATTGATTAGCTCACAGATTTTATGAAGTCACTGACACTTATGAAGTCAGTTACACGACCTGGAATGCGCAGTAGAACAAGTCAACAAAGGCTCAAACAGAGGCCCCGACAAATCCTGTCCTAAACGCAAGGATCTCGAAGAAAAGATATCATGGTCAGTTGTTTATTTAAATCATTCCAATTTCCAAGACCGGCAGGGCCAGCAAAATTACAGAAGTCTTTGAAAGTGTTCTTACCTTGACGAAGGAAATCTACACTGCAAGCCTTAGCATGTAGACAGGTCAAAGTGGAATTTGTCACCAGGTCGAGAAATATAAACTGTAACACGACGAAGGATTACAGGCCAATTAGTCTCTCATCGTTACTTCTGAAAACCTTGGAAAACTCCTGGACCTCCATGTTAAAGAACACTTAACACGGAACAACTTCGATGGAGAACAACAAGCTTATTTCAAAGGCAGGTAGGTGGAAACAACCTATCATGAAGTTGTAAGCTACTTAAATGACTCTATACCACAATGAGTCCACGATTGCAGCCTTTCTGAATGTCGAGGGCGCCTTCAACAACGCGGAAATAACCTCGAGTCTTGAAACTCTTTACCGCATTGGGGTACAACCAGCCATAACTATATGGACGAGCAACATTCTAAGAGGCAGAATCATAAACTCGTCCCTTGGAAATGCAGTTGTGAGGAAAAGAGTTATAAGGCGAATGCCGCACAGTGGTTCAGGATCGATTCCCAACGCCAAAAGTTTTATTTATTACTTTGGATCTAGTAAATATTTAGGAGTTCTGTGAAAAGGGCAATTGTTGCGCATTTTATTAACACTTGCTTGCAAGTATATAAAAAAACTAATAACGAAAAAAATACTTTTTATTTAAAATCGGAAAAAACAAAAAGTAGTCAACTTCTGGCTGACTTCTAAAATATACCCAATATCCCGATTTTAACGGTTAATAGCTCAAAATAATCCTTGGATACAATTGCCTTTTTCCAGAACCCAAAAAGATTTACTAGATCTAAAGTTATAGAATTTTGGCCGAAGGAAATCGATCCTGCATCACTGTGCGCCGCAAAGAGAAGTCATATCACCATTACTGTGAATCTAGTGATAAACGAAATCATTAAGTATCTCAACAGATAAGGAACTAAACTTACAACGCATTTTAACGATGTGGTCCGGCTGGTCCGAGTCACATTTCCGCCAACGATTAGTGCGATTATGAAGCGGCCATTGAGTAAACTCTCACGGTGGGAGATTGACAATGGACTAGGCGTAAATCTAAATAAGATAGAGCTAGTTCTGTTCACAAGGTAATATAGAATCCCCAAGTTGAAATCACATTGAGATTTCAGGAAAAGCTGCAACTATAGAAAAAAGTAAAATTCATGGGTGAAATCCTTAACTCTAAACATTCTTGAAAGCAATATATTATGATAAGCGAGGAAAGAAGGCTCTATACTTCTATACTTATACTTGCAGCAAATGGGGAATTCAATCGAGGATAATACTATTGGAAGAAGCAAAATACTTGGGTGTAATCCTCGACTCTAAACTTTCTTGGCATCGAAATATGTATGAGCGAGGAATAAAGTCTTTTTATGCCTTTAATACTTGCAGAAGGATGATCGGTAGAAAATGGGCCATTCAATCAAGGATGACACACTGGATGCAATTCTTATATATGGAGTACTGGTATGGTGGACTGCAGCTGAAAGGAAGACCAACCATAAAAGCCTCACCAAAATCCCAAGCCTGCCAAGGGCAGGCATAACTGAGGCATTGAGAACTACACCACATGTCATATATAAAGGGTGGGCGTTAAGATTCTTGAAACCTTTTACGAAAATGGGAGTTCAAATTCAAAATTTATTTCGTGCACTTCGTGATTTTGCTCTTCACAATCCACCAAATGGTTCCACAGCTGGGTGAATTGTCTACCTCGACTCATGAATAGAGATCGCAATCGCGAGATGATAACGGACTTCTTGTGGACGCTATGTGGTTCCAACAGAATGATTCCTCTTGCCACAAAGTCAACAAAACAATTTTTCTTTTGCGCGAGAAATTCAATGTTCGTGTTATCAAGTCGTGGCGATGATACTTTAAAGAAAACGTGTACGTCAATACGCCGAGAACGATTCGAGAGCTAAAGGATAAAATAATTTGGCACTTTAAAGACATTTAACCTCTATTATGTTGCAGAGTCATTGAAAATATGGACCATACCACCGAAGCCGTGGCAATTATTTGGCCGATATTTTGTTTTATTCACAAATGTCATAGATCCTTCTATTATACTGAAAAATATTAATATTTTGTTTTATTAACAATAAACATCGTGCTTTTAAGTTGGACCATACGATATGTGTAGCAAGGGTCGCCATACGTTTGAGGGAACCGGTATGATTAAAGGCAGCCACGCACGTGATACTGCGACCAGCAGAAAGAATGGACAGACTTGATGTACTCGTACAAGTAGAGTCAGACTAGCTGGTTGATCTAAAAGAAGCCGAGGTTGATTTATAGGAAAGCGAGGTTGAGAAACCTTTAAAGACGGATCTACCAACGAGAGATGACGGGCTTCAATACAGAATACTTTCCAATACCTTGATACTATCAATAGCGGATGAAAGATAATTGCAAAGCTTTGAGAGAAAAATCCATGGTGTTATCTTAGCAGAGAGTACATGTGCCGAACAAACCATGAGACGAATCCTGGCATGAATGTAGTCTAGCGCATTAAAGTACTTACTCCGATTGTGCTGGCATCGAAATTTCGGACGAATAGAAACAAACGCTGCAGCTAGAATAGGCATCAAGCTGGGACTAACACGAAAAGTGCAGACATAAACACCTGGAATCTGATGCAGGGAACAAGTGGAGAATGATGCGAGAATTCTTGTTTCTGAAAACTGAAGGCATATAAATCATTTATTCAACAGGTAGGAATCACTAGAGGTTGTGGAGTCAGCTTATGTAGGTAAGTAAGGTGCACCGTATGGACTCACTTACAACTTTGGCAGGGGCTTAAACGCTTTAAATTTAGAATTTCAAGCGATGAACTTTTGACGTTACAGCAACAGCAAAATTCCTTAGGTCTTCTTGCAGCACAACAACTGTTTCACCACACGTATAAGTCGCGGCCTTAACCAGAACAAGCCAAACGACAGGACGGTCCTCGTGGCTCTTAACCTAACGAAAGCCTTCGACACTTTCAATCATGCCACTCTGTTCTGTTCGAGGGCATTGAAGTAACGTCCCTTCCGCCCAGTTTGAAACCTTGGTTCGTAAACTATATGTATGGGCGCCAGTCATGTGTAGAATTTAGCGACAGGAAGTCGAAGCCCCGTAGAGTTTAACAAGAAGTTCACCAGGGTGGAGTGATATCCCCTCTACCTCTAAAATTCCTGCACCACCAGGCGGCCATGAGATTGCGTCGTACGCTGATGATTGCATAATTCTGGCGTCAGGACCTAAAGTTGATGTTATACGCAACAACATCAAACGGTTTGCCCATTGGCTTAACGCACTTCTCCACTACGCGGAATATGAAAATACCGGCATCCAAATCATCAGCAACACTGTTCACTGCATGGACCGCAGAGGTGCGGTTGTCACTCAATCTGAAAGTCGTTGACGTCAATATCCCGACTAATAACTACTCTTAAAATCCTTGGGGTCACATTGGACAGCCTTTTTCGATCCTCTGCATATGCTACAGCTACCTATGATAAGCTCAAAATTAGGAACAAGGCCCTCAAGTCACTTGCCGGCAGTACTTGGGTAGCCGACAATGAAACCTTGTTGACCTCTTACAAATTGACGGTCTGTAGCGAATCACGCAGCAAGGGTGTGGTCGGCGAACGTGAGTACGACGCAGTAGAAGAAAATTCCGACTTGCCAGAATGCCGCCCCCAGAACATCAACAGGGTGTCTTCTGATGTCTTCCGAGGACCTTCTACATGGGGAGACTAAGGTCCTTATGCAGACACGATTTCCTGCTGTTTAATTAATACCTGCTAGGGTGTTTTCGCAGTAGTCATGCTATCCACCATCTCTTGGACAGGATGCCTCCGCCCAGGCAGATCAAGTACGATCTTTATCTAGAGAGAAGTCCAGCGGTACAAGAGGGAACCTTTAGATTATTGAAACTATCAGGTAACATTCACGCTGATGAACTCGCAGTAGCAATATCCAATAGTGCCGGAGATTTCACCTGTGGAGAAGGTACCACCTCGGCAGACGCGCGCGTGGTTTTGGCTCAGCTGAGATCTAGATGGTGCAGCCGTCTCTATTCTTATTGGGCACGAATTGTTGCTAACGTTCCGTACATCTGCGCCGCCTGTCATCAGGGACCATATGACGTGTTGCACCTCTTCAATTGTCCGGCCAAGCCCACTCAGCTGACCCCCAGGTCTCTGCACGCAGAGAAAAAACATGGTTACTATATGGTCACGGCAATAATAATATGTTCTTCGCAATAACAGTATGTTCGTGGCAACCATAGCATTGTTTTCATGAATTTAGATTTGAAAATAGTATGATTAACGCAATAATAATATTGTTAAAATTTAACAATAGTATTATTGCCAAATTTAAAAATAAAAATATAAATAACAATATAAATATGGTTGGTGCGACAAAAGTATTGTTTTCTGGGTTTAATGTTAACGATAATATGATTACGGCAATCATACTGTATGATTGTAATTTTTTGTTCATTTGAATTCGTTTGTTACGGATCTAATGCAATTATTGTACTTTTTATATGGAAATTAATTTGTTCAAACTAACTGCTTTGGCTTTGTTTAACTGAACTTATTTTATTAAACTTATTTTTTCTACTGTTAAATAAATCACTCCTATTATTTTGAATTGAATGTATTTTTAAATAATTTTCATAATTCAAATCTACTGTTGGCAACTTAACGCCATTCTAATAAATAATTTATCTGCCTGTGATCATACTATGGGTGTAGGGATCATAAAAAGATTGCACATGAATCATACTATGGTTGTGAGGATCATACTATGGTTGCATGTAAAACATGCTATGGTTGTGAGGATCATAATATGGTTGTGGAGATCATATTATGGTTGAGTTTAAATCATACTATGGTTGTGGAGATCATAGTATAGTTATGTGTGAATCATACTATTGTTGTGAGGATAATAGTATGGTTGTATTTGAATCATACTATTGTTTTGAGGATCATAATATTGTTGCACCACAACCATATACCCAACAATAGTATTATCCTCTTTGAATATTGTCACTACAACCATACTTTTTTCTGCGTGTGTGGAAGCATCCAGTTCAAATGGCGCGTTGCCTTCACCTGGATTTCGAAGCAGATCCCCCATATACTCGTACGAACAGGACTACAGAAATAAAATATATTGTTGTTGCAATAATAACAACCTCTTCTTGGACTTGAGTTTTCATCCGGCTCGTTTTTGCGTGCTCGCATATACTTTCAGTCGAGGATTATCTATGAGACAGCCAGCGCCAAACGGTTCAATACTCGCACCGTATTCTTAATAATTAAAGCTGCCTGAAAAGTGTGTTTAGGCTATCACATTTGACGACCACTTCTTGTCTTTACCTTTTACACTTTTTTATCTACGAGAATATCAATAGATAAGTCTACATATTACGCAGCATTATTCGCTTCAATCTTACCGAGATTGACCGGTTGTTTTCTTGAACAATATTCCGGTTTTATGAGTTTCAAAAATTGTTATCCCTTTATGTAATTAAGCTTATAATTACACATTTTTTACGACCGTGAAAAAAACTTCGAATTACAAACAATTTTCTTTTTTTTTTGCTTCCCCTATAAAAATCTCTATGATTTATGAAACTTTTAACGAAAAAAAGTCCTTAATTAATGGATAATAATAAAACAAAAAAAAGCATAAAATCAACAAGATTGACTACCAGGAAAATCACCTTCCTAACAAAAAGCTACAAGGGATTCCAAGCAAAATTGTGTTAATGAATAATCCGGATTTCACGATGAAGTAATAAAATAAAAAGGACTTCCTCTGGTGTAGAGCAGTATAAAAGGATATAAAAAAAATGTCCTTGGAAAATTGTGTCCAATAACAAAAAAGGGTTCATTGCGAAGAAAGCAAACAACAACCAAAATACCTATTTAATGTTTGTAGTTAAAAATAAAACAAAAATTCTTTGGGCGTTGGGCGTGGAAGATTTCAATTCATATTTTTCTTTTATGGCCTAGGGTAAGCGTATACTGTTTAAACCTAGCTAAACTGCTGCACTCCCTTGAGGTAGACTCGAGTTTTGTTGCGGTCCTTCAAATATTGTGTTCACGTTTCGTTAAGTACTCGTACTACGACTGTAGTGAGAAGAAGTCTCGGAAAACACGTGTCTCTCTAATTACCAGGATTTTGTACTTGTCCGGATACGTCTGTTTTGTTTTTTTTTGTTTCAAAAAGTAAAAGCAAAACAACGAAGTATTCGAAAGTTGTAATCATATACTTAAACCTCTTTGCTTGACCGGAAACACTGCTCTTAACCATGGCTATTGTTGTCTCCGCTTTGCTCCTTAGTGCATTGGAAACGTAGCAGAGCAGTTTTGAATGGGTGTTGTTGGTATTCGCAGCATCAGAATAGAAAGCATTAGTGACAGCGCATAGAGAAAGCGACCTAAGGGTAAAAAAATCAATTTTAATTTTTTTTTTTGATGTGGACAACATCTGAGCATCGAATGAGACCGATCCCATGCCCCAAAAGTGTTCCCTCCCAGAGATATGCGCGTTTTATGAAAGTGAAGTCGACGATTCTAAGCGCAAATATAAAGGGACCTAATCTTTAAAATGAGTCTCCTGAACAAAATTTTTCATCAACTTTTCACCTTTTTTTTAATGTGGACAACATCTGAGAATCGAATGAGACCGATCCCATGCCCCAAAAGTGTCCCCTCAAAGAGATATGCGCATTTTATGAAAGTGAAGTCGACGATTCTAAGGGACCTAATCTTTAAAATGGCTCTCCTGAACAAAACTGGTTTTTAACCTTAGGTCCCTTTCTATTTTGCGCGTCACATATACTGTTTGCTGTTATTGAGAGTAAGGCATCCTCATACACTGCAAACTTTCACAGAAAATAGTTAAAAATATGTTTGCATGCAAACATATTTCTGTTGGCATTGCAGAAAACAAAAAATCATACAAACATACTAAATGCTTGGGACAACATCCTAGCATATTGAAATATCATATGTTTGTGAATTAACATTAATTCTGTTTTAAGAAATGTTTGAACAAACATATTATATGTTTGGGACAACATTGTAGCAAATTCAAATATTATATGTTTGTAAAATAAACAGTGCTAACAATGGATAAGAAAAACGGTTAGATTGAAATTATATAGCTAGAAAAGACAAGATTATGAACAAAAAGGCTATTTAAAATATTTCAAAAGGTATTTCACAACTTTTCTTTAACATTTTAAACTTAAATCGGGTGTAACAAATATTTTCAACATTGCTTCGAATTTCTGGTTTTATTGGAATTGCTGAACTTTGTCATTTAATAGTAAATCAAAATACCATTCATATGACTACCACAACTGGCTCGCAAGTACCCCATCCGATCAACCCACTTTTTCAGTACATTTTCCATTGTTCCAGGTCGATTCTCGGAAGCGGCAAACTTCGATTTCATATTTCAACGCTTCAATTGTCTCTGGAGGTTTTGCGTAAGATTTATCTTTAATGGCTCGCCACAGAAAATAATCCAAAGGGCTCAAAGCACAGCTCTGAGATAGCCAATTTACAATTTCGTCTGATTATTCGATTTTCAAAAACAGCGCTTAAAATATAGATGGTTGAGTTGGCTGTGTGACATGTGGCCCCGTCTTCCAAATGTCGTCCATGTCATTCTCATGAATTTTTAGAAACAAAAATTCATTGAGCATGGCGCGGTAACGATCACGGTTGATGATAACGGCGGCTTCTTGCTCATTTTCGGAGAAATGATGCCGTCAGCCCGAAATCCTTACCAAACAGTGACTCCTTGTGGGTGAATTGGCTTTTCAATAGTTCACTGTAGGTTCTCTGAACCCCATATGCGGCAATTTTGCCCTTTGACATAGCCATCGAGATGAAAATGAGCTTCATCTGAATACACGATTGGCTGTTAAATTCTTCATCTCCTGTCAAACAATCTTCAGACCATTGGGCGAAGCGAAAGCGCATTAGATAATGTTCCCTTTTTAATTATTATGACAAAGTTAAACCTTTCCAATAAAACCAGAAATTTGTTTTTTACAGCTGATTCAAATTTAAAATTTCCAATGGCCCACCCTGTATGCAATTTTTTATTTTTGATATTTTGTTAACGCATTGGATAATGTTCCCTTATTAATTATTATGACAAAGCTAAACCTTTCCAATAAAACCAGAAATTTGTTTTTTACAGCTGATTCAAATTTAAAATTTCCAATGGCCCACCCTGTATGCAATTTTTTATTTTTGATATTTTGTTAAAAACTTTAGCAAATAGATTTATAAAAAGTGTATAAATCATGCTGGAGAATACCATGAAAAGCAATTAAACCATTTTTGATGATAAATATTCGCATTTTCATTATTAGGCCAGAAATATAAATTGCAGTCCTCGTACCATGTTTCTGGCAGCGGCGTAATTAATTAGCTTCATTCCATAGTCGGAAGTGTTATCATGGAGGCTGTACTTTTCGTCGATCAGTCCATAGATACCTTTCCTTCAAATTTTGCTACTAAAATCAACGTGTCCAAGGCAGCAGTTGTATGCTTGTAAAAAGCCTTCATAAGTTGTCTCTTCTGGTGGCTTATTTGCACAAATAAGGCTGCTATAGATAAATTTTGCTTCAAAGCGGTTAAAAAAAAAACAATAGTCGCTTATTGATAACAAAAGTTCTGTCACCTAGACCTCATTGAAGAGACAAGCCGTGCTGTGTCGGATCCGAACTAATAATAAAAACGCTGAAAAGCTAACTGAAAACAGGTTGTTGAATCCTTGGACCCATAAATTTAACCATATTTTTAAAAAAAATCTCATATATAGGTTTGTGGAAAAATGTCATTATATTTGGTATATGTCCGTGTTTGAAGCAGCCGTATTTACGACCCTAGGACCAAATGTGAGTAATTTCCAGCGTTATATGTCAATTCATGTATATCGGAAGCGGTCTTATTTCTGCTTCTAGACCATTTTTAAGTGGACTTTGTTTAAAAACAGGTCTATTAGGTCCATATTCGTTTAAGATTGGCTACCAAATTTACCGTTTTGGGACGCGATCCCTGGTGCACCGTATAAATGCTTCATTCTGGAAGAACTTAACGAATTGTTCATTTGTCTTGATTACATACACGATTACATGTTGGCCACAAGGGCAAGCGATAAGTATGTGTTAAATTAGAAATTAAGTAATATTAACATTTGAATCATAATAGTACCAAAACCTCCATAAATTAATATCAGAACAATATAATTCTGTATGTAAGTAAAGTAAGTATAAAGTAACTGGCCTAACATAAAAAGAACCGTTTTTTTGGAGTTATTATTATTTATTTTTCAACATAATCTCCTTCTAACTCAATACACTTCATCAAACGTTTTTCAAGTTTTTTAATTCCATCCGAAAAATAAGATTTTTCAAGATCTTCAAAATATGCATCAGTTTCAGCAATAACCTCGATTTTGGACGAAAATTTTTTGCCACCGAGAATTTTTTTTAAATTTGGAAACAAGAAATAATCAGAAGGAGCTAAATCTGGACTATATGGTGGATGCGGACCAATTTCAAATCGTAATTCGGCCAGTTTTTGTTGAGTTAAAAATGCAGTGTGTGAAGGAGCATTATCTCGATGAAAAATAACTTTTTTTTTCTAAATGCGCTCGTTTTATCTTGATTTCTTCACTCAAGCGATCCAATAATGCACAATAATATTCACTATTTATAGTTTTTCCTTTCTCAAGATAATCAATAAATATTAAACCCCTTGCATCCCAAAATACTGTGGCCATTACTTTTCCTGTTGAGTTAACAGTTTTCGCCTTCTTGGGACCACTTTTACCAGTTTCTATCCATTGTTTTGACTGTTCTTTGCATTCTGGGATGTAGTGATGGATCCATGTTTCATCAACAGTTATGAATCGGCGCAAGAACTCTATGGTTTACGCTGATAAATCGCTAAAAGCTGCTCGGAATTAGTCCAACGGACGATTTTTTGGGGCAAAGTCAACAAACGCGGCACCCATTTTGCGGATAGCTTTTTCATGTGGAGTTCATCATGTAAAATACTCCAAACTTGTTTGTCGTGTATTTTAACAATATCAGCAAGTTCTCTGAGCTTTATTCGTCTATCTTTAGTCACTTCATTAAATATTTTTCTAATGTTTTCAATAGTAGTAGCAGTTTTCGGTCTTCCAGAGCGTTGTTCATCTTCCGTACTTGAACGACCAATTTTAAATTTTTGAACCCAGGATTTCACGGTGGAGTATGATGGTGCATTATCACCATGAACAGAATCCAATTCACCTTTGATTAATTGTGGCGTATAACCTTTCATATAAAAGTGTTTAATTACGAAATCACGAAACTCTTTATTTTCCATTTTTCAAAAATTAAAAAACTTGTTTACTTCAATCACCTGTAACAAAAAAAAATAATCATTAAATATTTCGGAAATTTTGACAGATGGCTTATAAAAGATTGCTTTTAAAAACAAAACAAAAAGTTGCTAGTAAAACAGAAAATGTGCCAGACCAGTTAGTTTTGCGGTCGCCCTCGTATTCGAATAGAATATCTTAAAGAATTTAAGTCGTGAAATTTATATTTTAATTATCTTCTATAAAGTGCGAGCAAATAAAAAAATTGACAAAACACGAGCAGGAATTTAAATGAACGCACAAAAGGAACGTGCAAGAATTAAACAGAAATAATTTTTCATCCTGCTCGAGATTTTTTTTTGTATCGTTACTAGCAGGGTGAGAAATTAATTAGTTCACATAAAAATAAAGAAAAATAGGCAATAAGAGAATTGAATTCGATGGGGGCAGTTATGATGAATATAAATATTTTTTCCATTACGTTTAAAGTCTTAACGAAAACTCAAGCTAAGGAGAATGGAGAAAAGTTGTTGTTGAAAAGTTATGATTAATTTAGCCAAATGGTATACAATATTCTTTATGCTGTGCTTAAATTATATTTTGCACAAAATACGCTAAAGCGGACTTTAAACTTTGACGTACTTATTTGAGTACGATCAAAGTTGGTCACTGCAAAACTCTTAGTTGGAACATTTTACGCGGACTTTTTTTATTGAGCGGCAATTGGAATAAAGGGAAATATAAACTGATAAAAAAAAACCAACCATCAGAATGATTATGATTTTTTTACATTTTAAAATACTGCTAATATTGGAGATATGGACAAGTATTCTGCCACAGGGTTCATTGGTCGAGATTTGTTATTTTAATATTATTTTAGTAAATTATTACTGGGAACAAAAAACTAAAGGGTGATTTTTAATAAGTGTGGTTTTCCACTTGGCCACACATTTTTCGGAGTTGGTCTATTTTACAACTGTTACTTGAGTTATTCTAAGTTTGGTTTGTCATTTCATAATAAATGGACTAACTTTGGAACAAAGTTTGCAAATCGTGGTGAATGGGCCTAAAACTAGAAGGCTACCGATCCTGATTTTTACAAGAAAATTTTGTTCAGCGGTGAAGCTCACTTTTGGTTGAATAGGTACGCTAATAACCAAAATTTTCGCATTTACACGCAGAGAAAAAACATGGTTACTACACGGTCACGGCAATAAAAGTATCTTCTCCGCAATAAAAGTAAGTTTGTCGCAACCATAGCATTGTTAACTGAATTTAGTTTTGACAATAGTATAATTGCTGCAACATTAATATTGTAGAAATGTAACAATAGTATTATTGCCAAATTTAAAAATGAAAATATATATAGCAACAATATAAATATGGTTGGTGCGACAAAAGTATTGTGTTTTGCGTTTTATATTAACAATAATATAGTTACGGAAATCATACTGTATGATTTTAATTTTTCTTCATTTAAATATGCTTTTAAGAACAAATGTTATTAGTACGGATCTAATGCTATAATAGTACTTTTTTTATCGAAATTAAAATTTTTTAAACAAGCTGCTTTGGCTTTGTTTAACTGAATTTTTTTTAATAAAAACGCTTGCGTTTGTTAAAATTATTTTTTTCTACTGTGAAATAAATCACTCCTATTATTTTGAATTTAATGTTTTTTTTTTTTTGAATAATTTTCTAATTCAAATCTATTGTCGACAACTTGGAGATCATAGTATAATTGTGTATGATACTATGGTTGTAGGTATCATAACATGGTTGCGTGTGAATCATACTATAGTTGCATGTGAAACATACTATGGTTGTGAGGATCATACTATGGTTGTGGAGATCTTAGTATGGTTGAGTATGAGTCATACTATGGTTGTAGGGATCATAGTATGGTTATGTGTGAATCATACTATTGATGTGAGGATCATAATATGATTGTATTTGAATCATACTATTGTTGTGAGGATCATAATATTGTTGTACCACAACCATATTCCCAACAATAGTATTATCCTCTACGAATATTGTCACCACAACCATACTTTTTTTTTGCATGTAGAATAATAAAAATCCACAAGCCAATGTTGAGACGCAGTCCCATCCTGTGCTCTATGGGCAGAGGGAAACATTGTCCATATTTCTTCGAAAATGAAGCCGGTGATAATGTTACAGTCAATCGGGAACGCTATTGAGCCATGATTAATTACTTTTTAGTGCCTGAATTGGTGGATGTTGATGTGGACGATATTTGGTTCCAACAGGACGGCGCTACATGCCATACGGCGAACAAAACAATCAATTTATTGAAGGCATCTTTTGGTGATCGCATTATGTCACATCGTGCGTCTGTAACGTGGCCTCCAAAATCGTGCGATTTAACACCGCTGGATTTTTTTTTGTGGGGTTATGTAAAGTAGCTTGTCTACGCAGATAAGCCCGAAACGATTGACGCCTTGCAATAGAATAGTCGACGCGTTATTGCTGTCATACGGCCCCAAATGCTGCAAAAAGTGGTCAAAAATTTGGCCTGAGGGCTGGAATTTATTCGAGCCAGCCGCGGCGGCCCCTTACCTGAACTCATTTATAAAACATAATGGCAAATTCATATATTTATAATAAAGCTACGTTCTTGGCATTAAACTAGATACGTTTTATTTCTTTCTGAAAACCATACGCCCTTTATAAGGTCTAAATGCTATCGCTTTCAGTTCAATTTAAGCACAGCAGGTCATCATATTAATTAATTGTTCATCACATGTCATTACAGTCAACTTGCTGTTAATTAGTTCAATTTTAAAATAATCGATGGCACCTCACAGCGGCTGTCGTCTGCTGCTCCCTGTAAGGTCATTGAAACTAACCTCGCCTGGAGGAAACGAGGCAGTAGACGGAAATTTACTCTAAAGACAAATAAAAAATATATAAAACATTTAATTGTGATCATTGACACAAAAGCTTGTTAATCGAAATTAACTTGTGCCAATAACTACAGGACGTATGTTGTTGGTTGCTGCTTACCTTTGTTCACCATGTTGCTGGGCCACGTTCGTTAAGGCCATTAATATTATCAAGAGCCCTAGCCGCGAAAAAGACGTAAGCGCCAAAAAGAAAATTTTAATGGGGAGAGTTGTTTTTTTTTTGGTTTTTTGTCTTATACATCTGGAGGTTTTCAATACAATTGAATTTACTATATCTTTCTAAATATTAATAGTTAATTTTTAATATATAAGATTTAGAGCATTGTGCAGGGTGAAAATTTGTTTGTTTGCACTGCAGGCTGTGGCGGCACTGTTGTTCGAAGAGAGTGCAAAGTATGTGTGGCTTATAGTGGCGGACGCGATATTTGTATTCGCCTGCCTTTCAGTTGACATCATACATTGGACACGCGAGGAGAGATCATTTGGTGTTGAAACGTATTTTTCAAATGCTCACTCGACCAGTGCAGTGCAGCGTGCTTTTCGTTTACGATTCGCTGTTCCTGGACGTGTTCCTGGACGGCATTCAATTGAAAATTGGGTAACTTCATTGAGAACAGCAGGGAATGTGTCATGTGTATGAAGGGTACCTGTGAGAAGGATTACAACACCACAAAACATTGAGAGAGTTAGATCAGTAGTACCGCATTAACCGAAACGCTCTGCTCCGAAGCAATCACTTGCTTAATGCATTCTCTGGATTTTTTTCAGCCGGCTCTTAAGACAGTGCAATTAGAGGATACATGGTTCCAACAGGATGGTGCCACTGCACACACAGCGAGGGTTGGCATGGCTTTTTTGAGGCAAATGTTTCCTGGGCAGCATATGTCTTGAGGGGCAATGTCAACTGTCCGGCACGCTCACCAGACTTAGCTCCATGCGATTTTTTCCTTTGGGGTTACCTGAAATCGAAGGTGTATATCAACCGTCCAAACACCTTGGAAGATCTATTTAAAAATATTGAGGCTGAAATTGGTAGAATACCAGTCGACATCCTTGTAACAGTTCATGAAAACTTAAAAAACATATGCAGCAGTGTGTGGATAGCGAAGGTCGACATTTCGCATATATGTAATTTAAAAATTCTCTTACTGTTTAATATAAATAAAATATAAAATACATTTTTCTAAGGTTCATAATTTTGTTTTTCATTCCCGAATAAGCAAATTATCGCGCTCCACTCTGTACAATTTTTTATTGAATTTTATTATAAAGCGAGTGACGCTTTTTTTCCGGTGAGGGCTCGATAAGTTTAACATTTTGTGGGCAACATTAATAAAACAGCATTGTGCAAAAATAGATGGACTTTTGTTAAAACTAAATAAAAACTTAAAAAAAATGTGTAAAGACGTGTTTTCACTTTAGCTGGGATAGGGCTTATCGATAGCTAGGGTCGTTAAAGACATTTATAATTTTACAAACGGAGAGAGATTGAGAAAGTCGTTTGGTTTATTCTTTTTTTAAGTATCGTTAATTGTTATTACCTTTTTATTGGTAACAAAAATTCACGTAAACACTGAATTTTGAGAGACGAAGCACTAGAGAAATGAAGACGACTGTGTCCAAAGGTAAATGGCGCCTGTGGCCTTTAACCAGTTCTAAAGCATAACGATGGATACGATGCTGGCAATTCACTTGGACATTGTCGATTGGCAGCGGGAATGATGATTGGCTTCGCTGAGGACTGCCGGAACATAGTTACCGACAATGTAAACCTCGAATCGATGGTAAGAAAGGTTCACACGCTCAAGAGGACGTTGGACTTCGAAAGGTGAGAATCCTGGAGTAGTGACTCCACGCCACTGGTTAAGATGAAAATGAATGCAGATGGAACTGCTTTCCCTCACCAGAACGTTTGATAGGCCCTCGGGGTAGGAGATGAAATTTCGAGCCCAGCATCTGAGAATGATAAAAGTGGCGGGTGGAACCCCATTTCCTTCTATGCGTCTCGCCCACACGCAGAGAAAAGAGATGGTTACTACATGGTCACGGCAACACTAATATTTTCTCTACAATAAAAGCATGTTCGTCGCAACCATAGTATTGTTTTTTGAATTTCTTTTTGACAACAGTATGATTGCGGCAATATTAATATTGTTGAAATGTAACAATAGTATTATTGCCAAATTTAGAAATGAAAATAGGGTTGTAGCAACCATTTACACATGGTTGGTGCAACAAAAGTATTGTTGTTTAAAATTTAACAATAACATGATTACGGCAATCATACAGTATGCTTGCGACTATGAACATAACCTAACATGTTCTATAGAGCATCCATGTGTGTGTGATTTTTTTGATATACCAAAAAAAACATACACACGTTACAGTGCATGGTTGTTGTCCATTATAAAAAAACAACAACAGCTGAAAGATAGATCGAGGGATTTTTATTGTGTTTACTTTGTTCGGTGAAATACTCGACTACCGACTGGTTCTCGTTTATTTAAAATCTGCCTGCACTTAAGTATATATCCATTGATCATGGTTTAATCGCTTTCGTTACTTGGTGTCTACGGATAATGAAGTAGCATTCACCCCTGTTGGCAACTAAAAGTATTTTCGACCGTTGGAATATATATTTTTTTGTTTCTTGAATGAAATTTTTAATAAAAACGGCCTCAAATCTGGCCACGAACTAAATGTAATGCAATTTAAAATAACTTTCTTGATAAAAATCTCTATTTTTGAATAACAACACCCAATCCTAATAAATAATTTTGGGGCTCATAGTATTGTCAAACTATGGTTGTACGGATAGTATTATGGTTGCGTGTGAATCATACTATGGTTCTGAGGATCATACCACGGTTTTATAAGAAAAATACTATGGTTGTGAGGATCATAATATGGTTGTGAAGATAATAGTATGGTTGAATGTGAATCATACTATTGTTTCAATATGATGATAGTATGGTTGAGTGTGAACCATACTATTGTTGTGGAGATCATAGTATGGTTGAGTGTGAATCATACTATGGTTGTGGTGATCATAGTATAGTTGCGTCTGAATCATGCTATGGTTGTGAGGATCATACTATGGTTGTGGAGATAATAGTATGGTTGAGTGTGAATCATACTATTGTTGTGGATATCATAATATGGTTGAGTGTGAATCATACTATTGTTGTGGATATCATAGTATAGTTGAGTGTAAATCATACTATTGTTGTGGATATCATAGTATAGTTGAGTGTGAATCATACTATTGTTGTGAGGCTCATAATATTGTTGTGCCACAACCATATACCCAATAATAGTATGATCCTCTTCGAATATTGTCACCCCAACCATACTTTTTTCTGCGTGCACACACTTTTGGGATCTCACAACTCAGGAATTATTTCTGATTAGATTAGAAGTAGCTACTTCTTAATCAGGAAAAAAAGTACCACCTTGTGACGTTCCACTGGCGATCTGACCAATCCCCTGCCGTGTGCCTAATTTTATTTCATTTTCTGTGTACACACGTACATGCAGCAACGTACACACGGACATGTACCACTGTTTAAGAGTTGCCACTATACATGGAGTTGCTATCCTTGATCGTTTAACCGTTAGCTTTAAATAATAACTATTAAGTGTTTTAATCCTTAAAACTAAACGTTTACTTAGCAGAAGAAGAAAATATAAATTCCATATAATATAGAAGAACATATCGATAACTCCTTGACTTTTCCAACTTCCCTCGAAGGTACATGAAATTCAACACTACTCCCATCCAGTACCATCTGTTAATAGACTACCGTCATTAAGTTTGCAATTAACAGCTGTTCAAAACATACGACCTCGTGGATTTTGTTAAAAATGGAAAAAGTGAGTTTCGAGTGCTTATTAAAAATAATTTTTTGCGAGAAAAAGCGTGTAAACCAACCAAGGAAAAGATTGATAAATACTACTCGTATGGAGACTCTGCACCATCGATTTCAATGGTAAACAAGTAAAAAATGTTAAGTTTGGCTGTGCCGAACTTTGGAGACCCTCCACCAGATTCCCAAATAAAACCAAATTTTGTGAGGAAGTGTGTTCTATATTGAAATCTTTATGTGTAAAATTTCATTTCGATAGTTCAAGCTTGTGGTGAGTTATCGTCATATTATTTCTCAAAGCCCATGAGACCGTTTGTGTGAGAGGTACCAGTAGAACTTTTCCCATCTCAACAGAATTTTAAAATCTTTATGTAAAAAATTTCATTTCGATAGGTCAAGTTTGTAGTGAGTTATTGTTCTATTATTTTTCAAGGCCCAATAGACCGTTTGTGTGGGAGGTACCAGTAGAGCCTTTCCGATCTTAGCCAAATTTAGCGCCAAAGTTTGTTCTATATATTAATCTTTATGGCGAAAATTTCGTCTCGATAGGTCAAGTGTGTGGTGAGTTATTGTCATATTATTTTTTAAGGCCCATGAGACCGTTTTTGTGTAAGAGGTACCAGTAAGACTTTTCCGATCTCAACAGAATTTGGCACAGAGGTGTGTTCTATATAAAAATCTTTATGTAAAAAATTTCATTTCGATAGGTCAAGTTTGTAGTGAGTTATAGTTATATTTTTTTTCAAGGCCCAAGAGACCGTTTGTGTGGGAGGTAAAAGAAATGGTGGCCCAATCTAAACCATTTTTACATAGATGATTGGTCCTATATAGAGATTATTATTTGCAATATTTCATTGATTTTGCTCAAGAAACTAGACGGATATTTCCAAATAAAAAACTAATTTTTATGAGGTAGTGTCGGTTGAGGGTCTCCAACACCAACTTCCCGTAGAGCTATATAGCCCATTTTCAATACCAACCATGCTAGGTTAACTACACATGTTTGTGCCAAGCTCCCTAGCTGTTTTCATGCAGGCTCTATCTTGTTTTCAACAGCCGGACAACATGGCTAGAATTTTACGAGGATCAAGAATATATATCTATATATAAGTCCAAGGTGATATCTTCGTCCAATAAGGTGATGGCAACAGTTTTTTGGGATGTACGCGGCATAATTCTCATCGATTACCTACAAAGGGAAAAAACAATAAACTGCGAATATTATGGCAACTTATTGGATCGCTTTAACGAGGATTAAAAAAAACGAACCCATAAGGCCAAGAAAAAGATTATTTTTCATCAAGTTTTCATTGCTTAACTATCAACCGTAGTTTTTACTTTTTTGTTATTTTTTATTGAATCTTTTGAATTGGTTTTCTGCCAAAGTTTTTATATCGTCTCTTTTCAAATATCTGTCGTTACAATGAAAGTAATTTTTTTATTGGGTTTCCACATTATACAAGCCACCTTACACCATGTTGTGTATAGTGTATGACAGACAAACTATTACGCAGTTTTGTACAGTACATAGTGGGACTTTTCAACTGAAGACGTTCAAGAATGAGTACAATTGAAATGAATTTATATATTGCATTTTTATGTTTATTTACACAAGGGCAATTCCGGTACAATATAGCTTTCATTCCAGCCCTACATGATGATTTAATATCTAAATCATTCATTAAATCAGAACCTCTTACTGGCCTGCTGATTAATAACAGCTCCGAACATCTATTGTTACATATGGTAAATCTTAGAGATAAAATAAATACTACTCGTAGAGTCGCAAATATTCACGAGCCAGACATTCCGAAGCGATCATTTGTCCGCCTCGTAGGTGGACACATTTTAGATGTCACTTCCTGGCTACGAGGCTGCTATATATATTTTTTGCCTAATAATGAAAATGCGAATATTTATCATCAAAAATTGTTTTGTTTTTCAAAGTATCCTCCAGCATGATTTATACACTTTTTCATGCGCTCAAACCGGTTGTCGAAGCACTTTTTCTCTACTCCGATTGAGACACCTCAAAAACATGGTTTTTGAACGCTTCAACAGTATCTTCTGGCGACGAAAATCGTTGATCACGCATTTTTTTCTTGATGTGCGGGAATAAAAAGAAGGCATTGAGTGCCAAGTCAGGGCTGTACGCTGGTTTGAGCCGGTGTGTAAGAGCTCGCATTGGTGCACAATGATTCGTCTTCTCTTGTTCGTTTTTCGAATTTCTCCGAAGACTTCAGGTAAACAAATTGTGGTGTACCACTCAGAATTGACCGTCCCACGTTGCTCAAGCGGAACATTCGCAACATGACAAGTTTTGCCGAAACAAATGGCACCATTTGCTTCGAAGTGCTTCTTCCACGAAAAACTTTCGTTGAATTTGGCTCGTCTTCGAAGACCCACACGGTCAATTGCTGTTTTGTTTCGGGCCCATAGGCATATAACCATGATCCGTCACCTGTGACGATCTTATAAACGTCTTTTGAAGAACAGCGATCGTATTTTTTCAAAGTATCTTTGCATCAATCGACACAAGCCTTTTTGAGCGATTGTCAAATTATGCGGGATCCAACGAGAACAAACCTTTTTTACGGCCAGGTGTTCATGCAATATCGAATGTATGCTAATGGAAGAAATGCCCAATGTTGCCTCTATCTCACGGTATGTCACATGACGATCTTGCATTATCAGTTGACGCACGCCATCAATGTTATCTGACAAAACAGCCGTTTTTTGACGACCTTCGTCTTAAAGCGAGCGTCGGCAACAATTGAATTTTTCACGGTGCTATAGGAGGGTGCTTCATTGGCATACAAAATTTTAACTTCATCGATGCACTCCTGTCGTGATAATCCACGTCGAAAGTTGTGAAAAATTATCGCACGAAAATTTTCACGAGTTAATTTCATTATTTTGCCAAATTGATTTTTTAATGTCACTGCAAACAGCACATATGATGGTCGTACGTCGAAACGTTCTGATTACGTTTATGCTAAAAAAATGTCAAACTTTCCAATGGAAATGTCAGATGGCGCCAGGCAACACTTAGTGTTACCTAGGCCAGAAATATATATAGCAACCTATAGGCTCACGATATAATTCTTATATTCAAGAAAAGGGACCTACTGTTTATCGTCAGCTTAAAGAAGATTTTACATGGCTTTTAAATAAATCTACTAGTCGAAAAGTCGCCGACATTTAAAAATTGTTACATGGTCTTACCCAGAGTTGCACCTGGGTTTGCTTGTATGAAAGTCGTGCACACTAACCATCGCACCACGGCCGCCCATACTCTGCTTATTTTTTAACCAACGTAATACAATTATATTTGACCAGAAATTAATCGAATGATTCAAAGTTTCCTAAATAAATATATTCACTATGTCGTAACAGCTTTTGTCGCCTTAATCTCCCACTGTGCGCCGGTGATAATGTTGAACATGTTTGTGTTCAAGTATTCTGCTACTTTGTTAAGAGTGGGTGGTTGCGTCATTGGAAGCAGGACCAAGCGGAAAGTAAATAAAAACATGGATTAAGTGGGTGTTAATAAGATGCGGAACGATATGACGCCGTCTGGCCCGCAAGGCAAGGGATACGCACACAGTCTGACAAATATTGCATTACAAGTGATGTTCAAAGAAAAATAAAGTAATCAATATACCACATGAAGGGATTCGTTTCTGTTTTCCGTGGGCGAGATGAAATATTGTTATTTATTTCTTGTTCCGATAACATAGTACATGTGCTTCTTAAGTCAGACAAATTGTTGTCATTCAAGTTAAAGGACAATCTGAAAAAATATATTCTAAAGCATGGGGTAATTTAAAAATGTATATGCGAAAACTAATAGGATATGTACAATTTACTTACCTCCTCTCATTTCTTATTAACGATGTATATTGGAGCTTCTCCCATCACTGGAAGCCTCCTGCCGACTTCCATTAGCTAATCCAAATTCAAGCGCAGACATTTACTATCTGAAAACTCCGTCACAGAATAATGACAGACGGCTGTAAAAGTGGGTCCTATTTGAAACAGTCGTACATACCGACCAACATGCCACGACGAACCACAACTACAGGCAACATAAATATTTACCACTTTAGGCTGTTTGTAAGGAGTTCATTGGATTATATAGGGTGATCAACCTAGAGATATTTTTTCAGAACAGAAAAAAATATAAAAATTTAAATTTATGGCATTTATTTTTTGAAAATAAATACCTTCAAATGTTGGCAACTGTATTATGGAAATGAGCGTTGGGTGAGAAACGAGAAGATCCGCTGTTTTCGAACAAAATTTTGTCCAGTGGTGAAGCCCATTTCTGGCTCAATAGCTAAGTCAATAAACAAATAAACAAAATAAGCTGGAGGAATCATCGGTGCATATTTTTTCTAAAATGATGATGTCCGAAACGTAACCGTGAATGGTGCTAGCTATCTCGCCAAGATATCGATCTTTATGCTACCTGAAATTGAAGCCCGTAATCTTAACGACACTTGGTTTCAACAGAATGGTGCCACTTGCCATACAGCTGGTCAAACAATGAATCTATTGAGCGGTCATTTCGAAAAGCAGCTAATCTCACGTTTCTGAGTGATATCAGGCCTTTAGACATTTTTTTGGGGGGTTTGCGTAAAGTTCAAAGTCTATGCTGACAAACCAGCTACGATTCAGGTTTTGGAAGCCAACATTACGCGTGTCATTAAGTCATCCAAAATTGGACCCTCAGAATGGAAACCCTGAGGCCTAGTTGCGGCCAACATTTGAAGGAAATTATATTTAAAAAATAAACGCCATAAAATGTCCTTTCAAATTACCAATAAAGATTCCACACTTGATTTGAATTTTTATATAATTTTTTGTTCTGAAAAAATATCTCTAGATGGATCACCCATTATTTAAGAGATTATACAGATATTTTTTGGATATTTACATTTTCTATAGTTTACTATGCGATGCGCCGTTTCTGCACAAAGCATTTCTGATATTTTGGGGGAGTTTGTAGTTTGTGCGCCTTTAGAGGGTTAAGGAAGGAAATAAGAAGAAGAGGTATACATATTAACAGCTGTATACTTATACAAATGCAACAGTGCTAAGAGGGGGATTAGAATATAAAGAAAAAAGAGTCAAATAAGGGAAAAAAATGAAAGTTGGAGTTCTTTTCTGATTGGGATCTTAAATCGATGGGTTGCGGCTCAAAATTAATACTTACCAACCTAAGGAAGGAAAATTCAACAACAACATCAGCGCTTATATATTTAGAGTGAAGTTTTATTTCGTTGATTTTGAAAAACAAAAGCAAAAAATTAACGTTAAAATACACAGGTAAAAGTACAAGCAAACAAATTTGAATTTTTTTAATTTTAATACGAGTATATATTTTAAAATATCACTAGAGCCCACAATCCCCAAACCAACGTTGGAGGCGCAGAGCGGCATCACCAAGACTGGGATGTATGGTATTCCAAAAGTTCCGAACAAATTACTACCGACCTCATTAGGCCTAACGCTATTCTGGAAAGAGAAAACAATATTTGTGTTTTTTTTATTATTAAAAAATGAAACAATAAATAGGGAAATATTTTGCCTAATGCTACGGTTGTGAGGTAATACGTTCTTAACCAGGTTTGAGCTCAAGTCTAGGTCGTCGTTGTGTTTTGAAAGCATCTTTCCCATTTTTTTCCCAGAGTTTTTGTTTGCTTTCCCTAAAAAAATAAAAAGAGAAAAGATACCACAAATATAAATTTTATGTTATGATACGAAACTTACCCGGACACGACGGACGACTTACTTACGGAATAGCCAGATAAATTTGGCAGTGCCAACGCTAAATCAAATCCAGCGTCATCGTCACATCAGAATAGCCGCAACTAGAATCCGATGCGATCTCTAAAAAGTTCTTTGCCAATACGTCGTCGAGAAATGAGACGGAACTTCAGACGCCCAAATATAAACTGAGGGCTGAAAGAAAAGAAAAAAAACATAATTTTAAATTAGAAATTGCATTTAAATTTAAACTGAAAATATTGCTAAATGAAATGTTTTCAATTTAAACCATTACGAAATTTTATAGCGTCGAAACATGAAAATACTTATTGTTCTCACTTCAATATGAGTTCGTAAGAACTCAGTGGTGATGATGGCATGGTGAGGAGACCTAAGGAGGGTAGTCTGGGATAACTAACAAAAATCCAAGGTTGTCATGGTGGATTCCAAGGTTGTCCGCAAGGATTCCAAGTGGGAGGGCAAATTAGGTTGGTAATACATCAGCTAACTCAGCGGCATGGTTCATTATGGTAAGGTGAGAATATTGCTTGAGTGAGTTTCTTTTTTTTTTTGGTTAGTGATTTTTAAGTTTTTATTCCTTTTTGGGTTTAATTTTTCCTTTTTATTTCTATTTCGTTCTATCTTTCTTTGTCTCCCTTTTAATGCCAGTCTAGCATGATGTTTTCAAATTTTTCTGTCTGTCTAAAGCCCTGATGCGCTGAATGAACCACCCCATCCGGCGAGCTTAGCCGCGCGAAACGCCAGTATGCCAGCGACTACAGCGATCAGGTCAACTAAATCGTTTACACAATAAAAAACAACAGTACAAGTTATAGAGTATATTGTTTTAAAAATGTCAAAGCTTTTAACACAAATAATAAAGGGTGTTTTTTAGACGTATGGTTTTCAATCTAGCCACACCTTTTTCGAAGTTAGTCTGTTTGACAGCTGTCACTTGATTTAAGCTCAGTTTAACATTTTATGCGAGGGTTCCTAAATATAAATCTGGCCTAGGAAACACTAAGTGTTGCCTGGCGCCATCTGACATTTCTATGGGAAAGTTTGACATTTTTAGCATAAACGTACGACCATCATTTGTGTTGTTTACAGTGACTTGAAAAAATCAATTTGGCAAAAAAATGGAATTAACTCGTGAACATTTTCGTGCGATAACTTTTCACAACTTTAGATGTGGATTATCACGACAAGAGTGCATCGATGAACTTAAATCTTTGTATGGCGATAGCACTGTGAAAAACTGGTTTAATGAATTCAATCGTGGCCGACGCTCGCTCAAAGACGAAGGTCGTCCAAAATCGGCCGTTGTGCCTAAGAACATTGATGCCGTGAGTGAACTGTTAATACAAGATCGTCATGTGACATACCGAGAGATAGAGGCATCCTTGGACATTTCTTTTACCAGCATACATTCGATATTGCATGGTCACCTGGCCGTAAAAAAGGTTTTTTCTCGTTGGATCCCGCACAATCGCTCAAAAAAAGGCTCCTGTCGATTGGTGGAAAGAAATTTTAAAAAAATACGATCGCGGTCCTTCAAAAGACGTTTATAAGATCGTCACAGGTGACAAATCATGGTTCTATGCGTATGAACCCGAAACAAAACAGCAATCGACCGTGTGTGTCTTTGAAGACGAGCGGAATCCAACGAAAGTTGTTCGTTTCTTCGCCTGTTTCTTCGGCAATACTGGTCATGTGGCGACTGTTCCGCTTGAGCAATGTAGGACGGTCAATTCTGAGTGCAACATCACAATTTGTTTGCCTGAAGTCTTCGAAAACATTCGAAAAACGAACAAGTGAAGTCGAATCATTGACATGACATGACAATGTGAAATCTCACACATCGGCTCAATCCAGCGCCGAATTGATGGGTCATCCGCTGCACAGCCCTGACTTGGCACCCAATGACTTCTTTTTATTCCCGCACATCAAGAAAAAATGCTGAAAAATGTTGAAGCGTTCAAAAACCATGTTTAGGAGGTGTCTCAATCGGAGCTTACGAAAAAGTGTATAAATCATGCTGGAAAATACTTTGGGAAACAATAAAACCATTTTTGATGATAAATATTCGCATTTTCATTATTAGGCCAGAAATATATATTAGGGTGATCCAAGCAGAGATACTTTTTTCAATAGTTTTTTTTTGCCAGATCACGTGTAAGTCGTGTCATGCTGTCATGTTATTTTTGTTTAGGATTGCTTGGCATTTCATCATGGAAAGACTTACGCCAGAACAACGTTTACAAATCGTTTAACTTTAGTACGAAAATTCACGTTCTGTGAGGAATGTGTTTCGTGCACTTCGTTCAACTTATGGTCAACATAATCGGCCAACATTTCTGGCTCAATGGGTATGGGTATAAGTAAACAAGCAAAATTGCCGCATTTCGGACGAAGAGCAACCAGAAGAGGTTCAAGAGCTGCCACTTTATCCAGAAAAACCAACGGTTTGGTGTGGTTTGTGGGCCGGTGGAATCATCGGTCCATATTTCTTCAAAAATGATGCCGGTGAGACCGTCACCGTCAATGGCGACCATTATCGTGCCATAATAACCGCCTTTTTGATGCCTGAAATTGAAGCTCGTGATCTCGGCGACATTTGGTTTCAACAAGGTTTTACACATCGCATCATCGATTTACTGAAAGAACACTTTGAATTTGAATTTTCTAAGCTTTTTATCTTTAAAAAGGTAGGGAACCTCAAAATTAATCACCCTATAGAAGCCCTCGTAAATGTCGGTACTTAAATATTTAGAATTTAGATACCAAATTAAATAATGCATATGATAGATCACTCCATATGATTGGAGCTGTCACCTTATCAAGTTGTTGACTAATTTGTAACCATCAAAGAAAGTGTGAAAATTTATATTTTTTGTAAATATTACGAAAATATAAATAATAGATCATCTCGATGACAGAAAAAGGGATAGCAAATTGCTGTCCTGTAAGTACGAGTTCAATAAAAAGACTATGCCGTTATACTAAACCGCAAAGTCTGCAACCACCATTGAAAGTTCCAACACAAACAGCAGCGGCTTCAAAATATGAACCTCCATTTGGCAAATTTAGGCGAGTCATGAAATACAAAATGTAAAATTTTATTTAACTGTGGCCAAAAATGAGAAAATTCTGCAAGTTGTGAAAAAGAGACGAAAACCAGTTAATTGTGGCCAAAAATGAGAAAATTGTGCATGTTGTGAAAAAGAGACGAAGACCAGTTAATGTTTGTTGGTTTTAAGCATCGATTTTGAGCTTGTGATTTCAAACTACTTAAAAAGTTTAAAGTTTAGCTTCATTTCTTTCAAACTCTTTAGTGGATGTGTAAATTGTTGTGGCATTAAGTTGTGTGAACAAACGTCCATTATGAGCTCCGGAAGGGTTGGTGTTATATGTGATTTGTATATCCTACACCAAAAAAAGGAGTATAAACTAAAAAAATACAGTGCAATTGTAATGTAATAACCTTTAATTTTTTCTTAAATTTCTGTGCCCTTTGCCTCCACAATGCTTTTCTTTGAAATGTCCTAGAAATTCTTTGAGGCTTGTAATTTATGTTCTTCAGATTGATTTTTCTGATCCTGTACTTGAAATTCAAATGTTTTCTATTGCTGTTGTCGCCTGAAAAGTTTTGTTTTTTGTTCTTAGAATTATAACATAAAACTGTGCATTTTTGTGCCGTGAAAAACACGCCAATGCCATTCTGGCGTTGTCCGCCAAAAACGGAAATATCCTCTTGCTATTTTTATTTTATTACGCACCCAAAACAATGAATGTTAATGAAGAAATGTCTGTGTTTTTATTGTCCGCCCGTAAATTCTAAAAGAATTTGCATTGTACGGGAAAGAAGGGGGAGGAGTAGAAGTGGGCTGTGCAAAAGTTTGTGTTGTCGTTGTAAAACAAAATGGGCAATCAAACAATTTTTTCCAAATAAATATTGAAATACACATAGGGAGATATTTTAAGTTGGCTTCTAAGTATACCTTTTCAGACATTGATAGATTAAAAGGTTATAAAAAAATTTGGCTTGGAGTGGTTTTTAGGAAAATGTAATCTAGATGTAATCTAGGTTTAAATTCGGTTAAGAATATCGGATTTCGAAGTCGTTAATTTTCTAAAAGGCAGTCTACTGTATGAGTTTTTATAAATATTTTAAGCAAAGCACAGCTCCTATACAAGAACAATGTTTGCACATTTTGCAAAATTATTTAAATCGGTACTCATTTTGCTTATTTCACGCATATTTCAATAATTACGACTCTATAATTGTTTATCTCAGTGACTAATTCGACTAATAACACAGTGATACAAAATCGAACTTTCCGAGTGCGAATGGAATGAAACCAACTGCAAATGAAAGTTGACATTATTCATAACAAAACCTTTAAGGGGTTTCTATAGTTCAGTGCGAGATTTTTTTACACGCATTTGAAGTTGGTATACTGAGATATTCAATAAAAAAAAGGGTCAAACAAACATTTCTAAGCAGTATTGCCAATAATTGTGTTTTCAAAAAATGTTGTTTTAATAAAAGTTGAATTACTCAATCATTTTCTAACTTGTCCTTAAAAAGGTCTGTTCTCGTTGGATCCCGCACAATTTGACAATCGCTCAAAAAAGGCTCGTGTCGATTAGTGCAAAGAAATTTTGAAAAAATACAATCGCGGTGCTTCAAAAGACGTTTATAAGATCGTCACAGGTGACGAATCATGGATCTATGCGTATGAGCCTGAAACAAAACAGCAATCGACCGTGTGGGTCTTCGAAGACGAGCCAAATTCAACGAAGAAAGTTGTTCATGGAAGAAGCACTTTGAAGCAAATGGTCGCGTAACGACTGTTCCGCTTGAGCAACGTAGGACGGTTAATTTGAGTGGTACACCACAATTTGTTTGCCTGAAGTCTTCGGAGAAAAACGAACAAGAGAAGACGAATCATTGTGCACCATGACAATGCGGGCTGTCACTCATAGGTTCAAACCAGAGCCTTTTTGACCGGCCAAAAAGTCGAATTCATAGGTCATCCGCCGTACAGCCCTGCCAAAACGGCCAAAACGTCGAATTGATTGGTCATCCGCCGTACAGCCCTGACTTGGCACCCAATGACTTTTTTTATTCCCGCACATCAAAAAAAGAATGCGTGGTCAACGATTTTTGTCGCCATAAGATGCTGTTGAAGTGTTCAAAAATCGTGTTTTAGAGGTGTCTCAATCTGAGTGAAAAAAGTGCTTCAACAATTAATTTGAGCGCAGGCAAAAGTATATAAATCAAGCTGGAGAATTCTTTGAAAAACAATAAAACCATTTTTGATGATAAATATTCGCATTTTTATTATTAGGTCAGAAATATATATATATATATATATATATATATATATATATATATATATATATATATATATATATATATATATATATATATATATATATATATATATATATATATATATATATATATATATATATATATATATATAGCAACCATCGTAGCTGCGATGTCAATCTCACCCAATTCTGGCCAAAACCACTTTTCTAACATGGCACTTTAGAGCTCTCCATTGACGGTAACATGACGATTGTTTACATCGACGAACCACACCACACCACAGAGTAATTTTTTGCGCAGCAATTGGGTCTCTTGAAGCACATGAGGGCTTATTACTGTCCAATAACGCGTATTTTCTTTATTAACAAAAGCACTCAGCCAGAAATGAGCTTCATCGCTGAAGATGATTTTTTTTTTCGATGAAAATTTGGAAACTTTGCCAGAGCCCAATCGTTTTTGAGTCAGTTTGGTCTTATAAGAATGAAGGCAAAGATTTTTCCCAAAATGCACCACAGTGTGGTTTTAGAGATGCCCAATTTCTGAGAACGACCTGAAATCGATTGATTTGGCTCATTTTGAACGGATACACTTACGGCTGCGATATTTTCGTCGTTTCGAGCGGTACGGCATCTTTTTGGCGCCGAAACATCCAAAAGTAAAAATTTTGGATCCAAATTTATCCACTTAGCACGTACAACATGTCGGTAGAGACGATTATTACGAGGGCTGCTATATATATTTCTGACCTAATAATAAAAATGCGAATATTTATCATCAAAAATGGTTATATTGTATTTCAAAGTATTCTCCAGCATGATTTAAACGTTTTTGCATAACCTCAAACCAATTATTCCACTCCGATTAAGACATCTTCAAAACATGATTTTTGAACGCTTCAATAGCATCTTCTGGCGGCGTAAGTCGTTGACCACGCATTTTGTTTTTGATGTGAGGGAATAAAAGGAAGTCATTGGGTGTCATGCCAGGGCTGTACGGCAGTTGACCCATCAATTCGACGTTTTGGCCGGTCAAAAAGGCGCTGGTTTGAGCCTATGTGTGAGAGCTCGCATTGTCATGGTGCACAATGATTCGTCTTCGTTTTTCGAATTTCTCCGAAGACTTCAGGTAAACAAATTGTGGTGTACCACTCAGAATTGACCCCCTACGTTGCCCAAGCAGAACAGTCGCCACATAACCTATTTTGCCGAAGAAACAGGCGACCTTTTGCTTCGAAAAGCTTCTTCCACGAGCAACTTTCGTCGGATTTGGCTCGTCTTCGAAGACCCACACTGTCGATTGCTGTTTTGTTTCGGGTTCATATGCAAAGAGCCATGATTCTTCACCTGTAACAATCTTATAAACGTCTTTTGAAGCACCACGATCGTAATTTTTTAAAATTTCTTTGCACCAATCGAGACGAGCCTTTTTTTGGCGATTGTCAAATTGTGCGGGATCCAACATGAACAAACCTTGTTTACGGCAAGGTAATCATGCAATATCGAATGTATGCTAGTGGAAAAATGCCCAAGGATGCCTCTTTATCACGGCATGTCACATGACGATCTTGCATTATCAGTTCACGCACGGCATCAATGTTCTCTGGCATAAAGCAGTTTTTGGACGTACCCTACGACCTTCGTCTTTGTGCGAGCGTCATACGTTTCTCGTCATAAGTTTCTCTTAAAGGTGCTACCTTCGGCTTAGAATTTCGGTAGTTATTTTTAATGATTTCGAAACGTTGCTCGTAACTGAACTTTATTATGATGAAAATGTAGACTTAAAGATCATTAAAAATGTTTGAGGGTGCGTTGACATAAATATACGAAATTGTAATTAATGTCCCTATTGGAAATCCCTTTACTAGTGCAGACCGGAAAAACTGAATTTAACGTACCAAACGCCCATAAAAAAGTTAGTAATTAACTATACTATTCGAATTACTTCTCTTATATCAACTCTATAAATATTCTTGACTTGTCTTTAAGCCTACCTGATTGGCAATTTCTTAGCATCACTTGCATCCTTCTGTCTATCAAATCCTTTAGGCTTTAAACATTTTTTAAAACAGAAAATTGATATCATTCTTTCTTTCTACTATCTTTTCTTTTTATATTTTCTTTCCTTTGGCATTCCGGTACTTTATTTCTTTAAAACTCAAAGAAACTTCATGGAATGCATTTCGTTTGCGACCACATGAACCGGAAATCTGCCACAAGAAAGACTAGGATAACGTAAAAGTAAATCGATATTTCTAATAAAGTAAAGCTTTTAGTGCTTGGGAATATTCTTTCCATTTATCTGCACTTGAAAATCAATATCGAGTGTATAAGGAAAAACACTAAAATCGTTTTTGCTGCTTTAGGTTGTGTCTCATCCAAAAAAAAAACTTAAACAGTCGCTTTAATACAATTCCCACATATTTTATATATCCGTTTGGAAGCTGGAGTAGGCATATTGCAAAAAGGGCCGATGCAAACGTATTTTTTAAGTTTTTGCTGCTTTGTTCAATTATAGAAATTACAAAATTTGGAAACGGATTAAAACTGTTCTCTGGAAGGAATTGAATTAACTGAGAAGTAACTATTAAAAAGGATTGGTACGCCCTAATGTGCAACGCATGTATGAGTATATGTACGCACAAAAAACATGCACACTTTGATTGTGCTTTTTGCATTTGTGGTTTTCAACGAAGACCCATGCGAAACGGAATTGGTGGAAATGATATTGCGCGTTGAAGATTGCTCTACGCACAGTTCGAAGACTATACACAAAGGGTAATTCTCATTAATAAAAATGAGTCTCCCGTATAAGTCATTTGATTTGTGGCCGAAGTAATCGTTGCCAAAGACTGCTGAAGAAAAACCTTGGCGGGTTTAGAAACAGCTGTACAGTCTGCCTGGCAACCGTAGCAAATACATTTCACCAATTTCTTCTTTTTAAGTTGATTCTGAAAAAGAAACAACATAAAGGTCTCGAACCAGAATAAAAAACTGCTCAAGTCATAATAATAAGTATGAACGCTTATTTTCACAGGGGTATTTTATGTAGGGGTGTTTGTGAGTCGAATAAAGATTTTTGCTGGAATGCGAGTTAAATTGAATTTGAATTCCAACAATATTTTTCAATTTCAAGTCTTGAATTGAGCTTGAATTGTACTTAGTAGGGATATAAATACTGTTACAACATTGAACACACCCATTTCAAGAGTAGAACTGAACATACCTCGTTAATGTCATATGGGTTTTGAAAGCTAACCTCAATAGCGTTAGTCTGTAACGGGATTTTTTAATTGTTTCAACTTTCATCATGGAGTGGTCAGATAATGAGAACCGTATCGCTGTAATAGCGCTTTTCAAGTGTGAAACGAAAACATGGATATTTTCAAAACGCTCCGGCCATTAAGGATTAGCCGCATGTTCGTCTTCCGATGCATAAAACTGTTTGAGGAGACTGAAGATGTAAAAGACCGCCACCGGTCGGGCCGCCCACGCTCTGTTCGAACACCGCATGTCATCAAAGCCGTTAAATAAAGAATTCACAGAAATCCGCTCCCAAAACAGAAAATCATGGCCCGTGAGATGAATATCACGAATCGTTAAAAAAAGACTTGGGACTTGGACTTGACTGCAGCATTAAAAAAATAGGATTGAAAACTCCAAACGTCTTTCGGTGAAGCACGCTGATAACTTGCACAGAAAAATTTTGTTTCCCCGATGAAAAAAATTTTACCGTTCAGGAAAAATTGAACAAGCAAAATGATAGAGTGTTTGGGCGGCCATCTAAGGAACAAGGAGTCAAACATCATGCAAAGTTTACCAAGAAACCGTTTTGGAAGCTGTTGTGAAGTCTTTTAACAATTCCCTGTTCCAAAACCAGCCGTGGACTTTGCAGCAGGATTCTGCGGTCCATAAGGCTTAAACGTCCCAGGCCTGGCCTCGAAACAATTCGCCAGCGCTCATTTCCTCTGAAAAATGGTCCTAAGGCAGTCCAGATTTGAACTCATTGGATTTCAAATTGTGGACGGTTATAGAGGACATGGTTTGTCACAAAAGATACCCCAACATTGGATCTCTTAAGACTGCTTTGGTTCGAGCTGTGGCCAATTTTCCAATGGACGAGGTTCATGCTTGGCCAGTGATTGGCCAGTGCGACTTATGACGTGTGTAAAGGCAATAGGCGGACATTTCGAACAAGTAGATTCTTTTTGGATACAATATACATCAATAAATATATTAAAAACATTTGGTCCAGAAAACATTTAATACTTTTTTTATTTTACAGCATTAAACGTGTGTAACAGTATTTTTATCCCTACTATGTACTTTAATTCAACTCGAAGATTCAAGGGTAGTTTTAGTAAAATTGAAGCATTGCATTAAAGTGATATTGAAGTCGAGCTGAACAAGATGTGACGTTGGATTTGAAATATAAAATTTTGTTTTAACTTAAGCTATAAAACCAGGCTTGATATTTAAATTTTGGTCCTGACAATACTAGAGATTACCGATGCAAACTGGAACTTCCATTGGTAACCGTGACATTTTTTAGCATAACTTCACTCAGAACGTTTTGTCAGTTGAGGGCGGTTTGTTTTATTTACAGTGTCTTAAAAAAATGCATCCTCGGTAAAAAAATGGAATTATGCCGTGAACATTTTCGTGCGATGATTTTTTACGATTTTCGGCGTGCGTTATCGATACAAGTGTGTTTAAATCATCTTGTTTCAACTTTTGGCAATGAAGCAACATCAAAGACCACTGTTAATCGCTGGTACCAAGAGTTCAGTCTCGAACGCCGTTCGTTCCAGGGTGAATTTCTTGAAGGACGCCCAACTTCGCTCACTTCGGCCAGAAACCATCGATGGTGTGCGTGAAGTAATGAAGCAAGACCGACAGTAATGATGACATACCGTGAGATTGAGGCATCTTTGGGCATTATTATGACAAGCATCAAAAAGATATTGCATGTTTATTTGGCTGGGTAAAACATTTGTTCTCGTTGGATCCCACATAATTCAACGAATGCTCAAAAAAAGGCTCGTATGGATTTGTGCAAAGAGATATTAAAAAAAGTATAACTGCGGTAGCTTAAAGGCAGTGCATAACGTTATCGCAGGTGACGAATCATGGATCTTTGCATATGAACCCGAAACAAAACAGCAATCGACCTTATAGGTCTTTCAAGACGAGCCAAATCCCACAAAAGTTGTTTGTGGAAGCAGTACAACGAAGCAAATGATTGCGTTTTTTCGGTATAACCGGCCATGTTGCCACAGTGCCTTTAGTGTAACGTAGGACGGTCAATTCTGAGTGGTGTGCAACTATCTGTTTGGCAACAGTTTTTGAAGAAATAAGGGAAAGATAATAAGAGAAGACGGATCATTTTGCATCACGACAATGCGAGCTCTCACACATTAGCTGAAACGGTGAGCTATTCGACCACTCAAGATGTTGAATCGATGGGCCATCCACCGTGATTTGACGCTGATTTGGCACCCAATGACTTCTTCTTATTCCCTAGCATCAAGAAAATAATGTTAGGTCAATGTTTTTAATCGCCCGAAGCAGCAGTTAAAGCTTTTAAAACTCATGTTTTGGTGATGTCTCAATCGGAGTGGAAAAAATTGCTTCGAAAATTGGTTTGTGCGCTTGCAAAAGTGTATTGATCTTAAAGGAGAATATTTAAAAAACAATAAAACCATATCCAATGATTATTTTTTGTGTTTTTACTGGCGGACCCGAAATATAAAAAGCAACCCACATACATATATGTGACAGCGCATAGAGAAAGGGACCTAAGGGTAAAAAAAATCAATTTTCACTTTTTTTATACCCTCCACCATACAATGGAGGGTATATTAGTTTTGTCATTCTGTCTGAAACACCTTGAAATAATCATCGGAGACCCAACAAAGTATATATATTCTTGATCCTTGTATTTGTAAATTCTAAGACGATCTAGCCATGTTGTCCGGCTGCCCGTCTGTTGAAAACAAGATAGAGCCTGCATGAAAACAGCTAGGGAGCTGAAATTTGGCGCAAACATGTGTAGTTAACCTAGCATGGTTGGTATTGAAAATGGGCTATATAGCTCTACGGGAAATTGCTGTTGGAGATCCTCAACCGACACTACCTCATAAAAATAAGTTTTTTATTTGGAAATATCCGTCCAGTTTCTTGAGTAAAATCACTGAAATTTTGCAAATAATAATCTCTATATAGGCGCAATCATCTGTGTAAAACTGGTTTAGATTGAGCCACCATTTCTTGTACCTCCAATACAAACGGCCTTATGGGCCTTGAGAAATAATATGACTATAACTCACCACAAACTTGACCTCTCGAAATGAAATTTTACACATCAAGATTTCAATATACAACACACTTCTACGCTGAATCCGGTTAAGATCGGAAAAGTCCTATTGGTACTTCCCACACTAACGGTCTTATGGGCCTTGAAAATAATATGACAATAACTCACCACACACTTGACCTATCGAGACGAAATTTTTGGCATAAAGATTAATATATAGGACATTCTTTGGCGCTTTTGGCTAAATTTTGCTAAGATCGGAAAGGCTCTACTGGTACCTCCCACATAAACGGTCTCATAGGCCTTGAAAAATAATATGACAATAACTCACTACAAACTTGACCTATCGAGATGAAATTTTCGGCATAAAGATTAATATATAGGACAGACTTTGGCGTTAAATTTGGCTAAGATCGGAAAAGCCCTACTAGTACCTCCCACATTAACGGTCTCATGGGCTTTGAGAAATAATATGACGATAACTCACCACAAGCTTGACCCATCGAAATGAAATTTTGCACATAAAGATTTTTATACACTTCCGCACCAAATTTGGTTTTATTTGGGAATCTGGTGGAGGGTATCCAAAGTTCGGCACAGCCAAACTTAACATTTTTTACTTGTTTTTTTGTTTTGATGTGAACAACATCTGAGCAATGAATGAGACCGATCCCATGCCCCAAAAGTGTTCCCTCCCAGAGATATGCGCGTTTTATGAAAGTGAAGTCGACGATTCTACACCAAAGATACACGTATTTAAATCTTCAAAATGGCTCTCCTGAACAAAACTGGTTTTTACCCTTAGGTCCCTTTCTATTTTGCGCGTCACATATACAGATGTCATGAGATTCTGGTTTTGTAAAAACAACATCACTTATTTTAATTTGTTCCATTTGAATACAATTTTACAAACTCCCGAATAATTTTGTTAAACAACCAACTTTTTCCTGTTGCCGATTCCTTATAATTCCTTGCCAGTATATACGAGTACTTATACTCGTATGCTATTTTAATTTTGTTTTGTTTTTTGCGGAAATATATTTTTTTTGCTCCGAAAGGCTTTCTGTGCCCTGAACAACAATTTTGTTTTCTTTTCAATTCAGTTAATTATCTTTCACGACGACAACTTTTAAGATGTTGTTAATGTTTTCAACAATTATACACGTGAGTGTATAAGAAGATCTTATATCTTCTTGAAGCTCCCACGCAAACATCATGAAGAAGCCGGCTGCTGTATGGACAAATAGACACATACTGAGACATACTGAGACTTCTTGGAGCAACTTTTGCGAATGACATCGTTATCAAAGCACAGCCCGTAGCCCAACACACAGGAGTGCTTCTTCCTGCTATTTTAAAGTGTCCTTCCGTTCGTTCGTCCCTGTGTCTGTTAATGGGTGTGTACACGTTTTCTTTGAGGGAAAAGGAAAGAACACAAGTCAACATATTTATTATAGAAAAACAAACAAAGTTCTAATTGATGTTTATATTTGCAATAATTTGCCCTGTTTGTTAGGCTTTTTGTCTGCGTGTATTTATAGATAACGACTAGGCTTCTTGTAAATACACATTCAGATGCATTCATGCGGGCGTGGAATGTTGGTGACCGTCAGCGGCTAGACATAATTGGCCAGCCTACGTATAAATTAAAATAATTAAATTTTTATTTGTATCATATAAAAATTTAATTGAATCTTTTGTCATTTTCTATTCTTCGTTTTTCAAAAAAAAATTGTAGTATGTAAAAGCAGAGACGATATACTATAGAAGGTGAACAAAATGAGCTTTTACGAGAAATATAGGATAAGTATATCTGTGGGATCAACTCTGATAAATTGCTATATCGTAAAAAATAGCAACTGTGAATGAATCACGAAGAATGGAACAAAAAACAATGACGTCAGAAAATGTATTGCAAAATACTGTAAGAACTCTTTAATCTGAATAATTGATTGCAGACCATAATTCGGATTATCGAATTCACGTGTTGACAAAGAGCTCACTTTACATAGTTACTACAATTTATATGTATATTACAAATGATTGTTCACAGTAATTTAATAGGGTAATCCATCTAGAGGTATTTTCCAGAACAAAAAAAAATGTAAAAATTCAAATCAAGTGTGGAATCTTTATTGGTAATTTGAAAGGACATTTTATGACATTTATTTTTTGAATATAATTTCCTTCAAATGTTGGCCGCAACTACGCCTCAGGGTTTCCTTTCTGAGGGTCCAATGTTGGATGACTCGTTCGAGCATTTCGACCGGTATGGCTTCAATGACACGCGTAATTTTGGCTTCCAAAACCTGAACCGTAGCTGTTTGTCAGCATAGACTTTGGACTTTACGTTACCCCAAAGATAAATGTCTAAAGGTGTGATATCCCTCGATCTAGGCGGCCAACTCACCTGTTCAAAACGAGAAATTAGCTGCTTTTCGAAATGACCTCTCAATAGATCCATTGTTTGAGCAGCTGTATGGCAAGTGGCTCCATCCTGTTGAAACTAAGTGTCGTCAAAATTACGGATTTCAATTTCAGATAGCGTAAAGATCGATATCGTGGCGCGATAGCAAGCACCATTCACGGTTACGTTTCGGTCATCATCACTTTTGAAAAAATATGCACCGATTATTCCACCAGCTTATAAACCGCACCAAACCGTGGTTTTCTCTGGGTATGATGGCATCTCTTGAACCTCTACTTGTTGCTCTTCAGCCCAAATGCGTCAATTTTGTTTATTGACTTTGCCGTTGAGTCAGAAATAGGCATCATCAGTGAACAAAATTTTGGTCGAAAACAGCGGATCTTCCCGTTCCTCACCGAACGCTAATTTCCATAGCACAGTTGCCAACATTTGAAGGTAATTATTTTAAAAAAATAAATGCCATAAAATGTCCTTTCAAATTACCAATTAAGATTCCACACTTGATTTGAATTTTTTTTTTTTATTCTAAAAAAATACCTCTAAACGGATCACCCTATATGTATTTAAAACCGAGGTAAACACTTCCCATTTTTAAAAACCTAAAATATGTTTATTTTTTTTTAAAAAAAGGCATACAATTTTTAGAAAAAAAATATTAAAGGAACCTTTACAAAAAATAAAAACTATAATAAACTGTAGTCTATTGAAAATTTAAAAGAGATTTTTAGAAAATACAGAAGTATCGTTGAGGCTTTCTTCTTAAGCAAATCTATCATTTTTTTACAGAACGCGTAATGAAGATTGAATTCAGCAAAATTAGACTGCGTTCGAACTATGATACTCTTTTAAAATAATGTTTATTGATAACTTAACTTATTTTAATGTTAATTCGGATTACAAAATACAATCAATTCGGATTATAGAGTATTTAGTACAGGGAAACGTAGTTCAGATTACTGGATAATTCAGATTAGCGAAGTTCGGATAATCGAGGTTTTACTGTATTTTAAATTAAATTTTATTATTTATTTACAAAATTGTTTAGCTCGTTTATTTATTTCGGTCTTTCGCTTTAATACATTGAACAGGGATTAGCCGGCTCGAGACCTCTGGCATCTGAATTTAAAAAGAAGACATTTGTTTACAAAATAACAAAGTAACATTGATTTTCGTAGCTGCACACTGCTCTTATCTTGGTTTCGGGTCCGTGACGACCTTCAACGAAAAGCTTTGCAACAATTGTTTAAAGGAAACTTGATCTTTTAAAGACCAGGATCTCACCAACCGAATGAGAACTGCTGTTGTAAATCTTACGAAATCTAAAAGTAGTGTGCAGCCATGAAAATCAATGTATTTTTTTTTTGTAAAAAAACTTTCTGCAATTAAAATGTAGATGCAAGAGGCCTTGAGCCGGTTAATCCCTGTTCATTATACAAAATTTGTATTTACTGATTTAAAAAAATGAGTTTTGTTTTTAAACTGTGTGATTTTAGGCTCTAAGAAATAAAGCCCCAAGAAAAAGGGCTCCAAACTGAAAATGAAATAAATCCCCAAAAATGGGGCCTTATTTCGTTATGAAACTAAGCCCCAAGGTCTACAATGAAATAAAACCCTAAAAAAATGAAAAGAGACCGCAAACCTAAAATGAAACACCATCCCATTTAATTTTTTTTTATAATGAACTAAGGCCATATTTTTTGAAAATAAATATAGTTTTATAGTTTCTTTATTGAAATTTAATCAAATATTAAAAAACCACCTGCATTGTCGGCAATATGGACATTTATAGTGCTCTTATCCCTTGGAAATCGCACCTGCTTGCAATTTAAATTGCATTTTAGATTTGACTTCAGCATAAGCAAACCTAATTGAACCTGACGGCAACAACGGAAGTGTCATTCTTTTATGGTCAGCCACAGATGCTGCCTTCGTAGCTTTGATATAGTCAAGCAGTAATTTTCGGCTACACATATTTCGCCTTATAGCGTGGCAATAATGAAACCTACAAAAACAATTTCTTTTAACAATCAATTTACACTTTCATTAAACTGAATATAATTGGAATTTAAATTTTAAGAATGTGTAAATTGGTGGTTCTGGAAAAAAGCATTAATTTTGTCGAAGTGTAAAAGGTGTAGAAATTAAACATTCGCGCAAAAATTTAAATTTACACCTTTTACACTTCGACAAAATTAAAGCTTTTTTTACCAGCACCACCAATTTACACTTACAGAAAGACGATTCGAATTTCAGTTTTAGGTAAACGTAAATTGATGGTATGGAAAAAAATTTGTACTTAATTAAATTTGTCGAAGTTTACTAGGAGGAGAGATTCAAAATTCGCGCGAACTTTGGAGTGTTAGCGATGCATAACTGTTTTTCAGCTGTGTTAGCGATGTATAACTCTCATTCAGTTATGGTTCATTTATGGCTTTATTTCATTTTAGAATTTAGGACTTTATTTTATTATGAAATAATGCCCTAATTACCAAGATGAAATAAAGCCCTAAAATATATGAAACAACACACCAAATATCGTTGTTGTTGCTTTCTGAACAAATTTTTGGGGCTTTATTTCATTTTCAGTTTGGGGTCTTATTTCTTGGGGCTTTATTTCATAGAACCGTGATTTTAGAGTTTTCTGTGTTTTAGTTTTGACTTTTTTGGTTATTGTGATTGTCTACAAACATATATTGAAAAATAAACCGAGAATTGGTCTGTAACTGATGTGATGTTTTTGTACGATATTGCAAAGAAGGTGCATTTCATCCATCTTTCAGTTTATCGTCTTTGAGTTAAAGTAAGTAAAACTTAATTTTCGAGACGATGCTTCATTTAGTTGTGATAATAGCAGTAAAAATCAAACTAATTCTTTACCACATGGTAAAGTGTGGTCCAACAAAAACGCACGATGTTAATTGTAAATAAAACAAAAAGTTTTCAGAAAATTTTATAAATATTTTTAATTATGATGAAACGTTCTATGACAATTACGTTCTATGACAATTACGCTTGAAAAAAATATTTGCCAGATGCCAGCCATGGTTTCGGTGGCATACCGCAATCTGATGATCCGTTTTTTCAATGACTCTGAGACATAATGAAAATTTAATGTCGTTAATGTGCCGAATTATGCCATCCTTTAGCCCTGGCTTATTGATGTACACTTTTTCTTTTAAAGCTCCCAAATCGTGGCGGCCAAATACTTATAATATCATCGCCACGACGTTAGATAACACGGCTATTGAAATTCTTGTTCTAAAAAGCCATCTTTTCATTGGCTGTGTGGTTAGTGGCACCATCCCGTTGGAATTACACATCGTCCTGGCCAATATCCTCAAATTCTGGCCACAAAACGTCCGATATCATCTCGCGATAGCGAGCACCATTTACGGTAACTGCTTGGCCGAACTTATTTTCGAAGAAGTACGAAGCGATGACGCCGCCAGCTCATAAACCGCATCAAGCAGTTTGGCAAAGTGAGACTATTCTTCTTGTTAACGAATCCGCTGTGGACACATTTGGTTATGCTGACCAATAATATGAAAGTGCACGAAATGCATATCGATTTGAACTTCCATCTCAATCTTAACGCGCTGCTCAGTTGTGTACCTTTCCATGGTTGTATTTGTCGAACTCAAAAACAATGAAATGTCATTTAAGTTTAAGGTGCGACTCACAACTGATATCGTGCATTATGGTTGTACTACCCTATAAGGAAGTTCAAGGCATGAAACTGCCAAAAATATCTGAGCTTGACCCACCGTTCATGTCCCGTTCGACCCAGATCACTAGATTAGAAGATTTCATTTTGCAATGTCTTGTATCGGACTTTCACGAAATTGTTGCCGGATTTTCACGAAATTTTTCACGACGGATGTTGCTTAAATCGAAGAAAATCGGTTCAGATTTAGATATAGCTCCTACATATATGTTCGTCCGACTTTTTTGTTTTAAGCTTTTAAGGACGCATCATGATGAAATTTAGCAGGAGTAAATATTTTAGCCAAGGAGAACGCTATTGAAATTGAAGGAAATCGTTTGAGATTTGGATATACAGGGTGGCTAATTAATGTTACTACATCAATAAACTCAAATTACTGTTTTTAGTTTATGGAATTAATTTTTCTTTTGTTCATGTTAAAGCTCAAAAATTTTATTAGATATAGCTTTATTAGTTTTAAAAATAATGGAATTTAAATGTCACCCCTCTGCTCGTTGATGCAAAGCTGTTCAATACAGCTTGGAGAGTTGAGATAGGAATAGCCTCAGTTGTTTCTAGAGTGGATTACTTTAGTTAACTCAAATTTGTTGGTTCCGCTTTGTTCCGCTTACTTCCTGTTTGCAATGGTCCCACAAGAAAAAGTCAGGTGCAGTAAGTTCAGGCGACCTGGGGGCCAACTGAATGTGGAGTTTCTGGATATCAGCTTTTTAGCAAATTTCTGTCGCAATTCTGTCATAACAGGCCGGGATATGTGAGGATCTTGCTGAAACCACACAGAGTTGAAAGAAATTCTGATACGGCGTAATTCTGGTAAGAAAAACTATTTCAACATGCTCCAGTGACGGTATCCAGTACCTGTAACGGAGTGACCGTTTTCCTTTAAGAAGTAGGGCCCGATAATGCAGCGTGATGAAACTGCACCCCACACTGTGACATGAAGTGAATGCAATTCCGTCCCATGGAGTATCTGTGGGTTGGAAGCACTCCATATTCGATAATTTTGTTTGTTTATGTTGCCGTTTAAACCGAAATGGGCCTCGTCAGACATGAAAAGACAGTTCAACATGTTTCCGTCCTCTTCCAGCATTTTCAAAATTTCTTCTGGCAAAATTCCAAACGAGGGGGGGGGGGAAGTCTGCTGCATTCAGTTTGTTGGCTATTTGAGTTTTATGTGGGAATAAGTCAAAATCTTTGTGCATAATTGTCTGCAATGACTGTCTGCTTATACCAATTTGAGCAGATGAGCTTCTTGTCGAAACTCTTGGATTCTTTTGTATGACAGCAGTTACAGCAGCGATTGTTTCCTTCGCCCGAACTGAAGGGTTTTGTTGGTAAGATCTTCTGTTGACTATCCCATTCTCGGTAAAATTGTTAACAAGTCTCTTTATGGTCAATCTGTTCGAAGGATTGCCGCCAGACGTGCGCCAATACTCTCTTTGAATTGAAACTTCGGACTCTAGGCGTGATAGGGGCGGACAATCCAAATTCTTGTTTCAGTGTCCCAGTTATACATTTTTGATAAATCTAAAAACCAATCTGCAAAATGACAAAAAAATTAAACAGATTCATTTAATAGAAAAAAGGTAATTAATTTTTTTTTGGTAGCGGCTTTCGGCAGCCACCCTGTAGCTTTCACACATGTTTTAGCTCTAGAAGCCTCATATTACAACTTATCTTGTTGAAGTTTAAGAAGTTTAAGGGAATGGGAGGGAATCGCTTTAGATTAAGAAATAGCTCCCATATATGTTTATGATCAACCGATTTTACCAAAATCAGTGATTTTTTTTACTAGTTTTAGTTGAAATGATATTGCTCTATGAAGATGTTTCTACACTTTTCGAAGCCTATACGCAAAGGGTAGTTCTCAGTCACTCAAATGATAAGTCATTTTATTTGTAGGCGAAGTAATTGTTGCCAAAGACTGCTGAAGAAAAACCTTGGCGGATTTAGAAACAGCTGTACAGTCGGCCTGGCAACCATAGCCAGTACATTTCACCAATTTTACGTTGATTCTGAAAAAGAAACAGCAAAAGGTCTCGAACCAGAATAAAAATTGTTCAAGTGATAAGTTTTAGTTTTATTTTACTTATGCAGTCTGCAATAGTTTAAAATTTTAAAAATTTTTTTGCGCAATAAAACCTACACGATGGTAGCATCATTATGAATCCGCTCATCACCCTGTATATTTAGTTTGATTGTCGACATCTTCCTGACCACGAATCATTCAGAAGCCAAAGTAATTTTTCTTCTTGTGCCTTAACATTTTACTTGACTTCGTCATTGAAAGAGAAACGGGGGAAAGCGTCAAAAGTTTCATTTATTGTACTTTCATCTCAAAAAGAATCCTTACAGATCTTTCAGCGAGAAACCAAAAAAAAGAATGTAATTAATTACCCAGTGGTGAAGTTGTTAAATTCGACCCTTCAACGAAATTCGTTGCTAATAAATAGTATGGCTGTGGTTCGTGCTCTAATATGTCAAAATATTATGGCTAATGCTAAGTCAGCGTAAACACTTTGATTTCTCCCCACCACACTACTCCACCCAGCAGAGAGATGTGGCATGTGGCAAGACAATAGCCTCCACTTGCCCCAATACGAAAAGTCGCAAAATATTTTCCTCATGCTGGCTTACTGATGTTTCCACGCGAATAAGCGGGTGGTTGCTCTGTTGTTACACAGTTTGGAATTAAATTAATTGTTAACTTTAGTAATGGCTGTAAAGTGATTGCCTTTGTGTGTTGATTTGCCCTCTACTATTGTTTTGTTAACAACAATTTAATGCCTTCTTGTGATTAATTATTTGCCTTTAATGTGAAATGTATACAAGCAATTTGCTTTTCGGTTACCCATTCCATATGTCGTGTGAAATATTTGATGATGATTGCATCATTAGTTGCTGACGAGAGAAGTCTTTTCATTCTTTCCCTCGAATTGATGTCGCTTGAGATGGATTAATTTTAGTTGTATACCCTTCACCGAAGGAAGGATGTTATATTAAATTTGTCATTTCGATTTCAGATTTTTTTTAGTATTTGCTTAGCAAATAATAACTTTTTGTGGACCTCAAAAAGGGCATGGTTGACAGACTTTTTGTCTTATGAGGCCCAATAATCGTACCGCGTGGTCAAAACATATAATTAACGGTCAACGTGGACAAGTACTCAAATTGAAGCAAATTTTGCTACGAATCAAAATATGTGACAGCGCATAGAGAAAGGGAACTAAGGGTAAAAAAATCAATTTTCATTTTTTTTATTTTTTTGATGTGGACAACATCTGAGCATCGAATGAACCGATCTCATGTCCCAAAAGTGTTCCCTCCCAGAGATATGCGCGTTTTATGAAAGTGAAGACGACGATTCTAAGCGCAAATAGAAAGGGACCTAATCTTTAAAATGGCTCTCCTGAACAAAACTTTTCATCAACTTTTCACTTTTATTTTTTTTTGATGTGGACAACATCTGAGCATCGAATGAGACCTATCCCATGTCCCAAAAGTGTTCCCTCCCAGAGATATGCGCGTTTTATGAAAGTGAAGTCGACGATTCTTAGTGCAAATAGAAAGGGACCTAATCTTTAAAATGGCTCTACTGAATAAAAGTGGTTTTTAACCTTAGGTCCCTTTCTATTATGCGCGTCACACATAGAGTAATTTTGACGCTAATCGTTATGAAATTTTAACTTTATGTTTCAGTCGTCTAGAAATTATATGCAGGGTATACCAGGTCATAATTGGACAAGAGGGCTTACATTCACCCATGCATCTCAGAGCTTAGAAATACCATATCTCATTCAGTAATAGAGATATTACAATTATAGGAAAGGTGACATTTTTCTCACTTTCTCGGCATTAACACCGGTTTTGATAGTAAGGATATTCCAGGACGAGCGTCGTCATTCACATCTTCTCGACTTTCTTTGCAAAGCTTGTACCACTTGTAAACATTTTTCTGACCATTCACATTTCAATTGCTTTTGAGTACTTAATTTAATTTTGTACACAAAATTTAATGCAAATTCTTTGGATATTTTTTCTCCCCCAAAATGATCCAAAAATTTTTATTTGACGTGTGTGCCAAAATAAAACAAGTAAAAAATGTTAAGTTTGGCAGTGCTGAACTTTGGATACCCTCCACCAGATTCCCAAATAAAACCAAATTTGGTGCGGAAGTGTGTTCTATATAGAAGTCTTTATGTGAAAAATGTCATTTCGATAGGTCAAGCTTGTGGTGAGTTATCGTCATATTATTTCTCAAAGCCCATGAGACCGTTTGTGCGGGAGGTACCAGTAGGGCCTTTTCGATATTAGCCAAATTTAGCGTAAAAGTCTGTTCTATATATTAATCTTTATGCCGATAAATTCGTCTCGATAGGTCAAGTGTGTGGTGAGTTATTGTCATATTATTTTTCAAGGCCCATGAGACCGTTAGTGTGGGAGGTATCAGTAGGACTTTTCCGATCTCAACCGAATTCAGCGTAGAAGTGTGTTGTTTATAGAAATCTTGATGTGTAATATTTCATTTCGATAGGCCAAGTTTGTGGTGAGTTATAGTCATATTATTTCTCAAGGCCCATAAGCCCATTTGTATGGGAGGTACAAGAAATGGTGGCCCAATCTAAACCATTCTTACATAGATGATTGCGCCTATATAGAGATTATTTGAAAAATTTCAGTGATTTTGCTTAAGAAACTGGACGGATATTTCCAAATAAATAACTATTTTTTATGAGGTAGTGTCGGTTGAGGGTCTCAAATACCAACTTGCCGTAGAGCTATATAGCCCATTTTCAATACCAACCATGCTAGGTTAATTACACATGTTTGTGCCAAATTTCAGGTCCATAGCTGTGTTCGTGCAGGCTCTATCTTGTTTTCAACAGACGGACAGACAGACAGCCGGACAACATGGCTAGATCGTCTTAGAATTTTACGATTATATATACTTTGTTGGGTCTCCGATGATTATTTCAAGGTGTTACAGACAGAATGACAAAACTAATATACCCTCCATTGTATGGTGGAGGGTATAAAAACCGCCATCGAATGCACATAGCCCGATAAATTTAAAAATTCACATTTTTCTGTTAAACAAGCCTAGTGTTTGGAATAGTTTGATAAAAGGGCGAGGCATTCATTCAACTCCGATGTAGTTTATTAAATAGACATGCCCTGGTGAAAAAGTGGGAGGTGTCACGTCTATTTGTAATCGATACAAAATTTTAAAAATATGCAATTTTTCCGCAAATTATGATTAGGAAGGGGACCTCCCGGAAAAAATCCCTAGGTACCGGTTAGTATGACTAAATGCTTAAAGTTGTAACATCTTTGGAAAATGGTGATAAACCCTATGTTTATTATATAGATATTATATTGAACGATGACTGTCCATCCGTCTGTTTATCTATTGTTGATATCAATGATAACTGACTTATTGTGGCCAGATATTGAGGATATGACCGCAGACAATATGTGGTTCCAACAGGATGGTGCTACTTGCCACACATCCAACGAAACAATAGCTCTTTTGAGAGAGGAATTCAGTGGATGAGTTATCTCACGCCCTGGAAATTTTAATTGACCGTCACGATTATGTGGTTTGACACGGTCTGGGGATATTTAAAAGAAAGAGAGTATGTCAATAAGCCAAGAACAAGTGATGAGCTAAAGGATGAGGATGAGACGACATTGAACCTCCATTATGTCCCAAAAAACATTAAAAATATGGACTACCGGATAGAGATATGCCACTGAAGCCATGGCTTGAATTTTTGATTTACACATAATTGTCATAATTGCTTCTGTATAATAAGATATTTTCATTTAATTCTCTGAAAATTTGTTTTTGTTACTATTAACATCGTGAGTTTTAGTTAGACCACCCTATACATAGGTGCAACTCGATTTAAGGTCCTGTAGTTTAAAAAGGTAAATTTTTAATTTAAATGGCTTTAATGACGCCCAGTTACGGTCTGTTCTTTGTTTTTTCGAGCTTCAGACTGTTGTGAGGAATCTTCTAATCTAACATAAATCACTAAATCAAAATTAAATTTTGAGATTATGCAATATAGATTTTTTGAAGTATAGATTTTTTGACGTCGTGTGCAATCAAGTATTGCCAACGTATCCAAATTGACAACATCTATATTCCCTTGACCTATTTTGACAAAACTTCCTTTAAATAGACGCATAGCATTTAGTTTGGAAATATATATGATACACTGTTCCCAATGTGGTTAAAGCTAAAGCGGCTCATTGTGTTTTATGGAGTTAAGGCATTGACTTTCTGTCAAGATTTCAAACTGAAAAAGCTTTCACTGTCAAAACTACTCATAATGCAAAATTAAAACACTAAATTTAACACCCTTTAGTCACCCTTTATGTACGTATTATTTTCAGTGCAGTTTCTTTCCCCGTTTATGTACCACGGATGTCCAGATAAAAATCAGTTAATGTTCGCTTTAAATCACGACATACGAGTATTGTCCGATTCACTTTCTTATTAAACACCACCAAAGAAACGCAATTAGTTCTACAAGAACAAGGAGACAGAAAGCACCAAGTTGAGATACATTTGAATGTACATACGAGTGAATTGGAAGTAGGTCGCAGGAAAATGCGGCTGATTGCCTCGCGAACGAACAGGAGCACTCTGAAGCTTTTGTGTTTTTCGAATTATTCTCCTTTGGCATATGTAGAACAATAACTTACTTTTCCTTTTGGATTGTCTGTACATTCCATTAAACATGATGTCTTTCTATTTGTTTTGGGACTAGGTCAGTTGGTCGCCAGGACAATGATCCTTTGTTTAAAAGGAACTGGCTACACACATTTTTGAGTGGAAAAAAGTAAGTTCTCCTTCAGGGTTGAGTCAATGTAGAAATATATGCGAATGCTGTAATCAATGTATATTTATCAGGATTCATACGATTAAGTATTCAAAATTGAAAAGCATTAAACTTCAATAACGAAAAAACCTTTCCGCACAAGTCTAGCAGAGAAACACTTGGGATTTCTCAGGATTTACCTCGAAGTGTTCGACATAGTCGGGACACAAGAGTTTTCAGTGAGATCTCATCAAAAGGTTTGTACTCGTAGTAAACAACATTTAAATAATTTCAAAGAATCATGCTTTAGTTTATTCAAAAATATCTGCCTGTCATCAGCCTCTCATTGTCAACGTCCTAGGCATATCATTTGTCATGCCAACTTAATCCACCTTCTTGTGTTTAAGGAAAAGAAATGATAAATGTTTGCTATAATCTAAAAGGAAATCTTTCTGAAAATTCACATTCCTTCATATTTATGTATGAGTTTGTGAATTGTTCTACAATGGTTTATTAAAGTTTCGTAGAAAACATTTCTATAAATATTTCACAAACAAATAAAGCTAAGGCGAAAAAAAATTCCTTACCTGCAATGCTTAGCACTGAAGGGCATTTTTAAGGATCGCTTGAGTTATCAGAAATTTTTTCCCACCGACGAGCAAACAATTTAAAAATTAAATGAGTTTTTTTTTCTCTAAATGACGGAACAAAAATAAAATTTATTCAAGGAAAGTGAAATGTGTTGAGGAGAAAATGACTACAAAATTTTCTAAGCAAGTGGAAAATTTGGTAAAGGCAGATTGTGGAATTCAGTAGTAAGAAGTCGAGAACCAGTAGATTTAAACAGGTGGGTAACCCCAAAAAAGAAGGTGATAACTCCGGCACTTTTAGAAGTCTACCTTTTTGCCATTTTAAGCCCCTCAGAGTTAATTAGGTGGATTATCTGGCACTTTCAAAGTACGAATTATGGATTATCTGTTGATATCTCTGGCACTGTTTTAACCAGGGTTCAGAATCATTCACTCGCTCGCGCTCTCGTCCGCGAACGTGTGCGTTTCAATTTTTTCATAATGTTCTTCTTCGCGAGTAAGAGCGTAAAAAATATTTCTTTTCACTCTCTTTCACGTGTGCGATGGTTGAAATTTTTTTGTTGCTCATCCTTCGCGTGTGTGCGTGAATCCAATTTTGTTTTGTTCATATATGAACGGTAGCAAAAGAAAGAGCGCTCCTAAATGAGCGCTCGCACATATCTGACAAGTTGAAATTTTTTCTTTTACAGAAATTCCACAAAACAATTTATTATTTAAAGAAACAACAACAAAAATTAAATATGTTCATAACATTTTATTTGCAGTAAATTAATTCAGTAAAAGTAATTCATTTAAAAAAGTAAAAAGTAAAGTATGTAATTCATTTAAAAAAGTAAAAAAAATGCATTTATTAAAATTTTTAAAAAATTAAATAACTAAATTCATTTAAAAAAAAAATTATATTATTGTTGACTACATTGACTTACATATTATTTATATATGTATATAAACTATTCTTGTTCTTCAACATCTATGTAGATTTAAGAAATCTAGCAATTCAAAATTTAATTTTGTAATAAGAAGGTTCGATAAAGACTTTTTTAAAATTGTTGTTCTCAATTTCGTTAATATTGTTGCAAGTGCGCTGAACGCACGTTCAACAGAAACCTGTGTGGCAGGTACAGCTAATATAACTTCTGCCAGCTTCAACATCTCGGTATCGTGTCGATAAAATTTTCGCCAGTATTCCAAAATATTGCTATCAAATGGCTCCATATCTCCTTCACAAAGTGCATTTTTTTACTTTTTTAAATGAATTACATACTTTACTTTTTTCTTTTTTTTTTTACTTTTTTAAATGAATTACTTTTACTGAATTACATAATTTACTGCAAATAAAATGTTATGAACATATTTAATTTTTGTTGTTGTTTCTTTAAATAATAAATTGTTTTGTGGAATTTCTGTAAAAGAAAAAATTTCAACTTGTCAGAAATGTGCGAGCGGTCATTTAGGAGCGCTCTTTCTTTTGCTACCGTTCATATATGAACAAAACAAAATTGGATTCACGCACACACGCGAAGGATGAGCAACAAAAAAATTTCAACCATCGCACACGTGAAAGAGAGTGAAAAGAAATATTTTTTACGCTCTTACTCGCGAAGAAGAACATTATGAAAAAATTGAAACGCACACGTTCGCGACCAAACTCATAAATGAAGCTAAATGAGCGCACATTAATGAAAATTTCTGAACCCTGGTTTTAACTCTAGTTTTAAACTATTCCACCTGACGGCGTTAGAATCTAGCCATGTGCTGACGGCTGAACAATTCTGGCGTCGGGCCGCAAAATCGACGAAATCTGCGATAGGCTGAATGTCTATTTTGTTGATTTTGTCTGTTTGTTTACTGCTAGGAACCTGAAGATATGCTCCACCATATCATCTGCCACACTGTTTACTAAATGGAGTGCGGAGATAAGTTTGTCAAAAATCCCGATCACCATTTCCCCATAATTATTGGCGTCATATTCAATAGTCGTCATTTAAGTCGTCAGCCCATGCAACAGCTATAAGTGGAAAGCTCAAAAGTAACAAGTAAAAAACGTTAAGTTTGGCTATGCCGAACTTTGGATACCCTCCACCAGATTCCCAAATAAAAGCAAATTTGGTGCGGAAGTGTGTTCTATATAGAAATCTTTATGTGCAAAATTTCACTTCGATAGGTCAAGCTTGTGTTGAGTTATCGTCATATTATTTCTCAAAGCCCATGACACGGTTTGTGTGGGAGGTACCAGTAGGACTTTTCCGATCTCAACAAAATTTGGCGCAGAGGTGTGTTCTATATAAAAATCTTTATGTAAAAAATTTCATCTCGATAGGTCAAGTTTGTAGTGAGTTATTGTCATATTATTTTTCAAGGCCCATGAGACCGTTTGTGTGGGAGGTACCAGTAGGGCCTTTCCGATCTTAGCCAAATATAGCGCAAAAGTCTGTTCTATATATTAATCTTTATGTCAAAAATTTCGTCTCGAAAGGTCAAGTGTGTGGTGAGTTATTGTCATATTATTTTTCAAGGCCCATGAGACTGTTTGTGTGGGAGGTACCAGTAGGGCCTTTCCGATCTTAGCCAAATTTAGCGCAAAAATCTGTTCTATATATTAATCTTTATGCCAAAAATTTCGTCTCGATAGGTCAAGTGTGTGTTGAGTTATTGCCATATTATTGTTCAAGGCACATGAGACCGTTAGTGTGGGAGGTACCAGTAGGACTTTTCCGATCTCAACCGAATTCAGCGTAGAAATGTGTTGTATATAGAAATCTTGATGTGTAAAATTTCATTTCGATAGGTCAAGTTTGTGGTGAGTTATAGTCATATTATTTTTCAAGGCCCATAAGGCAGTTTGTATGGGAGTTACAAGAAATGGTGGCTCAATCTATACCATTTTTTTTTGGGCGGATATTTCCAAATAAAAAACTAATTTTAATGAGGTAGTGTCGGTTGAGGTTCTCCAACACCAACTTCCCGTAGAGCTATATAGCCCATGCTAGGTTAACTACACATGTTTGTGCCACATTTCAGCTCCCTAGCTGTTTTCATGCAGGCTCTATCATGTTTTCAACAGACGGACAGCCGGGCAATATGGCTAGATCGTCTTAGAATTTTACGAGGATCAAGAATACATATACTTTGTTGGGTCTCCGATGATTATTTCAAGGTGTTACAGACAGAATGACAAAACTAATATACCCTCCATTGTATGGTGGAGGGTATAAAAACAAGGTCTTTAAGACACTCACCGGCAGTACTTAAGGCGCTGGTAAAAAAAACCTTGTAGACCTCTTATTAAGCCTAAGTTTGACTACTTTTCCTTTTTGCGGTTTTAAAAAAAGTTAAATATTTATATCCTCCACCGAAGAGTGGATGGTCCTTCCGTGTGTCCGTCCTTCCATCCGTCTTTGTGTCCGTCATTCCGTGTGTCTGTAAAAAGCAGATTTTTGCGATTTTAAAAAGACCAAATATTTATTATAACCATCACTGTGTGTCCTTCCTTCCTTACTTATTTATCTGTCCGTCCGTCCAAGTGTCTTTTGTAAGCACAATAGCGAAGACACAAACCAACCTACGATCCTAAAAAATGCATGATGATGGCTTATGGTCATAAACTGTTACTGTAAATGGGTGAAATCTGCAAAGAGGGAAAGATGTTTCCCTGTAAGGGACTAACAGTACCTCGGTAAAAGTACAGTTTTGTGAGTATTCGCTTTACAAATCGAAGTTTTTTTGTAGAGTGGTCAAAAATGGTGGTCAAAATGGGTACCCTTAAATATCTCAAAAAAGCGCAATAAGCTGGACGTTGACTCATATAGCCTAAAATACGGCCCGCAAGGTCAAAACCGGCAATCAATAATAAACGTGGACATGTGGGTAATCAAATTAAGGCAAATATACAGTAATTTTGAAGTTTTCGCTGAGATAAGGGATGGACGCATTGGCAGAAAGGGCCCAAAGAATGGACTTTTTTTGCGCCTTAGTAGGGTAATGAAGTTGGAGGGTAGATAAGTTTGCTGTTTTTCTTTAAAATCGAAATATAAGAAAAGTTTTCAAATGTACCCCACTTTCATAAAAATAACCGATTACTCTATTTCAAATGTTAATAGCTTATTGTTCTTGAGATCTTGGCTACAATCGTCCTTTGGCAAAAATTATACTAGATCAAAAGTTATAGACACTCTGGCATACTTAGTAGTAAACATTGATTTTGTACCACTGTGCTTTGACAAAACTTCATGTAGCTTCATCGAATCAGTACCTGCTGGGGTGTTAAAGAAGGGATTATTCGATTCACTACCTTATGGATAGACATTTCCCACCCTAATGTGTCAGAAGAGATTTCCATGATATAGAGTGGGAGGTCAAGCGTTACAAGCGGGCACCTCCAGATTACCTACATTTGTCTAGAAGTTACTGCCCAGGATCGCATGGGGAGTTGTTTAGACATGCTATCCTCGTTAGAAAATATTCCGGCTGTCCTATGTAAATACTCTGACTGTCCTTAATACATATAATATTATTTATCTAGAATTGTACATAAAATATCTTTTATAGATAGATATTTAGAAATCTACGTAAATATGAATTTAATAGGATTTTTTTTCTATAGCTCCAGCTTTTTTATGAGGAAATGTAGTTAAAAATCTAGAAAAAAAAGTTAAAGTCGGGTGTGGCCGACCAAATGATACCATGCACTTGATGATGTTCAGACCAACCAATTCAAAATAAGTTTTTGACCTAATTTACCCAGATATTTTAACTAATGTCATATTTAAAGTTGTAAGAAAATTTTGCTGTTTTTGATAAAATCAGTTGAACATATATGTGGGAACCTTCTCCAATATCAACAGCACCCTTTCTTGTCACAAAAAAACTTACTTGTGCAAAACTTCATCAAGATTAGTTGTAATGTATGGCATCTAGAGATCGAAACATAAAATCGGATGAACATATGTGCGGGAGCTACATAAAAATTTCAGCCGTTTTTTTTTTAACTTCAATAGCGTTTTTATTGGCCCAAAAAACGTACCGTGCTAAAGCTTAAAACGAAACGAAATCTGATGAACATACTTTTATATGTGGGAGCTTTATCCTTATCTGAACCGATTTTCTTTTTTTAAATAACGTCCGCACTTGGTCCTTATTATAAGCGTGTGTCGAATTTCATCATGATACTATGTACTATGTGGCTTATAAAGCTAAAAACAAAAAAAAACGTATAAACATATAATGTGGGAGCTATATCTAAATCTGATCCGATTTTCCATAATTCAAATAATGTACGCACTTGGCACATAAATCAAGCGTGTGCAAAATTTAATTAAGATTGGTTTTAATATGTAGCTTCTACAGCGAAAGGTATGGACGCTCTGGAAGACCTGAAAACTTTAGAAAAACATTTTATGAAGTGACTAAAGATAGAATAAAGCTCAGAGAACTTGCTGATATTGTTAAAATACACGAACAAAACAAGTTTGGAGTATTTTACATGATGAACTCCACATGAAAAAGCTATCCACAAGATGGGTGTCGCGTTTGTTGACATTGCCCCAAAAAATCGTCCGTTGGACCAATTCCGAGGAGCTTTAAGCGATTTATCAGCGTAATCCAATAGAGTTCTTGCGCCGATTCATAACTGTTGATGAAACATGGATCCATCACTACATCCCAGAATGCAAAGAACAGTCAAAACAATGGATAGATGCTGGTAAAAGTGGTCCCAAGAAGGCGGAAACTGTTAAGTCAGCAGGAAAAGTAATGGCCACAGTATTTTGGGATGCGAGGGGTATAATATTTATTGATTATCTCGGTTGAGTGAAGAAATCAAGAAAAAACGACCGCATTTAGAAAAAAAAAGTTCTTTTTCATCAAGATAATGCTCCTTCACACACTGCATTTTTAACTCAACAAAAACTGGCCGAATTACGATTTGAAATTGCTCCGCATCCACCATATAGTCCAGATTTAGCTCCTTCTGATTATTTCTTGTTTCCAAATTTAATAAAATTTCTCGGTGGCAAAAAATGTTCGTCCAATAGCGAGGTTATTGGTGAAACTGATTCATATTTTGAAGGTCTTGAAAAATCTTATTTTTCGGGTGGAATTAAAAAACTTGAAAAACGTTTGATGAAGAGTATTGAGTTGGAAGGAGATTATGTTGAAAAATAAATAATAATAATTCCAAAAAAACCGGTTCTTTTTATGTTAGACCAGTTACTTTTGCGGTCGCCCTCGTATATGTATGTGAGCTATATCTAAATCAGTACAGATTTTCTTCAATTTCAATTACGTTATTTCATGGCCCAAAAACTTACCGTGCTAAATTGCAATTTACCGTGCTAAATTGCATCAAGATTGGGTGTACGGTGTGACTTCTAAAGCTAAAAACATAAAAATAAATAGGAGCAATATCTAGATACGAACCTATTTTCTTCAATTCTAAAAGCTCTCGTCAAAATAACTTATTTACCAAGTTTCATGAAAATCGGACAACAATTTAAACGTGTAGTTTGATTACAATGCTACCTTTTCTCTCTAGCTCCAGCTTTTTTATAAAGAAAATTTCGCACTAGCTCACGCTTTTCTATAAAGAAAATATCTCGCTGGCTCATGCTTTTCTATAAAGAAAATCTCTCGCTGGCTCAAGCTTTTCTATGAAGAAAATCTCTCGCTGGCTCAAGCTTTTCTATAAGGAAAATCTCTCGCTGGCTCAAGCTTTTCTATAAAGAAAATCTCTCGCAGGCTCAAGCTTTTCTATAAAGAAAATCTCTCGCTGGCTCAAGCTTTTTTATAAAGAAAATCTCTCGCTGGCTCAAGCTTTTCTATAAAGAAAATCTCTCGCTGGCTCAAGCTTTTTTATAAAGAAAATCTCTCGCTGGCTCAAGCTTTTCTATAAAGAAAATCTCTCGCTGGCTCAACCTTTTCTATAAAGAAAATCTCTCGCTGGCTCAAGCTTTTCTATAAGGAAAATCTTTCGCTGGCTCAAGCTTTTCTATAAGGAAAATCTCTCGCTGGCTCAAGCTTTTCTATAAAGAAAATCTCTCGCTGGCTCAAGCTTTTCTCTCGCTGGCTCAAGCTTTTCTATAAAGAATATCTCTCGCTGTCTCAAACTTTTCTATAAAGATAACCTCTCGCTGGCTTTAGCTTTTCTATAAAGAAAATCTCTTGCTGGCTTAAGCTTTTCTATAAAGAAAATCTCTCGCTAGCTCAAGCTTTTCTATAAAGAAAATTTCTCGCTGGCTCAAACTTTTCTATAAAGATAACTTCTCGCTGGCTCAAGCTTTTCTATAAAGAAAATCTCTCTCTTTTCTATAAGTGTATATGAAAATCTCACTTTATCGCTTTAAATCATTTTTTTAGCATCTGTAAAAACCTACTGCTTTAGTTTGATTATTAAACTTTGAACAAAATGCAGCTTATACCTTTGTTGATATCTGATGCTAACTGAAGAGTACAAAGCTGTAACCAAAGGTCAATTCACGAACTTTCTATATGTATGTTTATGCACTGAACGTTACGAAATTAAATCAACAAGGAAACTACTTGAAAAGTCACCCAACCACAATATCCTTTTTGCCTGCCAGGCTTTCTCGTCAAGGATATGTTGTTGTTTGGTCAACTTTTTCCTACCACTTATGCAAAAAATCAAATAAACAAATAAAGCCCAACAAAAAGTTTGTGTGTTAGCAAAGCACAAGTCATGTACTGTACACAAAACGGCATAAGGTCGGAGTGTATAAAGGAAGAGTAGCCGAAAAAGGACGTCCTTCCCCAGGGCATTTTAAAACAACCCCAGCTCTGTTGGCATCAGCAGCCAAAGCCACAGCCCCACAATCATATCAATTATGGATTTTTCTTCAAACATGGAAAGGCTCGTAGGCATGCGTAGGATCTTTCAGATGTAAGTAAGTATGAATATTTAAAGGATTTTTTTGGAATATTTGGCCAACTTTTTCTCTCGAAATCCACTTTAGTAGAGGTTTACTTCCCAACCGTACCTTTACTTCCGCTCGGGCGAATGACGAGTAGTCCATCATTTCCGTTTTATGGCATTTAAATAAAAATGTTCTACATGTGTTATGTGCAATTGTTTTTTGACCAGTTATTTTTTGTGTTGGTCTTACTGCGGCCAAATAAACTTTAAGTATTTAAGTTGGCTAACGAATTTATTACTGTGCTTGTTTTCTCATCATATTTGGCCAGTTTGTAGGCTTACTTTGTGTTGTCGGCTCTGTTTTATGTTTTCCTATAGAAAATTTGTTCGCCTTTTCCCCCCTCAAACAACAGCCTTGAATTGTGATTCTTTTTCTGGCCACTGCTCGGTACTCGTTTACATTTTCGGTGTTGTTCTTTTTTTTGGTTACGTGGGAACTTGCACATAAACAACACTCATAAACATGGACATGGCCATAACCACATGGAATGAAGTGTCCAGTTTGGAAAAAGTTCTACACAGAAAAAAAGAGGTTCTTGTGTGAGTTTTTTATTAACTATCCCAACATTTCACGTACACTTTTGTGTCGATTTTATGAACACTTATGTACTCATTCTCGTATACGAGTATGTGTTTGCCCACAAATATGATTATATTTCGGGGGCTTTTGTTTCCTCGTAAAGGATCGCCATTCATCAGTGAAAGTGAAACTGATTCAATTTTCTTGTGACCATGAAAGTTTTATGAGCCCTAGTGCTGTTACAACAAACATGTAGACAATTTGTAAGTAGAACCTCGTTAAATCGGGTGGCACTGTGGTTTATTCTTTGTGCCATGAAGTGGTTTTGCAAAATATATATCACAGAGCCGACTCAATTATATGCTACACCACCATATTGTATAAAAGATCAATCGTCTCTGTATGTAATTTTACTTCGAAGGGATTTAGAATACGACTTCTAAAGTGGAAAGGCCTTAAATATGAGAGTTAACTGGAAACATATGCCGATACAGTCTATTTTTTGACTAGGGTTGGCCTAAATCGGGAGGATTATTTATGTAGGGGGCGTTTCCAAAACAAAATTTGTTTTGGTCACACCATGTTAATTTAAGGAATCAAGTCTTCCTTAAATAATGTGGCTTTTGGGGTGACATGATTTTAAATCGGAAGGGTTCTTTGCACGTTGACTAAAGAAAAATATAACAAGTAAGGAAGTTTTAGTAGGTTAATCCGACTTACATACAAGGGTTGCTATTTATATTTCGGGTCCTGACAATACTAGTGTTCTCAGATGCAAACTGGAACTTCCTTTGGAAACTTTGACATTTTTTAGCATAACTTCACTCAGAACGTTTTGTCATTTGAGGGCGAATTGTTTTCTCTACAGTGTGTTGAAAAATTCATCTCAGTCAAAAGATGGAATTATACCGTGAACATTTTCATGCGATGATTTTTTACGATTTTCGACGTGGGTTATCGAGACAAGAGTGTTTAAGTCAATTTTTTTCGATTTGGCGATAAAGCACCATTAAAGACCACTGTTAATCGCTGGTGCTAAGAGTTCAGTCTCAGACGCTGTTCGCTCCAGGATGAATTCGTGAAGGACGTCCAACTTCGGTCACTTTGCCAGAAACCATCGACGCTGTGCGTAAACTGATTAAGCAAGACATGTGACGTACCTTGAGATTAAGGCATCCTTAGCCATTAGTATGACGAGCAAGATAATGCATATTTATTTGGCCGTGAAAAAAATTTGTTCTCATTGGATCCCACATAATATGACGAATGCTCAAAAAATGGCTTCGTGCAAAGAGATGTTGAAAAACTATAACTGCGTTAGCTCAAAGACAGTGTATAGCATTGTCACAGGTGACGAATCATGCATCTATGCATAAGAACCCGAAAGAAAACAGCAATCTACCGTATGAGTCTTTCAAGACGAGCCAAATCCAACAAAAGTTGTTCGTGGAAGAAGCACATCGAAGCAAATGATTGCGTTTTTTTCGGTAAAACCGGCCATGGTGCCTTTAGTGGAACGTAGGACGGTCAATTTTGAGTGGTATACAACAATCTGTTTGCCAACAGTGTTCGAAAAAATGAGGAAAGATAAGAAGGGAAGACGGATCATTTTGCATCGCGACAATGCGAGCTCTCACATTTGAGCTATTTGAACACTCAAGATGCCGAATCGATAAGCCATCCACACCGTACAGCCCTGATTTGGCACCCAATGACTTCTTCCTATTCCCTAGCATCAAGAAAAAAAAACGTGCTCAACGTTTTTCATCTCCCGAAGCAGCTGTTGAAGCGTTCAAAAATCATGTTTTGGAGTTGTCTCAATCGGAGTGGAAAAAGTGCTTCGAAAATTGGTTTGTGCGCATGCAAAAGTGTATTGATCTTAAAGGAGAATATTTTGAAAAACAATAAAACCATTTCCAATGGTAAATTATTGTGTTTTTTTTGCCGGACCCGAAATATAAATATTAACCCTCGTATACCCTCATCCACCCTGGATTTTAAAATTCCATCATTTTGTCTTCCATTGCCTGGAGCCCGATTTTATTCAAATCTCGCAAAATTTCGTGTGTGAAGTACTAGAATAGATCGGGCATGCATATGCGATTAGCAAAAGTGGGTGGAATGGTGAAGTTGCACTGGGGGTACCAGAAATGGGCGTGGTAACCACTCTTTCTGTACGCCATTATAAAGATTTTATTATGTTCGCAATTTGAACTTGATCGTATGAAAAAGATCAAAGATATTACAGGAATACCAAAATCAGGCATAATAGTGTATTTACATGGGAGGTACCAGAATTGGGCGTGTCAACCACTTATTTCTTATGTACAAATTCTTCATTCAAATATTGCGGTGCTCACAATTTGAGCGAATTTCATGCACTTGAAGACAAGTTATACGAGTATTGGTGATAAACCTCCCTTAAACAGGGTCATATGTGTGGGAGGGGGGCATGGCTATGAACCCAATTTTAAGCCACCAAGATATACTTATAACAATAATTTTTTGTTTGATTTAAAGCTAGATTGTATGAATAACATTAATGATATTACCAGAATACCAGAAATAGGCGGAATGGTCTATTGCAACGGAGATACCAGAATGGGGCGTGTCAAACATTTTTTCATATCTACAAAATCATCACAAAAATATTGCATTGCTCACAATTTGAGTTATGTAGCTTCCAATCTGCACTCAAACAGGGTCATTTGTGTGAGAGGTATTAAAAGGGCGTGGCTAAGAATTCAATTATTTGCCATCAAGGTATCCATATAACAATAATTTATAGTTTTGATTTTAAGCTAGATCGTAAAATAACATTAAAGCTATTACCGGAATACCAAAAAAAAGTGAAATGGTATATTTGCATGAGAGCTACCAGAATGAGGCGTGTCCACCAGTTTTCACACATGTTCAAAGTACAGGATGTGCGCCAGATGTTCTTTGTTTTGACGCCATTTGACAGTTCATATTTGACAGTCGTGAAGTAGAGACTTGGCGAATTTATTGTGAAAAATATTCGGCAAACCAACGTGTTTTAATCGTTAAAACATTTTATCAAAATCATCAATCATCGATTACTGTGACGATGAAAAAGTTACTTAAAATTTTTGGAGAAACAACGTGCCAACAAAACCCACTATTTATCGTGTAGTGAATGATTTCGAAGAGAGAGGGTCTGTAGCTGATAGGCCAAGCATGGACCACAACGAACTGCAAGATCGGCTGAAAAAATTACTGCTGCTCAAGAAAGTGTTTAAAGCAATCCATCAATCTCAATGTGACGCTCAGGAGCTTGGTCTTCAAAGAACAACTTTGGCTACAATTTTGCACAAGGATTTGCATTTGCTTTAATTTAGGATTCAGTTGACACAAGTGCTTCTTCCACAAGATAATTTACGCCGCCTTACATATGCCAATAGGATGTTACAGCTCGCCCATGACAGCCCCGATTTTCATGAAAAAATCATAATGAGTGACGAGGCACATTTTCATTTGAATGGATATGTGAATTAACAGAATAGTCGGTTCTGGGCAATGGAATGCCCTCAAATTATTCATCAGTCACCTTTGCATCTATTAAAAGTGACAGTCTGGTGTGCAATTTAGTCAGGAGGAATCATTTGACCTGACTTCTATGAAAATGGAAACGGCGTAACTGTAACTGTCAATGGGGAGCGATATCGTGATATGATGAAAAACGTTTAAACGCCAGAACTGCATGCTTTGGGCTTGATTAACATGTGGTATCAACAAGACGGGGCCACATCGCATACAGCGAGGATTACAATGGAATTACTGCGAGACCTCTTTTCATAACAAGTTACTTCAATAAATGGTGATGTTGATTGGCCTCCACAAACGCCTGATTTGACTGTTCCGGACTTCTTTTGTGGGGTATCTGAAAAGCAAAGTTTATGCAAAAAAAACTAGAAACGCTTAAGCAACTCAAACAAAATATTCGTGATGAGTTTAATTAAATGCCGCTTGAAATGTGGGAGAATTGAATGAAAAATTTGCTCAAAAGGGCTCGCATTTTTGAGGCTAACAGAGACGGACATTTATCTGATATTGTATACCATACATAATTGCCGACATTAAACAAAACATTTATCAATATATGATCCATTCTTTTTCATTTAATCTAAAATTATAAACAAACAAAGTAGTATACCTTCCCGACGGACACTCTGTACAAAGTCGTTACTAAAATAAGTATTATGGTGAATAATTCGACCACTGGTATAGAACTTAGATATTTTACCCCAGTACACTCGGACCACCAGTCCGAAAATTTTCAAACCACTGCCATTTCGCCACCTTGCGTTTTTTTTTTTTTTTTTTTTTAGATGAACGTTCCCACGCCACTCACACCCGCCCCTGCCGACCGAGGAGGCCACGTCCCCATGACGTAGGGACAACGTACACATTATGGACCGATCCATAATGGAGATGACAAGAAACGTCATCCATGTAAATTAGCTACAGATATTTATCAACAGCCAATCGGTACAAAAAAATATTAATAATAATCACTAGAAAATATAAACACCAAATTTATACTTTATAATATCATATACAATCCAATCAAAGTATGAGAAGGACTAGAAGCATGCAATACAAAATCAAAATATAACCACCACCTTTCTTTATTACAATATTAAAATCTAATAAAAATAATATAAAGCATAAAGTACAAAAAGTATTTACGAATAATAACAATTACTAAATTTGTTTATAGCAGCCTAAATTGTTATGAAGACAATGAGCCTTGGTGTAATGAGTTTAAATTAAAAATTATTACAGTTTTTAATGAATCAAAACCTAAGGAGAAATCAATTAGATGATATAACGAATTAAAATCAGCACACATTCTACGAAATGGGTTACCACATGCATAATTGTGCCTTTGAAAATCCAAGTGTAAGAACTGATAGTATCTAGTAGGTCTTAATGGGACGTTAATAGAAATTTTTGATATTAAGTATTCAGAAGCCACAACCCCACATATAATTTTATATACCATCATCGTATTCATCATAGTTCGCCTACTCTTCAATGAGGGCAATTTAATAAGATTTAACCTGCCATTATAAGAAGGAAGTTCATAACCAGTATTCCAGTGAAGTCCTCTTAAGCAGAATATTAAAAATTTTTCCGCACGGACTCAATTTTGTTAACATAGTAATCATATTGGGGATCCCAAACCACTGATCCATATTCTAAAATTGGCCTAACTAGGGAAATATAAAGTTGTTTCGTAGCATATGGATCAGTAAACTCTTTTGCCCAGCGTTTCACAAAATAAAAGACACCATACGCTTTATTTACCATAGTAATGATATGGTTATTAAAATTCAACTTTCTATCCATCATAAAACCGAGATCAATAAATGAATCAACCGATGCCAATTCAGAGCCACATAAATTAAATTTATTAGCCAACAAACTACGTCTAGAAAAGCACATATGCTTACACTTTTTAAGGTTTAATTCCATAAAATTAAATTCACACCAAGTACTAAACCTGTCTAAATCACCCTGCAGTATGTGACTGTCCGCAAAGCTAGCATAAGAGGAAAATAATTTAACGTCGTCTGCAAACATTAGTAAATTAGAGTTGATAATAGAGTCGGGCAAGTCGTTAATGAATAGTAAAAAGAGAATAGGTCCATGGTGGATGCCCTGTGGGACACCAGAGGAAATACGAATTGATCTGGAAAGACTTTTTTCAAATAAAACTACTTGTTCCCTCCCAATTAGGTAGGAGAAAAGCCAATTTATGAAATTATTACTAAACCCAATTTTGTTTAACTTGAATAGTAATAGTCCGTGATTTTCTTTATCAAATGCCTTTTTACGCATGATCTCATATTTTCATGAATTTACCAAGGAATAAGCTGGTGAAATTTGTCCAGTCGAGAATGAATCACCCTGTATATTCCCAGTCTGATGTTCCAAACTTCACTCTATTGAAAACGGAATATCTTTTAAACACGGAGTCGTATCACTACGATGGCTTTTGAAAATAATACTTTTCAACGCGAAGTCATTTCGCTACGATATTGATACGAGTATCATATGAATGGGAAAAAAATATCCACTTTTAAATGAAACTTTTTAAGAAATCCTGTTTCTAAAAATTAACCTAGATGGGAACAGTTTACTATCGGCCCGAAAATACAGGAGGATGTGCCAGGATACTCTACAGAATTTAATTATAAAATCTGGCCGCCCTTTATATAAAAGTTTTGTGGAAATTAATTAAAATTACACAATTTTATAAATTTTTTATCGTCCTGCGGGAGTTAAACATGACTTTCTAGATTTTTGTTCTTTTTTGAGAGTAACATTGTCACTATCCTAATAATTTTTATTGCATTTTCTTTAAAAAAAAATTAATTTCATTTGCCCTAATTCTCATATAGGCGGAACGGACTTTGTTCGCAGAATTTGCAAGCTCGATAATGATTTTAAACAAATGGTTTGTTTGGAAAGCTTAGCCGTTTTTTTTATCCTATCCTATCCTCCGCCCTAGTATATATGCTAAGTCTGATGTTTCTAACTCATGAGTTCTGGCCGCTTAATATTTGTGGATGTGGGCGGTGCCACGCCACTTTGTGGAAACGCATCCGTGTGTACTCTATGGCTATAGTTCTGCCACAATGGCATACTGTGTAATTTTTAAGACGATCTGCAAATAAAAATGAACATTACATAGTATTAAAAAAAGGGGGCGTGGCTCCGACCACTTTACTTCCTAACGTATTTCGGTCCCACTTACGGCTTCTGATGCTCTTAACTCAAATGGTTTATAAGAATTGTGTATGTATAGTTTTTGGCCGTTGCCCAGCCCCCTATTTAATCATATCCGTTTTAAGTATGTAACAATATCCTAGTCAACAGTAGCATACTGCTAAACTTCAAGATGATTAGTTTTTTATTGTTGGCGTTACAACGTTTTTAAAAAAGCGGCGAAACACCACCAACTTTTTCCCCGAACGTATTTTATTACACACTAAAAATATTTATACCGAATCAGTTGTTCCTAAATATTATAATGTATGAGCAGTGGGTATGTTTATTTTTGGATAAGTGGGCGGTGCCCAGCCCCCTTTTAAATTATATTCGTTCATATTATGCGACAATTTCCTGGTCAACAGTAGCATACTGTTAAAATTTCAAGACGATTGGCATATTATTTTTGGCGTTATAGCATTTAAAAAAGGGGCGAGGCTCCGCCCCCTTACTCCAGAACGTATTTTATTATATTTATACTAATAGTAATATTTATATTGAATCTGATGTTCTTAACTCTGAGTATTGGGTGTGTTATATTCATGTAAATGTGGGCAGCGCCATGTCCCCTTTTAAAATCGTATTTGGTTGGTGTGTGTGACAATCTCCTGGTCCACAGTCTTAACTGTTAAAAGTTCAAGATGATTAACCTACTACTATTGCCGTTAGATAGCTTTTCAAAAAATGGGCGTGGCACCGCCCATTTTTCTTCACGACTTTTTTTCGTTTCATAGTTTACCTATTTCGTTTCATAGGGACCTAAGGTTAAAAACCCAGTTTTGTTCAGGAGAGCCATTTTAAAGATCAGGTCCCTTTCTATTTGCACTTAGAATCGTCGACTTCACTTTCATAAAACGCGCATATCTTTGGGAGGGAACACTTTTGGGGCATGGGATCGGTCTCATTTGATGCTCAGATGTTGTCCACATCAAAAAAAAAAACTGAAAAGCTGATGAAAAGTTTTGTCCGGGAGAGCCATTTTAAAGATTAGGTCCCTTTCTATTTGCGCTTAGAATCGTCGACTTCACTTTCATAAAACACGCATATCTCTGGGAGGGAACACTTTTGGGGCATGGGATCGGTCTCATTCGATGCTCAGATGTTGTCCACATCAAAAAAAGAAAAAAAATGAAAATTGATTTTTTTTACCCTTTCTCTATGCGCTGTCACATATACTTAACTCCATTTTCGTAGCTCTTCTAGTTTTTGAGTAATGATCGCTTTAAATGTTTAAATGTATTTATGTCACACAGTTATATTCTGACAAATTTAACCTAGTAGAGGTACTTTATTGATCAGTGCAGTAAGATTGTTAAAGCTATTTACGAAAATCAAAATGCATTTCGTTCACTTCGCGATTTTTTTGGTCAACTTCTTGAAGTTGAGGATATTGACCTGAATGATATGCGATTCCAACGGGTGCCACACAGCCAAAGAAATAATGGCTCTTTTCCACGAGAAATTGAATGGCCGTGCTATCTCATGAAGTGGAGATAATTGGCCGCCACGATCATGTGATTTGACACCGTTGGACTTCTTTCTTTGGGGATATTTAAAAAATGTGTACGTTAATTAGTCGAGTACAATACAAAAGATAAAGGATGAGACATCAAGGCACATTAACGACATTGAACCTCGATTATGTGTCTGAGTCATTGAAGTCATTGGCGAACATTTGGCCAATATTCTTTTTCACGCATAATCCTTCTATCCGTATAATAGATTCTTCTATCAGTGTAATAAATTATTTACAATTAACTGTGTGCGTTTAAGTTGAACCACCTTTTTATAATTTTGCTTTTAAATTTAAGATATTCCTTATATTAGTAACATAATTTTGCTTATAATTTTGCTTTTAAATTTAAGATATTCCTAATATTAGTAACAGAAAACTGTTAAATCTGATTTAATTCATTAATTTCACAAAATTAATAGCGCAAACGCCTACAGTTTTTGCCTAAAAATATATGTATTTAAATATTTTTGTTAATTCAGAAATTAAATCTTAATTTTTTTCATTTCATGTTTCCAGTAGTCTCTCCCCAAATATTTGTTACTATTCGCACAAAGAAAGGTCCTTCTCTTAATAATTTTTATTACCTTAGAGAAAAACTGACACGAAATAAATTAAGTCTTTGTCTAAGTAAATGTAATTACAGCCAAATATACGGTTTGTTTGGCAGACAATAGGAAAACAAAGACCTCAGATAATGTGTAAAAGTTAGTTTGCGTCAAGCTTAGCAGATACGATCCTGAATAGTTGACATCATTGACAATTTGCTGGGTGAGTGGAATACTGACAGACAGCACATCAACAAAAGCACAACAATAACCTTGTCCATTATTTTGGTAGAAAATGAATTTCTTAGTTAACGTTGAGATAAGCAATACCACTCAAAAGCACAACAAAGAATATCTGAAGAAAAGGATGTCACCGAATTATTAATGAGAACATTTTCCATGCAAGTTATTTAAAAGTTGTTCAATTGTTTTTGTTTGGCGACAGCACTTAGGTGTGCTCGACACGAGTTCGACATTGAAAAATGACATGCAGCAAGAGGAGGGGTAGAATCGAGTGTGGACATTTCAAAAAGTGATGTTGAATAAACTGGGCTGATAAGTTGACTCATAATACTATTCGACCTAATTGTAAGGTAGATCAATAAATAGTTTTCTTGTGACAACACTCATTACTAAGAAAGATTGCTACAGAGAACAAATAAAAGACTTTAATAAAGGGTCGTTGATTTGTCGCGCAAAAGGGCCATTGTTTCGTTAGCTGTGTGCACGTAGAGAAAAGATATGGTTACTATATGGTCACCGCAACAATAATATGTTCTCTACAATAAAAGCATGTTCGTCGCAACCATAGTATTGTTTTTTGAATTTAATTTTGACAACAGTATGATTGCTGCAATATTAATATTGTTGAAATGTAACAATATTATTATTGTCAAATTTAGAAATGAAAATATGATTGTAGCAACCATATAAACATGGTTGGTGCAACAAAAGTATAGTTGTTTAAAATTTACGTTAACAATAATATGATTACGGCAATCATACAATATGGTTGCGACTATGAACATAACAAAACAGTTTTTATAGAGCATACATGTACGAGTATGTGTTTGCGTATGTTTTTTTTTTGATATGCAACAAAAAAATGGTTCAGGTTTAAAATCTGCCTGCACTTAAGTATACAGCCATTGATCATGGTTTAATCACATTCGTTACTTGGGGTCTACGGATGGTGAAGTAGCATTCACCCCTGCTAGCAACTAAAAGTATTTTTGACCGTTGGAATATATATTTTTGTTTCTTGAATGAAATGTTTAATAAAAACATATTTGAGTGTGAATCATACTGTGGTTGTGGGGATCATAGTATAGTTGCGTGTGAATCATACTATGGTTGTGAGGATCATACTATGGTTGTATGAGAAATATACTATGGTTGTGAGGATCATAATATGGTTTTGGAGATAATAGTATGGTTATGTGAGTCGTATGGTTGTGGAGATCATAGTATGGTTGAGTGTGAATCATACTATGGTTGTGGAAATCATATTATGGTTACGTTTGAATCATACTATTGCTGTGAGTATTAAATATTGTTGTGCCATAACCATATACCCAACAATAGTATGACCCTCTTCGAATATTGTCACCCCAACCATACTTTATTTCTGCGTGTGGCAAGTGGCACCGTCCTGTTGAAACCACATATCGTCCACATCCATATCTTCCAATTCGGGCCTTAAAAAGTTACGATAGCGAACACCATTCACAGTAACTGCCTGACCGGCCTCATTTTGGAAAAAATACGGCCTAATTTTGGAAAAAAATACGGCCCGATGATGCCGCCAGCCCCAATGCGGCAATTCAGCTTATTGACATATACTGAGGTGAAAATGGGCCTCATCACTGAAGATGATTTTCTTCGAAAATTGATTTTCATTTTCATAATAAGCCTTAATAACTTTAACGAGTTGCTCTCTTGTTTATCTTTCCATGGTTCAAATTGAATTATTCTGAAATTGGGAAATATCAAATGAAATGCAGAAAAAAAGCTTGCCGTTTAGGTTTGGTTTACATACAACATCGGCCCTTAAAATTAACCACCCTTTAGTTATTATATTGAACCATTTCGAATTACTTTATCACGCTGATATTATTAAAGGAACGTACCTCTACGCATGATGATCACATTTAGAAAAGAGGACTTATCAGAAAGCATACACGAACCCCAATAATAATTATATGTACAGGGTGGAGCGCAGGATATTTGCTTATTTGGGAATGAAATAAAAATATTATGAACCTTAGAAAAATTATTTTTATATTTAAATTTTATTGAAGAGTAAAGGAATTTTTAAATTACATGGTTTAAATAGTGTATCTGGAAAATGTCGACCTTCGCTATCCACACACTGCTGCATACCTTTTCTAAAGTTGTCATGAACTCTAACAAGCATGTCGACTGGTATTCCGTCAATTTCTGCCTCAATATTGTTAATGAGGTCTTTCTAGGTAATGAGGTCTTCGACTTCAGGTAACCCCAAAGGAAAAAATCGCATGGGGCTAAGTCTGGTGAGCGTGCCGGCCAGTTTACATCACCTCTCAAAGAGATAAGCCGTCCAGGAAATATTTGCCTCAAACAGTTCATGGTAACCCTCGATGTGTGTGCAGTGGCACCATCCTGTTGGAACCATGTAACCTCTGATTGCATTGCTTCAAGAGCCGGCTGATCAAAATCCTGTATCATAGTCAAGAACTCGTACCGTTAGGAGTTCACAGTAACGGCAAGACGGTTATTCTGGATGATACTCGTAATATGGAGCACCACACAGTGACGCGGTCCAAATGCAGAGGTCTCTGGTGAAGTTCTCTGGGGTTTGTTTCACTCCAGTACCGCATATTTCGTTTGTTTACACACCCATTGAGGCCACACCCATGGGCCTCATCAGAAAAGAACACAATTTTGTCACGGGTTCCAAATAGAATGTCTTCAAAAATGTCTTCGCAAGAGGTCCGCCGTGCCAAATAGTCCTGTGCTGATAATTGTTGGGCCACGCACATTTTATACGGGCTAAAATTTAGTTCTTCATAAAGAATCCGGTGGAGAGAACATTTGGAAATTCTAAAAGCTAGTGATTTCTTCGGAGCAGAGCGTTTCGGAGATTGCAGTACGTCTGCTCTAACTCTATCCATGTTTTGTGTTGTTGTAATCCTTCTCTCAGATCCCCTTCGTACACATGGCACATTCCTTGCTTGATCGAGGGCGCATTAGAAAAATACGCCTTAAAACAAAATGACCTCTCCTCACGTGTCCAATGTATGATGGCAACTGAAAGGCAGACGAATAAAAATCTGCCGTCTGCCACTATAAGCCACGCACTCACTACCAACAGTACCACCACAGCATGCAGTGCAATAAAGCAAAATTTCGCACTGTATCCTGTATTTGTAAGCTCACTAAAGCTGAGGAATAACCTAATTCGAAGTTGGCGCCGGCTTTCGCCAGATACGCTGTATTTTGGTAGTAACGGGCGGTCATCCTTGCAGGTTGTTTTGAATCAAGTTTTATTATGATAAAAGCAGCTCTATTTTGCTCGCAAACTTGGCAGAAAGTCTATATCATTTATCCGTGAAATAATCATGCATTCCCTTATACTCAAACCACTTTGGGCAATAATTTCTTATTATTCGATTTATCCAATAACAAAACATTTTGTCGTTATCCCACTGTTAAGTTCTTCACAGAAATATTGCCCATCCGGCCACAACCAACGAGAGGGTTAACTTTACTCTTAGCTTATTTGAACCTTTTCGTTGTTTACGTTATACAGCATTAGATGTCCTAGAATAGTCTTGAATAACTCTCTGTTGTTCTTCGTAGTCATTTTAGTTATTTGAAGTATTTTTGCTGATCCCAATTTCCTTAGGCGAAATTATTTTACGTTTTTAGAGTTAAACCTAATATCAAGAATATTTCAAATATTCCAATTGTTGGGTTAACGCAGTTGTGATCCTTACATATATTGCAAGGTTTTCGGTTTTGTTTGTATTACGAAATCTTGTGTTGGTGGTATAAAAAGCCACTGCGTTAAGGGAGACTTGAGGAAATTTCAAATTATCCCTATTTCTGAGAAAAACAAAGGAACATACAAATTCAAATCTTAAAATCCACCAGCGCAAGGGGACTTTAATAGGAACTACTTTCTTACAGAACAAGGGGCACTACAATGGGCTATATATTGTAAATGTAGCAGTGCTCCCAACGACTAACGACTTATGGGTAATTCCATCAATGATGATTAGGTTACATTACTATTGATACCTTTGTCTCGCTTAGTGCAAGCCTCCGTCTCATTTGATATTATTAGTATTATAGACAACAAATTGTGGAGCTCTTCCCAGAAACAGCCTACGAGAAGTCTTAACCAGAAACCCGTCGTTATGCAAAATACAGCAAATCACAGTCTGCAGAATGGCTTCTGATGCTTAGGAACTACAGCTCATCTGACTAAACCAACAGTCTTAAATAAAAACCCAGAGGAACCGAGCTATGCCACTACCTCTGATAACACCTTACAGTGGGATGATATTAAAAAAAGGAAATAATTCAGCCGCTTCTAAACTAACTGTCAGATTTTGATGAAATTTCACACATTTATAGACGAGGTATTGTGAAGCTTATGTTTTGAACTTGAGGCCCCTACAATATGCACGAGCGGAGCTACTGGACCCCCGAGTTTATATAATTTCAAAACGCATGTAACTTTTGCATTTGTTAAATCGTGAATTCTATAGGAAAAAAATATTAAAATCGGTTCACAAATACAAAAGTTAGTTGTATAAACTAGAAGTTCCCAACTTGAGACCCTTGTAGCTCCGCCCCTACATTTCGTAAGGTGCCCAACCTCAAAACTTAAGCTCGGATGATATACGCCCGAAGCCGGAGACTACGTAAATTAAAACTTTTAAAGGACTTTTTAAGTATCCTTTTTGAAGGACTTTTAAGTTTCATGGATTACAAAAAAAATCAATTTTCACTTGTTTTTTTATTTTGATGTTGACAACATCTGAGCATCGAATGAGACCGATCCCATGCCCCATAAGTGTTCCCTACCAGAGATATGCGCGTTTTATGAAAGTGATGGTACACCAAAGATACACGTATTTAAATCTTTAAAATGGCTCTCCTGAACAAAACTGGTTTTTTCCCTTAGGTCCCTTTCTATTTTGCGCGTCACATATGGTGTTTATCAAACTGATGTTCATTTTCACGAGACGAAAATTACTATTTAGAGTGTGTGTGTAGATTTGATTGTTCTCGATTTAACATTATCGCAATATACTCGTATGTATAGGAGGGGAAGTGGACAGCAAATGCCCTTAACCAATTACCAACATCTACTTTCACTGCCACAACACAACCGACTTTCGATGGTGGTTTTGAGGCAACATTAATGAGTGTGTGCGTGACTGAGTTGTAGCTGCTATTATTCTGATGTATGACTTGAATGTCTAACATTGAAATATTTTATACGAGGGTAGTTTGAACATTTAGCGACCTAACAATTGCATTTGCAATTTTTGTTTTACTTATAGTTACCTTTGTCAAAGTCGTTTGATTGGTTTGCCACATTGCCAGAATATTTTCAGCCGTATGTCTTAGTCTGGAGATTTGAGCGATCCTTGGCATGTGGTCTACGAGATATATTTTAGAGTAAAACAATCAAGAATCCGGTTTCATCAAAAAAGACTCGTTTATGTTTACGTCAAATTGGTTAAAAGCTTGTTAAAGTAAGTATTTTTTCTAGATGCGAATACGTCATATTGCTGCTGAAGGAGATCATTTGCATTAATCTTGTTTTGTATAATAATCTTTGCTGTGTGTGACGGCTGAAATTCCAATTTTTGGCAATATATGAATTGTTAACCAGGGATCATTATCATTGATCTTGTTCCGAATAATTATCAGACTCCGCGTTTAAAATTCCAATTTTCGGCAATATATGAATAATCAACCAGTTTCATTCGGAAACAAATTATACTCCAGAGCTCCAGATATCCGATTATTTTTATAGTTTCACAACACCGCTGAATCTGCAAATAGCTGCAAAGAACATAAAAAAGTTAAGAAAAACACTTTCCACGTAATTTTCTGGCTGTGGTCCTAAAATATTTAAATCACCCTCGCAGTATGTAAAGGATTTCATTTTGTTAGCAATATGTTGTTCAGGCGAGTCTAGTTTGGAATACTACGCCGCAGTCGTGTGGTAGCTATTTTTGTAGCAGCTGTGCTTCGGCCCGGCCAGTGTTGCCGATATTGTTGCCATAATTAACTAGAAAATTGTGTAAAATATTTGTGTGCGTGTGGGTTTGCAAGTGAATTGGCTTATAAAATAAAAAAAAAAACTAATCAATCAGAATTTTTCAACAGCAGCGACAATGCCGCCATCGATAACAAAGAAGGTTGCCTTATTATGAGGCCGAGGTTAATGTATTTTTTCCATCCACTTAAAATTAAATTCAATTAAAAATTTTGGCAAAGTTCATTTTGCGTAAAATATAATTGAAAATAAATTGAGGTAGGTGTACTACATGGTACTGGGCTGCGTAATTATTATTATACCCCCTATCGGATGGAGTGTAGAATAAATTTGTCAATACGTTTGCAACAACCCAAAATATTGATTGCAGACTCTATAGCCCTATCAGTGCCACCGTGTAAAGTAAAGTAAAGAGTCAAAGTCGGACAGCGCCGACTTTGAGATACCCTATACCTCTTTGTTATTTATTAGATTCCGCAATTCTGTCGGGAGTTTATGCTTGGTCGGACTTAATATGTGCTTTTTGAGCGGGGGGGGGGGCATATTTCGTTGGGGCATATTCGAAAGGACGTGGATTGCGTTTCGCTGTTATATCGATATTTTCGTCATAGCTGTTTTTTATAATAAACTATCCCTTTCTGGAGACTAGAAGAATCGTACCACCAGGTTCTCGATTAGTTATGGCCTGACCATTGGATCGCACTTACCTTATAGCTTTTCTTTAGCCAGACTGTCCGAGGCACATGGACTCCTTAAGTCTTTCATGTCACTTATAATTTTTATTGATTTACATCGATTGGTTGAAAAAAAGTATAAAGTCGGGCAGGGCTGACTATGATATACCTTATATCTTTCTGTTATTAATTAGATTCAGCGCCTCTGTCTGAAGTAAGAGGAACATATTTAGTTGGCCTTATACGAAAACACAGACAAACATTGTCCAATTTTACCAGACTTAGTTATAGGTCGCAGTTAAAGCTCTACGCATTGCCAAAGGTTAATTTCTGAAATAACCAATTCTTTTCAGAGACTAGAAGAACTTTTCAACCAGGAGCTCCGTTTGATATTGCCTGGCCAGTGGATCGTAACGTAGTAGTCTTGAGCCAGACTGCTTGAGGAACATGACCACCAGATGTATTTCCTGCCACATATACTTTTATATCGATTCACATCAAATTGGTTAACAAAGTCAAAGTCGGGCAGGGCCGACTATGACATACCCTACACCTCTCAGTTATTTACTAGCTTCTGCTCCTCTGTCAAGAGTTTGAGCAAGGTCGGGCTCAATATGTGTTTTACGAGCGGGAGGGAGATATTTCCATGGGGCTATACTTATATGAAACCACAGACAAAAATTGTCCAATTTTTTAAGTTATAGTTATAGGTCACACTTAAAGCTCTATGCTTTATATGACCTAGATCGAATTTAAACGTATCTTTTGTAAAGGAACTTTAATTATGTGACGTCTAGAACGACGGGAACTCACGTCGTAAGGGACTTTGTGCATCGACTTTTCGAAAACATAGACCGATAAGGTGCAATATCAAGAGGTTGATGTTGGTCGCTCATAACGCTCTATGAGAAATTTGGTCGTAATCGGATGTATAATGTAGCTTCTAAAGCTAAAGGTTCTAAATTCGCAATGGGCTTCCTATTCGAGCTAAACTGCAGAGTTTCACCAGAGTTAGTTGATTGTACCTTACAGCAACCCTTTCATGATTGGAGCACGTTCGAGTATAATTTCTGTAGTACGACTTTACTTCTGCAAGCTCCTTTGTGTGGGGGCTATTCGAAAACATAGAACTCTATGGTCTAATTCCACTAAAAATGGATGTTATTTGCTTTCCGTGAAATTTGGTAGGCATCAGAGCCGCAGTTTCCAAAATCAAAAGGGAATTTTTAATGGAAGTTATGCGAAACTAATAAAGAAAGTCTAAATTCGAGCGTGGCCGACTATATTATACCCTGCACTTCTGGATGTTTAAAAAAGCCAACTGAAAATAGGATTTTGCAAACCTATGGGCGGGCTCTAAATTTATCTGGCTTTAAAAACTATTGTCAGATTTGAAGTTGTGAGAAATTTTCATTGTCTCGGCTAAGAACCACCAAAAATAAGTCAAATTACAAAAATAGATTATTGCCCGAATAACCGAAGTCTTGGAAATTTAAGGAAATCGTTCCCGATTTAGATATAGCTATCACACATAAGTTCATCCGAATCGGGGCATAATAATTTCGTGTCTTTATGTCAACGCACCCTCAAACATTTGTAATGACAAAACGTTAGTCGAAATCAACATGGTGAAGTTGATTTCAAAATATGGTAAAGTTCACTTACGAGGAACGTTTGGAAATTATTAAAATTACTACCGAAATTCTGACTTGGTGGTCCCAACTTTTAGAGTGCTTACTCCAATATCCGGCCGTTATTCAAAGTAATCAAAGTAAGTATAGTTGTGTGTGAGTCATACTCTGGTTGTGAGAATCATACTTTGGTTGTGGGGATCATATTATGGTTGTGTGTGAATAATTCTATTATTGTGAGGACCATTATATTGCTGTGGGATCATAGTATGGTTGGGTGTGAACCATTCTATTGTTGTAATGATCATAATGTTGTTGTGCCACAACCATATACTTGTAACAAACAATAGTATGATTCTCTTCGAATATAGTCACCCCAACCATACTTTTTTTTCTGCGTGTACTAAGTAAATATAACCCTGTTAAAACCAGTTGCACCAGAGTAAATAATTGGTCGCTCATAGCTGCAAGTTTTGAAATGGTCAAAACCCTTTTGTATGATATGAAAACATGGATCGATATCGACAACTTTCAATAGGGTTTGTCCTTTTTTCTTTCATACAAACCTATATTATATATCAAACTTCCTCAGAATCGGTACATAATTGTGGCCAGTACTCTGATTACCTCGTTAGATGGACTGGCGGACGACGGACCTACATCGCTCAATGAAATCAGATGCTGATTTTGAACCGATCAGTATTCTAAAAATTGTACTATCTTCATTACGTTAAAGTATATCAAACATTAGCAATAAGTTAAAGTGTACAAGTAGTGTAGGGTATAAAGAAAGATGGACAATCAAAGTGATGGACATAGTTAGTCGATCGTTATAAAGAACGTGTAACCCATATGAATGTCCCACCTAATTTTCAGTAATTTTGCTTATATTAATCTAAGAGTGTGAAGTGCGACCGGTTACCAACCCTGGTGTAATTGTTCTATAGTGACCGATATTTTTATATAGGCTGATTTTAAACACTTTCGGTCTTTTCTCACTCCCAAAATTCGATATCGCAGGTAACGAGCCTTTTTAACTCTCCTAACTCCAAAGTATTTGCGGAGTTACGTAGTATAATTAAATAATTTTTAAGGCGTTGAAAGACTCGTTAGACCTTTTTTTGCGAACTTATTCGTAACATACTTTTGATTTTGCAGACTCATTCAAGTAGCTTTCTGCTTCCCTGTATTTTGTAACAATCAACTGCCATTTACCTAATAAACCAGCATCACACAATATTTTCCACTATTGCTAATAAATGCGTATAGAAATCTGGCGATTTGATAAAATTATGATTGAAAATAAAAAGCTCATCAACCATTAATTATTAATTATTTTATAATTTTTTTTTCAAATCCGAAACAAATATTTTTATGACCGCATAAAACAATTTTAAACACATCAGCTCAATAGCTTGTATCGACTGGCCACAAAAACACCTTTCATACGAGTAATATTTTGATTTATGTTCATTCTATTAAAACTATATGTTTTAAATACTTATACTTATATAAGTATTATCATAAAATTATAGCTGATTTTAAACAATAAATTAACCTAAAAATAAAAATCACTTCAAATGATAAATAAAGCTCATACATCGATATTATCAACTCGACAAATGCCATATGTATCACTGAAATGAATATTTTGTTATAAACTCTAATACTTAAATTATTACTCAATCACAACCCACTGTCATGGCCATTTTGCCAGTATTCCAAATAAAATCAAAAATTGACAAAGTATGATTTAAACTAAAGCAAAAATTACTATAAATAGATAATAATTTATTAAATTTAGTGCGAAGGCACTCATAATAATGGAAAACAATTTTTGCCTTGTAGCGGCTTAGCTTGCTTAAGTATTTAAGCTTAAGTGAATATCCTTTGGTTTTTTGAACTACGAGTATTTAAAAGTTGAGTTCATTGCCATAGATCATTTTCGACTCATCATTTATGCGACGACCATAAATGAGCCACTCTAAAACATCCTTCAGGATAAACCGCTTTTAATGGCAAAGAATATTAATCGTTTAATTATGTATGTGAAATTCATTTATTCGTGTTATCTTTGGTTTACTTGTATCGAAAGTTTTTAATGGAATAACGATAAGCATTAGAAAATCAAAGAAATATTAAAAAATAACACTGGAACTCTTTAGCGGGTAGACGAGTGGTTGGGAAGCGGTGTTCTCATACATTTAGATATGGAATCTGCGTTATTTATACAAACTCTATTGGCGGAGTTAAATGCCCATCGAAGAAATATATAAAATCTGTTTATTCAATGCATTAGTAAAGTCCCTCAATCCAGACACAGAGCACATCCTTGTGTCTTATTAAAAAAGGAATTCTTTGCACATGAAAAACGAGTAAAAATGGCTTAATTTGGGTGTTGCCAATTTTTTTTTTACATCTGCACCAATCTGATATTCACCAGATTTGGAGCTCCTGGCTGGAGCATAAGCAAGGTCGGACTTAATATGTTACTTCTAGCGGGAAGGAGATAATTCGTCACACTTTATGAAACACCGGCTTTTAGAGCGGCAGGACTTTAATTCGGGGTACACATAGGTATGGGGACTTCTGAAAACATGGAACTATGAGGGCGACCGCAAAACTAACTGGCCTGACACATTTTCTGTTTTACTAGCAACTTTTTGTTTTTTTTTTGTTTTTTAAAAGCAGTTTTTGTTACAGGTGATTGAAGTAAACAAGTTTTATAATTTTTGAAAAATGGAAAATAAAGAGTTTCATGCGGTAATTAAACACTTTTATATGAAAGGTTATACGCCACAATTAATCAAAGATGAATTCAATTCTGTTCATGGTGATAATGCACCATCATACTCCAGCGTGAAATCCTGGGTTCAACAATTTAAATGGGTCGTTCAAGTACGGAAGATGAACAACGCTCTGGAAGACCGAAAACTGCTACTACTATTGAAAACATTAGAAAAATATTAAATGAAGTGACTAAAAATAGACGAATACAGCTCAGAGAACTTGCTGATATTGTTAAAATACACGAAAAACAAGTTTGGAGTATTTTACATGATGAACTCCACATGAAAAAGCTATCCGCAAGATGGGTGCCGCTGAAACTGAAAATCGTCCGTTGGACCAATTCCGAGGAGCTTTTAGCGATTTATCAGCGTAATCTAATAGAGTTCTTGCGCCGATTCGTAACTGTTGATGAAACATGGATCCATCGCTACATCCCAGAATGCAAAGAACAGTCAAAACAATGGATAGAAGCTGGTAAAAGTGGTCCCAAGAAGGCGAAAACTGTTAAGTCAGCAGGAAAAGTAATGGCCACAGTATTTTGGGATGCAAGGGGTATAATATTTATTTATTATCTTGACAAAGGAAAAACTATAAATAGTGAAAATTATTGTGCATTATTGGTTCGGTTGAGTGAAGAAATCAAGATAAAACGACCGCATTTAGGAAAAAAAGTTCTTTTTCGTCAAGATAATGCTCCTTCACACACTGCATTTTTAACTCAACAAAAACTGGCCGAGTTAGATTTGAAATTGCTCCGCATCCACCATATAGTCCAGATTTAGCTCCTTCTGATTATTTCTTGTTTCCAAATTTAAAAAAATTTCCGGTGGCAAAAAATTTTCGTCCAATAGCGAGGTTATTGCTGAAACTGAGGCATATTTTGAAGGTCTTGAAAAATCTTATTTTTCGGATGGAATTAAAAAACTTGAAAAACGTTTGATGAAGTGTATTGAGTTGGAAGGAGATTATGTTGAAAAATAAATAATAATATTTCCAAAAAAATGGTTCTTTTTATGTTAGGCCAGTTACATTTGCGGTCGCCTTCGTATATGCTGCAATCTAAACGTAGTTGGTCGCTTATAAGATAACGGGTGATCAATCTAGATGTATTTTTTAATAGAGTTTTTTTCACAGATTACGCGTAAGTTGTGTTAAACTTTATTTTTTTTTCTTTCTTTTCAGTATTATTTGCCATTTCATCATGGAAAGACTTACACCACAAAAACTAAGGTTTAGTGCGGTTTATGGGCTGGTGGATTCATCCGGTCAATATTTTTTCAAAAATGATGATGCCCAAAACGTAACCGTGAATGGTGCTCGCTTTAGCGCCATCATATCGGACTTTTTGCTAGCTAAAACTGAAGCCCGTAATCTTGACGACATTTTGTTTCAGCAGTACAGTACCACTTGCCATATAGCTGCTCAAACAATGGATCTATTGAGAGGTCATTTTGAAGAGCAGCTAATTTCACTTTTTGGACCGGTCAGTTAAACGCCTAGATCGTGTAATAGCACACCTTTAGACTTTTTTCTTTGGGGCTACATAAAGTCCAAAGGGTATGTTGACAAACCATCTATCAGGTTTTGGAAGCCAACATTACGTGTGTCATTAACGACATGCCGGTCGAAATGCTCGAACGAGTCATTCAAATTGAAACCTTAGAATGGGCACTGTGAGGCGTAGTTGCGGCCAACATTTTAAGGAAATTATATTTAAAAAATAAATGGCATAAAATATCCTTTCGAATAAACAATAAAGATTTCACACTTGATTTGCATTTTTGTGTATTTTTTTGTTTTGAAAAAAATACCTCTATTACCCGATACTATGCGAAATATGAGCACGATTCGATTGAATTTGCGTTTTCCAGAGGTATAGAAACCGGGAGGTACCATTATGTAGGATTTACTCAAAAGCATTAACCGGTATGATGCAGTTTCACTGTTGCTAATTTTCGGTCAATTATTACGTACCATGCGAAATTCAATCACGATCAGAGATCATATGTGACAGTGCATAGAGAAAGGGACCTAAGGGTAAAAAAATAATTTTCATTTTTTTTCTTTTTTTGATGTGGACAACATCTGAGCATCGAATGAGACCGATCCCATGCCCCAAAATTGTTCCCTCCCAGAGATATGCGCGTTTTATGAAAGTGATGTCGACGATTCTGAGCGCAAATAGAAAGGGACCTTATCTTTTAAATGGCTCTCGTGGACAAAACTGGGTTTTAACTTAAAGTCCCTTTCTACTTTGCGCGTCACATATGTGATTGGGAGTGACATTTGTGTGGAGGCTTTCAAAAACTCCACACAGTGTTATCAGATTTAGTCATTTATAACGCACTTTGCGAAATATGGGTAGGATCATATTACATTTTTGATTTCAAGAACTGGATGGCGGCAAATCGGAAGGGACATTTGTGTGGGTGCTATTCAAAAACATGGAATAATAATGTGCAATTTTACTGGACTTACATAGTTGGTCGTAGTTAGTGGTAGTTAATGCGAGCTGGATCAGATTAAATTTGGGATTTAAAAAACAGAAGGAATTGTTATCGGTAGGGACTTTTGTGTGGGGGCGATTCAAAAATATTGACCCATTTGATCAATTTCACGTGAGCTTATAAGTGGTAACAGAAACATGGACCGTCGAGGTCCATTTTTTACCAAAGTTGAACATTTAACTTTTGTAACTCTTTGTGACTTCTAGATTGACAACAACTCAAATCTTAAAGGATCTCTACATAGACCGTTGAGATTCAATTTTACCAGAGTTGGATGTTGGTTGGCTAAAAACGCTTTAGGCGAAAATTGAACAAATTCGGAGTAAATAAAAAGCTGCGTTTCCTGAAATCAAAAAGGATTTATCACAACTTAAATTATATCACAACCTGAAACGTTGTGGACCTAAAAGTCCACCTGGCCCAAACCTGGAAAATAAAACAAGTTTTGTCGATGGTAGAGAAGACAAGTTACGATTATGGACAAAAATATCCGTAAGGCCGTCACGACTCGATGACAGACCATTACTTTTTCATGAATTTTTCTATAATTTTTTCCACAAAGATGTGGCTGTATTTCACCGAAGACGCGTTGGATTTCTTGCCACCGTGTGATTTTTTTCTTTAGAGTTGTGTGAAATTTTGGGTTTATGCGAATAATCCAGTAACAATTCCTGATCTAAAAACAGAGATCCAATGCGTGATCGGTGAGCTACAGCCACATCTCTGTGAAAAATTCATAGAAGATTTCATAAAAAGAATAATCACCTGTCATCAAAGCCGTGGAGACCATTTGATAGTTCTTTTGGTCTATAGTTATCGGAACCTGTCTTCTTTACAATCCAAAAATATGACAGCTGTCTTAAAAACACGGGTTTTTTTGTGTTAATAAGAAAATGTGCATTCTTACTGAGACATCCTTTGTTTGCAACTTGTTTTTTTATTACAAGGATAGAATGGACTCAGGGACAGATGATAAATTAGATGATAATTCTCAATTGATCATTGACCATTTTTTTGTGCTCAGTTACTAAGCGAGTTAGTGGACGCTAAGGCTATATATTTTAAACTTTGAAAATACTGTAGAAATTGCTGTGTAGACAAGATCTAAAGAACTCTACGCATCATAAACCTTTTGATATGACTGCTTGTAGTTTATTGAAAAATAGTTTTTCAAGAATTACTATAAGCCAGCTATAACTGAGCTCCCAAAAGGGTTTTTTTGAATTACCAATTTCCTAAAAACATAAAATTTTTAAACCCAAAACTCTTTATGACGGAAATTGAATAAAGTATTCATAAAAAATGGAATTTTTTCTATTTTTGTACAATGGTGCCAAGTTATCGTATAAGCAAAATCAATAATAAGCAAGCAATGAAAGAACACTCCTATTGTGCCACAGGGCGTGTTCTTTCATCAGCACTAGGTAGTATAATCCTGTAACACAGTGTGGTGAAGGGTATACAAATTTAACAAATGTTCCCAGTTGGAAACATCTTTTATTAGGTCACTTCACAAACTGGGTCGCACCATAACAGAACTGGTCAGACTACCCAATAGCAAAAACATTCAAGTTACTATGTAGCCATCCAACCATTAATTCGATGTTTAGTTTCTCTTATATAGTTGAACGATAGATTATGTTGGATCACCAAACTTTATTAGTGCGAAATCTTATTTACCCATCTCCAGAGTCAAGATGAACTGTATCTGGTGATGACTTTTATAGATTTGTACACGTATGTACGAGGACGAAGTTGTAAAGATTCAAAAACCCCATAATCCTTGGAGCTCGCAGACATGGTGGGGATATGATTAAACAATTTCCGAGTAGCATTGGGTGCTGTCGTAGAGACCAATCAACCACACACAGAGAAAAAGCCAGTTGGAAATCGGTCCGAGCTTAAAAAATTCGGTTAGATAAACCGACTTTTAGTTGCAATTACCAACATTCCATAGTATTGATTGTAAAATGGTTCGAGATAATAAATTATGGTTACTACACCCATATTACGGCATTCACAGCCAATAACACAGTTATACCAACCGAATTCAGTTTAACTATTGGTTGCGACAACTGGCGGTTATGGCAACTGACCAATTGTGCCCTACATGTTACTTTAGTACTTATAATTGGTGGTGACAACAGATTAGTTTTTTGTAGTGACCAAATTATTAGTTCGCTGTTGTAAAAAATTAAAATTAAATTCATCATCAACATGCAAACCCTTTTATATTTTATAGGTTCTAGTCACAACAAAATCTTTGTTTACGACGAAAACATATTTCGAAATTCCCCAAAAATGTATAAAAACAAAACAAAAATGGTCAACAAATGTAAGTTTCTTGGGTAAGAAGGTTAATTCTTCCGAACGATACTGCCATGTAAATAAACCAAGTATAAAAAAAACTATTTTCCAGAATACAGAAACAGGCTTAACTGTAATTTAGCGACATTCCTCCGACTTGGTCAAAATTTTCGCCATAGCTACCCCTCCTTATTATTCAAAACAACAACCAATTTTTTTTTGTTGACGATCCATTTTTTCGAGTTACGGCCAATCAAAGCTTGACAATAAATATTGGGGTATCATTGCAATGCTTATCAAAACATCCATCTAAAGACATTGATTTTACTTAGTTGACCCTTGTTAAATATTATTTTTTTTTTTTCAAAAACTACTTATAACCACCAATCTATTACAACAACCAATACATATACAAATTCAGTTCCAACAATCATCTCAATCTTTTATGATTACCGATACATGTTTTGTTCAACAGAAAGTTTCAGTTCCCTGTACTGAAAATTGCTGTATACTCCAGCAACATTAGGTTGTAACGATGGAATACATGGATAGTACGTGCAACCACGAACATTCGGTTGGCAAAAAATTCGGTTGTGGCAACAAATTTCTTCTCTGTGTGCAGGATATTTAGTTTAAATCATATTTATCTATGCATATGTTAGTTTTCATTTGATCAGCGTTATTCTGCCCAACAGTTAGCCGGACCACCTTTTTACTAGTAGTAACCCGTTGTAAGATAAAGGTCAGACAAAATTAAAGCATATTCACGATAGTCATAAAAATGTACTACATAGCTTGCATTACTCTTAAACTATTTATCTAACTATTTATTTAAATTTTCTGTTTTGTTACAACTCACATGACAACTATAGTCCACGTCACCTACCTTACTATCCTTAACAATGGCAATGACAGGGACTGTGTGAAAAGGTGTAAGGATTTTATTTAATTGATTTTGGTTTTAGGTGTTGTATCCACTACAACTTTTAAGAAAATAAGGAAAACGCACTTTATTGTCCATACCATAAATACAAAAAATATAATGAAAAAATTAATTATATATCTGAAATCATTAAATATTTTGAAAGGATGTAGGGTATTTAATGGCCAGAGAAGTGTGAACTTATACAAGTTTACTGGGGGCGAATAAGCCAAGTGATTTGGTCCGAAATTTCTCACAATTTATAGTTAATTGGCGGAAACACCCTTTTTCCTCATATAATTATGTGCGACACTTTTTTGTTTAAGAATGCATGTAAAACATTTAGAGGCGTGCCGCTAAAACAAAAAGTTTACAACTTTGAACTAGCAATTAAAGAACGATAATTACACTGCCCATACTAATTATTAAAAAGTGTTTAAGCAATATATAAAGTTGGGCGGAACCGACTTTATGATACCCTTATTACTGTCTTTATGCTTAAGATATTTAAATTTATTTTGTATTTGCTATAGAGTTGGGTTTTCCAATAGGGACATACAAATTTCGTATCTTTATGTCAACGTACCCTTGAACATTTTTAATGATATTTCTGTGTCATAACGTTTGTCGTAGTCAATGTTTTATTCATGGTATAGTTCACTTGCGAGCAACGTTAGAAACTCATTAGAAATTACTACCGAAATTCTGACTCGGTGGTCGCAACTTTAAGAGCGCTTACTCCAATTTTCGGCCATAATAATCGTCCCACCTGACAGTATGAGCGATGAAGCTCATTTCTGGCTCAGTGGTTTTGCCGCTAAACAAAATTGAAAAGCAACAAACAAACGCACATGTGCTTGAAGAGACACAATTGCATCCGCAAAAAATTACTGTGCGATGTGGTTTTCATGTCGGAGGTGTGATTGGGCCATATTTTTTCGTCGATGTAAACAATCGCCATGTTACCATCATTAGAGAGCGCTATTGTGCCATGTTAGAAATTTTTTTTGGCCATAATTGGATGATCTTGACATCGATATGTGGTTTCGACAAGATGGTGCCACTAGCCACACAGCACGTGTTACAATCGATTTACTGAAAGGCAAATTCGGTGAACGTGTATCTCGAAAAATGGTTCGGTCGAATGGCTACCCCTTTAATGCGATTTAATGCCATTAGATTTCTTGATATGGGGCCACATCAAATCATTGGTTTGCCTGACTCAGAACTAAGAAATTTTACACTAGTACCCTTCGATCACCAATCACAAAAATGTTCACACCGCTGCCATTTCGCTCCCTTGCATTTTTGGGCATGTTCTCAGATGGACATATTTTCATGAAATGAGCCAAGGAGTACACTGGTGAAATTTGTCCAATTGTGAATTAATCACACTATTGTTTTGTCCTGAATGGAATGCCCTGTTGATGATAATGGGTGATCAATCTAGAGGTATTTTTTAAGAACAAAAAAAATATAAAAATTCAAATCAAGTGTGGGATCTTTATTGGCAATTTTAAAGGACATTTTATGACATTTATTTTTTATATAATATTTATTCAAATATTGGCCGCAACTACGCCTCAGGGTTTCCATTCTGAGGGTCCAATTTTGATGACTCGTTCGAGAATTTCGAACGGTAAGGCTTTAATGACACGCCTAATGTTGGCTTCCAAAACCTGAATCGTAGCTGGTTTGTCAGCATAGGTTTTGGACTTTAAGTAACCCTTAAAGAAAAATGTCTGAAGGTGTGATATTACTAGATCTAGGCGGCCAACTCACTAGTCCAAAACGTGAAATTATCTGCTTTTCGAAATGACCTCTCAATAGATCCATTGTTTGAGCAGCTGTATGGAAAGAGGCACCGTCCTGTTGAAAGCAAGTGTCGTCAAGATTACGGGCTACAATTTCAGGGAGCAAAGCCGTTAAATCAAGAATTTACAGAAATCCGCTCCGAAAACAGAAAATCATGGTCCGTGAGATGAATATCACGCAAAAGTCCATGAGTCGAATCATTAAAAAAGACTTTGGACTTGGGGCTTTCAAACGACGTACCGGACTTTTATTGACTGCAGCTTTAAAAAAAATAGGATTGAAAAATGCAAACGTCTCTTGGTGAAGCACGCTGATAACTTGCACAGAAAAATTTTGTTCACCGATGAAAAAATTTTTACCGTTCAGGAAAAAGTAAACAAGCAAAATGATAGAGTGTATGCGCGGTCATCTAAGGAAGCATCTGAACTGATCCCAAGGGTGGAAAAGGGTCATCACCTAGCTTCAGTCATGGTTTGGTGGGGTGTCTCTGAAGATGGGGTCACTGGCCTGCATTTCTGCGAACAAGGATTCGAAACATCGGCCAATGTTTACCAAGAAACTGTTTTGGAAGCTGTTGTGAAGCCTCTTAACAATTCCCTGTTCCTTTCCAGCAGGATTCTGCGCCGGCCCATAAGGCTAAAACGTCCCAGGCCTGGCTTCGAAACAATATGCCAGCGTTCATTTCCTCTGAAGAATGGCCCTCAGGCAGTCCAGATTTGAACCTATTGGATTACAAATTGTGGATGGTTTTAGAAGACAAGGTTTGTCACAAAAGATACCCCAACATTGCATCTCTTATGACTGCTTTGGTTCCAGCTATGGCCAATTTTCCAATAGACGAGGTTCGTGCAGCTATTGACGATTGGTCAGTGCGACATAATTCGCGCGTAAAGCCAAAAGGCGGACATTTGGAATAAGTAGATTCTTTTTGGATACATACATCAATAAATAAATTAAAAACTATTTGGTCCAAAAACATTCTGTACTTTTTATTTTACAGCATAAAACGCGTGTAACAGTATTTATGTCCCTGCTAAGTACTACTTTAATAGGCGTTGTAAATTCTGATTTTCAACATGATGTTTTAAAGAGAGAGAGAGAGAGAGAGAGAGAGAGAGAGAGAGAGAGAGGCATGACCATTCTTAAAGTCATACATACGTGGAGAGGTGTAGGGTAAATTATATTCAGACCGTTTTATTGCCCGCTTTGTCTTTTTCTTCTTTTCTTATTTGTTTTAAAGTTTGTACCACAAACATGGGGCACAAAAAGCCGGCGAATAAATCTCGAATTAATACCAGCACTACTTACCTATAATTTTTGGTAAGTGGGAAATTGACATGTTTCCCATAAATCATTAAAGGGGGTTTTCGTACATTTCCCTCCTACCACTTGAGTATGGAAAATTAAAAGAAAACGAATTACAGGCATTCTCTTGTAAATTATTAAGACATTTTTATCACAAGTAAAATCAAAATTTAAGCTTTTTCAATAGTCCTTTTTTGTTAAGGACAAAATAAAACTCCGCTTTTTACCTTCTTGGATACATAATTAACGTTTTCCTTGTATCGGAAATTCTCGAAAAACATTTTGTTGTTTTGTTCAAAGGGTTATGCGGATACGTTTTGTAACTGGCGAGTACCAAATCGTTTGAATATCCCGGTTATACTGAAATCACTCTGCTTAGCAAATTTATGAATTGCGTGCTTTGCACAAGTAAGGTGAGCAAATTATTGTTAACAAACAGAGAGAATACGGAGAGATATTTATAACAGGACTTGAGTCTCTCTCTCATTGCTTCGAGGTATGCGAGAGAGTCTGCTTTGCTGGTAGCTTCAACATTTTTCGTAGTAACGCTTCAAGTCGTAACTTAAAAGTGTTACACTTTCGTTATACTCATACGAGTATCGGGTATCTTATGAAACTGCGCATGCCCCATTTTGTGGAATTCGTTTTGTTCAGCTCTCACAAAAGAAGTTATGTGAAGCTTACGATATAACGACATATATCGTAAATATATAAGATATGTGACTTTTTTATATGGAAAATATATAATTGATTATTTTTTCGTACGTCTAAGAAAATAGTTGATATTTACACATAGTTTTTATTTGTTTCACCTTTAAATATACTATGAGTAATGAATGCAACTACCTGTTTTAGATCTGAAACACTACACGAGGTATAGGACGTCTTCTCCATAAGGTCAGATGAGAAGAAATATGTGACTGCGAGTACTTTATTAAAACAAACTGAGGAACTGGACCATTCATTTTAGTTTAGTCTTTATAAAAGTTTCGGTTTTTAAGTAAACACACGTAAAAAAACCGAACCATATAAGATCACATCTTAATTTAAATTAAAGGTCTGTCCTTATTAACAAGGCAACTCGACCCAGAAGTCACCAAGGAACCTACTTCCGTGAAAAGAAAGTCGTCGTTTCCGTTGGCTTGGACAATGACACAAAGAATATGCTTCGACAGTAATCATTCTGAGAATTTTCCATATGAATAGCCAAAACCGAATGCGATCCCATTTTACTTAAACCAAGAAGCGACTGTGCTCTAAGTCGCTTCTTGGTTTATTTCTATTCTGTGTGGTGACCACCCAGATTCAGTCATCTAAGGAAGCATCTGCCCAGTTCAGATGCTTCCTTAGATGACCGCGCATACACTCTATCATTTTGCTTGTTAAATTATTTTCTTAAGGTAGTGTTACAGCGATATAATCGCCCATATTCATATACGGGTAATCAATCTAGAGGTATTTTTTTCGAAATAAAAAAAATACAAAAATTCAAATCAAGTGTGGAATCTTTATTGTTCATTTGAAAGGACATTTTACGCCATTTATTTTTTGAATATAATTTTGTTCAAATGTTGGCCGCAACTAAGCCTTAGGGTGTCAATTCTGAGGGTCCAATTTTGGATGACTCGTTCGGCCACAACTAAGCCTTAGGGTGTCAATTCTGAGGGTCCAATTTTGGATGACTCTTTCTAGCATTTCGAACGATATGGTACGTAGCCCCAAAGAAGAAAGTCTAAAGGTGTGATATCGCACGATCTACTCTCCGGTCCAATATGTGAAATTAGCTGCACTTTGAAATACCTCTAAAAAGATCCATTGTTTGAGTAGCTGTAGTGAAACCAAATGTCTCCAAGATTACGGGCTTCAATTTCAGGTAGCAAAAATTCCGATATCATGGCGCGATAGCGAGCACCATTCGCGGTTACGTTCCGGCCATAATCATTTTCGAAAAAATATGGACCGATGATTTACCAGCGTAGAAACCGCACCAAACCGTGGTTTTCTCTGGAAATAATGGCACCTCTTGAACCTGTTCTCGTTGCTTTTTAGCCCAAATTGGCCATTTTTGTTTATTGACGTTGCTATTGAGCCAAAAAAAAAGATCAACAAAATTTTAGTCGAAAAATGTTCCTCACCGAACGTTCATTTCCTTAATACAGTTGCACAATTTGAAGACGTTGTTGCGGTGTACGTCTTTCCATGATGAAATGGCAAACAATACTAAAAAGAAAAAAAATAAATGTTAACGCAACTCACGCGATATCTGTAAAAATAAGCCCTGTTGACCCGTTATTTAAAATCAGCTTCAATCTGGATTTTTAAGTACGTTTGAAGGAAATAATTCTTGTGAAACAGGACCATATCGGTGCATTTTTTTAAATTAGTCGCCATACAACAGAGGTGGTTCACATTAGGCCTCCTCATAGCAACACAAAACTCACTTTACTTCCGATCTAGCTTAAATCTGTAAAATTTAACAATATCGCCCTATGCTTTTACAAAGCCCTTACACAAATTCCTTTCTCGATTTAGGGCTCTTCCAGGCTAGAAGTTTCATATAAAATTCGATATTGCTGAAATTTAGATTAGTGAATTGCAAAAAATCTACAACTTATATTGATTGGAGCCTGGGTGTTCATGTTTTCGTACAGTCCCCACAGTAGGTTTTACACGATTTAGGTTTCAGTCGCTCTAAAATATTTAATTAAATCTGAAAAAATTGTAAATGGTAGTTCAACCGCCATGAAATTGACCCATATTCATGATTTCTTACAGTTCTTATGAAAAGTTCACACCGGATTGAAGGTTCTACCACTCACATATGATGAACTTTAACAAATTTGGTGAAGTGAGTTGCAAAATCCATATAATCAACATTGCAGAAATTGAACCCATACAAAGGACTCTCTCGATTTGAAGCCCTGCCGCTCTAACCGCCACATTTTAAATTCAAACATGCTCACATTACGCAAACTGGGCTATAAGTGACCTATACAGCCCTTCTAAGAAACAAAGTCACATCTTTATTTTAGTAGCTCTGAGATATTTAGCTTTTTTGACTATGACACACTAGAAGTGGTAGATGTGACCATTTTGCTTAAGTTATTTACAGTAGGAAATCTGTCTTTTATGTTGAACACAGAACTCAAAAAAACATTCACGGTTCCGCATCTGCCCTTATCTCAATTTGGAATTTTGGCGCTTGTGACTTTTTTTCTTAGGACGGCAGTATAACCAATACAGGTTACATGTGTCCTCTTCATTTAGCATTTCCTCGTATCCTCCATAAAAAAGTCCCTTCCGATTTGAGGCCCTGCCGCTCTTAAAGCCACATATTTTGCGCAATAATTTACAAGGGACCTATAGTGGGCTTGCTGAAATAAGTCTAATTTCGTAGCCTGTTGTCATAAGGGCCTCCAACTTGAGGCCCTGCCGATCTAGAACCCACATAACACATCCGATTTTTCTTCAATCCGATTTAAGTTAGTATGAGCAACAAATAACAAACCCAACCAAGGAGCGAACATAATGTTGCATTATTTGCTAAATTCCAGTACAAAGGTCTTGTGCGATGTGCGGACCTGGCGCTCTCTAGGCAGCATTTTAAGTTTCGTATAGCTTTAATGGAGCATAGAGCGTTTAGTGAAACCTTTAACTATTCCTAGTGAAATTGCTGGCTCAACTTTTTTAAAATACTACTTTTCATCTGAACCTTGTTGTCCCATTTTGTTTTATGGATACAAGCAACAAATTAGCAATTTCCAATCAGCATTTAGTGCAAACACACACACACAGTCATAATTCCTGACCTTGGTCCCTTCATTTTAGTTATACAAGTATTTAAATGTAGCTCAATGTGCCCTTAACAAAAGAGTTCTTTACTAAAAAAATATACTCTTAAATAAGACTCTTTACTCTATTTGTTGTAAGAGTAATTCAACATGAAGCGGCAACATAAACAATTTGACAAGAAGAGACTGTTAAAATAAATGTTGCAAACTAAGTTGCAGTGTTTCAAAGGACAGCATATTAAAGCAGAAACAGAGTCATTGTTAAGGATTTAATATAACAACATTGTTGCTAGTAACAATTGCAACATTTCAGGTTATATCTGATATAAACATGTTTATTTAATGAATTTATAGCAACATGTTTATAATAACGTAAACAGCATAAGGTCTGTCTGCGTACTTGATAACTTGTACAAATTCGTACAAATTATTACTGGATGTTGTCTGTTTACTCCAAAAGCCAGTAATAGAGAGCCAGAGAGAGATTTTTTTTTGACAGATGAATGATAGAGAATATACAAGTTTTTACTGGAGAAATTTTTCCCAGTAAGAATTTGCCAGTAAGAAAACATATGTTTTATGGAAGCAGCTGTTTATGAAAATTATTATTATATGCAAATAAACAAATCAAAGGAAAATAAAATTGAAATTTAACAATGGAACAAGTAAGTAAAAGTGTTTTTTGTGGATTTTAATATAAATGAAAGTCAATAAATACACTGCACTACATTTGCAGAATGGTAATAAAAAACAGTGCGATCGTGGGGTGAATGATATTGAGATGGCGGAATTGTTAACTCTTTCTGGTACTTCGGCATCAGCACAGGATACTTGTGGAAGCATTGCAGGTATTTTAGTGTAATTCATATAAATTTATTTATTTTTTTAACTTGATATCTCATTTTCCATAAAGGGGCAGATGGAGATCGTGGCATTAGGAAAGCCTTGCTTACTACAGCAATGATGTTGCTGGAGTCTTCCTCATCGGAGAGTGAAGACGATGAAGAGATTGTCTTACAACATACCCTAAGAAGTGAGGAGGACATGTACCCCAAGGCAATGAGTTTTTTGATACAAGGACAACGGCGAAATTCAATAAAGCAGTACGTTGCGAAGAATTGAAACAATCATTGCTACTCAAGTCATCAGACGTAACCTCGGTTTCACTGTCGAGCACATAATCGGGATTTATTGATCTCTTTTCCTGTAAAAGATCATCTAGTTCGCTGAATAAAACAAAATATATATATATATATATATATATATATTTAATTGTACAGCCATCATGGTTTTAAAAATATGTTACCTTTGGTAGGGACACGTTTGTCTGCTTCGTCCAGTTTTAGAGTTGTGAAGCTGTGTTTTCTTATACTGCCGCGTCAGACTGAAAAATTTCGCCTCCGCCTGTGTCATATTAAAATTATGCCCATTTTCGCAAAGCACGCCGGCAATTTTGTTCCACATTTGTTTTTTGTTTTTAAGACTTGCACTTTTTCCAACTATTGGACGCAATTCCTTCACTTTGGCTATCAACATCTTAGTTGAGGAATCCAGCCAAGCCGTTTTTTTGCCTTCCACCTCCGTTGTTGGACTCAATTGTTCATCTAAATTTTTTCCACCAATGGTGTTCAGGCTGTCCATGTCTAAACGTGATTGTTCTTCGTTTGGCAAAAATATAATTTCATCGTAAGTCTCTGTTCCTGCAACTTCTTGAACAACAGTATCCCGGTAGTCTTCATCTATTAAATTAGAACGGTTTACATTTTATATTTAATTCTAAATTTCATTACTTACCAGCCGAAACCCTTTGGAATGTTCCTGGTGAACATTGTACATTAAGCTTTCTTATGTTGCTCATTTTTGTTTTCGTTGATAAAATTTAATTATTTATTTCAATGCTTTTTAATTTTAATAACTTGTTTGGAGTTTTAATTACTTTTTAAAGAACAAACAACGAAAATTACTTTTATTTTTTCAATGGAACACTTTTTGTTATCTTAAATTGTTTGTATCAGCTGTTTACAAATCAGCTGTTTTCATTTCTTGCAAGTTTTTACTGGATGTTGTCTGTTTACTATTTGCGATATTTTCAACTTGAGAGTATAATCTGTCTTACTCTCTCAAAAATAGTTACTGGATATTTCTTACTGGGAAAGTACGCAGACAGACCTATAATATGAACGAGAACATATGTTTATAAACACGAAGAGCTTCTTTAAGGGTTTATTCTTTGAGCTTTGAAACATTAACAAAACAATCCATGACAAAATTTGGACCTTGGATGAACTTGTAATTAAACAACGGGTCACTTCAATAATTAAATATTATTTCTGTCTTTTGATTTAACAAACTGAACAAGGATTATTAGCGGCTAGAGACCTTTCGCATCTATTTTCTAATAGAAGGCAACTAAACCCTCCGAAAAATGAGGAAATATATCCCCTTCATGGGAGGCAACTAAAATATACGATGGCGACCGCAAAACTAACTGGCCTGGCACATTTTCTGTTTTACTAGCAACTTTTTTTTTTGTTTTTAAAAACAATCTTTTATAAGCTATCTGTCAAAATTTCCGAAATATTTAATGATTATTTTCTTTGTTACAGGTGATTAAAGTAAACAAGTTTTATAATTTTTGAAAAATGGAAAATAAAGAGTTTCGTGCGGTAATTAAACACATTTATATGAAAGGTTATGTTAAGGGTTTTAATCAAAGATGAATTGGATTCTGTTCATGGTGATAATGCACCATCATACTCCACCTTGAAATCCTGGGTTCAACAATTTAAAATGGGTCGTTCAAGTACGGAAAATGAACAAATGAACGACCGAAAACTGCTACTACTATTGAAAACATTAGAAAAATATTTAATAAAGTGACTAAAGATAGACGAATAAAGTTCAGAGAACTTGCTGATATTGTTAAAATATACGAAAAACAAGTTTGGAGTATTTTACATGATGAACTCAAGACGAAAAAGCTATCCGCAAGAACGCTGCCGCGTTTGTTGACTTTGCCCCAAAAAATCGTCTGTTGGACCAATTTCGAGGAGCTTTTAGCGATTTAGCAGCGTATCCAATAGAGTTCTTGCGCCGATTCATAACTGCAGATGAAACATGGATCCATCACTACATCCCAGAATGCAAAGAACAGTCAAAACAATGGATAGAAGCTGATAAAAGTGGTCCCAAGAAGGCGAAAACTGTTAACTCAGCAGGAAAAGTAATGGCCACAGTATTTTGGGATGCAAGGGGTATAATATTTACTGATTATCTTGAGAAAGGAAAAACTGTAAATAGTGAATATTATTGTGCATTATTGGATCGGTTGAGTGAAGAAATCAAGATAAAACGACCGCATTTAGAAAAATAAAGTTCTTTTTCATCAAGATAATACTCCTTCACACACTGCAATTTAAACTCAAGAAAAACTGGCCGAATAACGATTTGAAATTGCTCCGCATCCACCATATAGTCCAGATTTAGCTCCTTCCGAATATTTCTTGTTTCCAAATTTAAAAAAAATTCTCGGTGGCAAAATATGTTCGTCCAATAGCGAGGTTATTGCTGAAACTGAGGCATATTTTGAAGGTCTTGAAAATTCTTATTTTTCGGATGGAATTAAAAAACTTGAAAAACGTTTGATGAAGTGTATTGAGTTGGAAGGAGATTATGTTGAAAAATAAATAATAATAATTCCAAAAAAACGGTTCATTTTATGTTAGGCCAGTTACTTTTGCGGTCGCCCTCGAATATAACTCAAAAATTTGAATAATATGAAATTAATTTTCAGTTAAAAGAAATTTTATTTCCAGTTTATATCCTACTTTGTTAAAAAGGCGTTGTAAATTTGGATTCTCAACATGATGCTTCTATTTATTGTTTGACCCGCAATACTGTCATAATAAAGGGGTTTTCAATAGGGACATACAAATTTCTTACATTAACGTCAACGAACCTTTAAACATTTTTAATGATCTCTCAGTGTCAAAACGTTAGTTGAAGTCAACATTTTTATCATGGTAAAGTTCACTTACGAGCAACGTTTGGAAATCATTAAAACTAACTACCGAAATTCTAAGTCGGTGGTCGCAACTTTAAGAGCGCTTACTCCAATTTTCGGCCATGATAAACGTCCCACCTGACAGAATGAGTAATGAAGCTCATTTCTGGCTAAGTGGTTTTGTCAATAAACAAAATATGCATTATTGGACAACAACAAACCCACATGTGCTTCAAGATACACAATTGCAGCCGCAAAAAATTACTGTGTGGTTTTCATGCCGGAGGTGTGACTGTACCGTATTTTTCGTCAATGAAAACAATCGTCATGTTACCTTCAATGGATCTTAGAAAATTATGTTTGACCAGAATTGGATGAACTTGGCATCGCCAATACGTGGCGATGTCAAGCCCGCGTTACAATCGAATTACTGAAAGGCAAAAATTGAAAACAATCGTCATGTTACCGTCAATGGAGGGCGCTATCGTGTCATCTTAGAAAATTATGTTTGGCCAGAATTGGATGAACTTGACATCGCCGATATGTGGCGATGTCAAGCCCGCGTTACAATCGAATTACTGAAAGGCAAATTCGGTGAACGTGTTATCTCGAGAAATGTTCCGGTTGAATGGCCACCCCACCCCGTTCATGCATTTTAACGCCATTGGATTTTTTTTTATGCGGCCACAATAAGTCATTGGTCTTTGCCAACAACTTTAAACGAGCTCAGAGACAACATCCAACGCGAAATTGGCAATGATTTGGTCGAAATGTGTGCTAGAGTGGTGGAAAATTGGATCCAAAGAACATATCGCTGTACACGGGCTCGTGTTGGTCATATGACCGCAATCGAATTTAATTTTTCAAATGTAACATTTGCACTACACCTGAAAAAAATGTGAAAATATTCTGTGTTATTAATATATAAAATTGTTGTTCTTAATTGAAAACCCTGTATATAAGGTGATCAATCTAGAGGTTTTTCAATAGGGGTTTTTAACAGCTTACGCGTGAGTTGTGTTAAAATTTATTATATTTTCAGGTTTAATTTAAAAATTAAACGGTTAATTGATGAACGAAATTGTGCTTATAAGCGTTGAAAGCGATTCAAGACACCCGCGCTCCACGATAAGTTCAAAACAGCTAGAAGGGCTGTTGTCCAACATACCAACACTGCGACGTACTCGTACTTTAAATAAAAATTTCGATCCACTGTTGACAGCAAATCAAAATGGAAGGAAATTCGAAACATTGGAATTTGCGGAAATCGGTGTGATTCTCTGCATCAATCCAGCATCAACGTCAATGAACTTAACGAAAACTTTGTACACGTTAATATAGCTCAACCTACTGATAATATATATGAAAACATAAGCACTGTACCAATTGAAAATTCCTTTCATTTTCGCTGTGTTGACGATGCTGAAGTCCTTCAGAGCATTATTAGAATAAAATCAAATGCAGTAGGCACGGATGGTCTCAATCCAAAATTTCTAAAAATTATTCTTCCTAAGTTGCTGCCCTACATCACTTTTTTGTTTAATAATGTCCTCACTAAGTCTATTTTCCCCCACGCATGGAAAATGGATAAAATAATTCCTCTTCCGAAACAAAACAATGCTATACTATCTTCGCTTTCCAAGGCCCTGGAACACATCATAACAGAACAAATTAGTACTTTCATGGATCAACACAAATTACTGTCTGAGAAACAATCTGGTTTCAGGATGAAAAGAAGCTGCATTCCTGCTCTAATCGAAGTAGTTGAAGATTTACGGCTTAATCTAGATGATAAAATGGTTTCTCTTCTGGTATTGTTAGATCACAGCAAAGCCTTCGACACTGTGGACCACAACATACTTATCTCCAAACTGAAAAATCTTTTCTTTTTTTCCAACACTGCTTGCAATCTTTTTTCCTCGTACTTATCTTATCGATCACCAACTGTTATTGTTGGTAATCTACGCTCGAATGCTCTAAGTGTCTCTCGGGGCGTTCCCAAGGATCCATTCTCGGCCCACTTCTCTTTTCAATCTACATAAACGACCTCCCAGGTGTCCCGGAAACATATTATATGCAAATGTATGCCGACGATGTGCAGCTCTACACTTGCGCTAAATCAACAGATGTTCATTCACGCATTTCGCTCATAAACAAAGATTTAGATTTAATTTATAAATGGGCTAATAATAACGGATTGCGCCTCAATCCCTCCAAAACAAAATTAATTGCTATAAGCAGAAGAGCTGTTCCTATACATTACAACGTTATGCTTGACAATACTATGATAGATTGTATTCAGACATCATCAAATCTGGGAATAATCTATAACTCAAAACTTACATGGACAAATCACATTAATGGAACTGTCGGTAAGGTGCGAGGAATGCTGAGAAATTTATGGGCAGTTCGAACTTCTACTCCGTTTCAAATTAGAATGTTGTTAGCAAAATCATATCTAATCCCAACACTTCTCTATGGGTCAGAAATATTCGCCAATTGCGACTCAGAAAACAGTCGGAAACTAAATGTGGCTTACAATGATATTGCAAGATATATTTTTAACAGAAAGCGATACGACCGAATTTCTGAGTTTTCATATCAAATATTTAACATATGTTTTGAGAATTTACTCGAAGTCAAATGTCTTTTACTACTCCATAAAAGAATTAATAACAAAGAGCCTGAGTATCTTTTTAACCGCTTAAAATTCGCTCGATCCAATCGGGGAATGAAACTTTTATATCCGAGAATTAAGAGTCTAACATCTGAACGACAATTCTTTGTGTATAGTACACGTCTGTGGAACAATCTCCCGTCAAGCCTTCAAGTCATAAGCAATGTAACAACTTTTAAAAAGGAGCTACTTAATTTCTATAAATAGTAAATTTGTATATTATTAGTTTTAGTACAACCTTATTTAAACTATGTAATTGTAAATTGATTGATATATTGTTAAAATTTCCCAAAATGTTAATCTTACAATCCACTAAGCCCGCACTGGAATATATAGGATGTTACATTCTGTAGAGCGTGGTTAAACAAAATAAAATAAATAAATTATAAATTGCTTGCTATTTCATCATGGAAGGATGAAACGGTTTTCGAGCATTTCGAAATTACAGTCGAACGAGTCATCCACAAATGGGCCCCCAAAAATGAACACCCTGAGGCGTAGTTGAGGCCAACATTTGGAGGAAATTTTATTCAAAAAATAAATAGCATAAAATGTTCTTTCTAATGAACAATAAAGATTCAACATTTGATTTTATTAAAAAAAAACACCTACACCTGATCACCCTATACAAAGATTTACAAAAATAAAAATATTTTTTTTACCAGGTTGCTATGTTTTGCATTTATTAAATTCAAAAATTTTACAGCTGATTTGAATCAGCAGATTTTAGCCTACTAACTGCCTACCCAGAAGTTTTTTTTTGACACTTACTAGGAGATGCTGTAATTGGTACTTTCATATAATAGTATAATGAACTATTTTAAAATAATGTACATCAGCACAAGCCAATTACGAGAAATACTTTGCAAATATTGACGTCAATTAAAGTTCAATCCCATTCTTCCCACTGATAGTGCTAATATGTAATTTGGCCCTTTGTTTAAAGTCCTTTAAGTAGCCAATAAAATTGAATGCTTAATTCGAAAACGTAAAGGAAGAAAACTAGCTCAACTACCACTTGCAAGTATTTTTCCAACTAACCCCCGTCCATTTAAGTAATCATGTTTCCAAACATGCTATCGCAAACTATTGATACAGGAAGGGCAACCCAAAATAGACTGGGAAATAAAATCCAAATGACAGTTTGATAATAATGCTGCATTGACAACTTCCAAAAACATTATGAAGCAAAACGCAAAAACCCGAGATAGTGTCAGGTAGGTGGAGGACGATGGAGAATGTACGAGTAACACTGACATTGTATGCAGCCACCTAAAGGTCACGTACGAGAGGATTCTTGTTTTTTTTGTGCTCGCCCTGCCACTAACTACGATGTTGATACTGATCTTTGACATGTCGTTCTCGCATAGTAATAAAGTCACCAATATTGTAAAATAAATACGAGAATTTACCAAAAAAAAAACTTAAAAAAATCTACTACCAAAATATACGCTGTATGAGTGGAATAACTAAACAGAATGGTTACGCTACTATGACAACGGTAAGCGTGGACGATTGGGAGGGACTGATAACGTTAGTGGTGATAAAAACAATTTTGTACTTTGAAATCATTTTATTTCATATAAATTTAATGGCATAACTATCACAATAAAAAGGGTGTAGACTATTCAGCAGGTTTTATGGCCAGGAACACAAGGGAAGCAGCCAGAAATTTCATGAATTGTGTGCGGCTGGAGACGTTGGGAATAAAGCATACATCAGAAATGGCAAGAGCTATAAGCCATTAAAATCCAACAAATCCTCAGGAATCAACAACATACCACCCGAACTGCTTAAAATATCAACTAATCTTTGTTAGCAGTTTCATCTACCAATTAAACAAAAATTCTTAAACACTGGGCATCAGGACGTTAAGCTTAGAGACAGAGCCGGAAGAGGAGTGTGCCGAAAAGGATGACTTAAGGTAATGCGGGAGGGTGATTCCTTTTCAGTTCCTACATTATATGAGGTAATCGCGAACATTCTGATCTTACGGCTATCTACAGCGCAAGATGCATCCCGCTCCGAAAATCGTGTGTTTACACCATGTCCACAGATTTAGGATCTAGCAGTGCTTTGAGTGGAGATCGTATGTGTATCTCCCGGATCATCGATTTTGAGTAGAGATCCCTCTCACATGAAGCTGTAGAGTCTGGGCTGCGCTGCAAAGAAGTGAGGAAATCACCTGACGTCATCAACAGAATGTCAATGCATTGACGAGATTAGGGACCGGCGAATGAAAGAAGTAAATGGAAACACTTTGTTGTGGTATTATGATCCTTAAAAAAATGAATAAGTAAACACATCGCCGAATCTTAAATATCCTCCACCGTTTCTTTCGGCCAGGACGAACATTTTACCCTCCACCGCCATTACGCCTCTAAAGCGCACACAAAAGTGGTACTAGTTTTGGGCTCTTTCGGCCCATTCGCCTGACCCTAATCTCAACCAAAACTTTAAAGTTACACTTTATTAGAATTCGAAAATCGAAGTTTGCTTCAGTTTGAGTATACATATGGCCATATTGAATATTGATTTACCGTTTTGACCATGCCGGACGTTTTTTGGGCCAAGTTCAGTTACTATGAAAAAGCATTAAGTGCGTCCAAACTAACAGTACAACAATAACAATTGTCGGTGCACACAAAATTATGATTTGTTGAGCCAATAGGTCGATTTCGTACATTTACAATCCAGCTTATGACAATAAGCCATTGTAACGATACCGATACAGACCGACATACGAACGGACATGGCTAGATAGTCATGGAATTTTACGATGATATTATTGATATACTTTCTAGGGTATCCGATCAATATGTCGTGGTGTTGCAAACGGAATGACTAATTTAAAAACTCCACCATTTGGTGAAGGGTATAGAAATAAATACTTGCCACTCTGACCTGAACCACGGTGCGCCATCGCACTGAGCCGTTTCGATGCGACGGCCAGCGCCCCATTGGATAGAGTCCGCCAGTACCAATTCGAAGCATGACAGGTATGGGTCCTAACTTCCCTCTTGGTAAGGGGTCGAGGACTATCTAAACCTCTGCTGTTCTATAGGTCACAGCACCCGGTTGCAATGCAACTCCACACCGAGTCGAAGCTCTCCCCGCAACCGCAGCCACCACGATACTCTCCGAAGGGCCGCACCAAATAGTCAGACCAAAACAAGTTCTGGGGGCTTCTGACTACCTGTGGTACCAGATTTAAGTCTCCGGTCAGACCTCGTAACCAATAGGTTACAATAGGTTTAATAAGTATTTATTTGTATTAGATCTAGACATGTCCTTCTGTCCGTCAGTGTGTTTGTTTAAAGCACTATAGCGGCCAACTGAAGCAACCTAGGATACTGAAATTATTCATGATAATGGCTTATGGTCAAAAGTATAATGGCGTTTCCTCAAAAGAGAGCATAGTTGCTGGCATTTACTCAAAATCTCAACATTTTTATTTTCCAAATAAAAATCAATTTTCTCTGTAAAAATTCGTTCTCATTTTGTCACCAAGAAAATGACACCGCTACTTTCACTTAAATCTATTGACAATTGCAGTTTACCAACCAACATTTGGTTGTACTGACGAAAACTTAATAGTTGATGATCAATCATTTGGTTGGAAAAAAATACGGTTGGGGCAAGAATCTGTTTCTGAGCTCACGCTATAGTAAATCTTTAACAAAGATACTAAGGCTAATACGTTATCCATATCTTGAGGAAGTGGAGGCAGTAACCAATTGTGAGGTCTTCCACATAGAGGAGTGCCAAGACGGTTACCTTTTTAAAGTTGGCCTCGACCAGGCATCATTCGCCATCCTTGCCAAGATAAAAATAAAGATTTGTTTTCATCACAACCGTCACAAAAGTATAATCGGCAAAGCGGCATACATACATGCCATCACGAAGGAATGCAGTGTCAGGGCAAATACGGATAAGAGCCTAGTCAGGAGGGGATGTCAGATCTGATAAACTCCCAAGAAGACCATCAGCAAAACGATAAATGGACTCTATCGTTTAGATGAACCTCCAGCGTAGCAGAACGGCTACACCTCCTTACAGGTGAAATATTTCATTAGAAGCTTTGTTGACATCACAGACCACATGGTTTGAATAATTCCTCGCAACTCGCCAAAGTGTAAGCCACATAATGGGTGGTATTGCTATGAACCCAATTTTTTCAACAAACCATACATTATAGATCACCCATTTTCTAGTGATAACCGACTTTATTTTAATGCAAATCATTTTTTTTTGTCCTTAACTTTGCTTGCATTTTTCAACAGTGCAGCGAAAAAAGAAGAAAAAATACACTCTCATAAATATTTCAACAATATCCGCAACCACTTCAGTTCAGTAACAGTATCGTGCAGCATTAAGAAATTGCTACAATCTGCTGTTGTGCAGCGTAAGAGTCCACGTAGCTGTCGCAAATGTTGAAATCGTAAATGTTGCCGCATAAAAATTTTATTATTTTTAAACTCTGATGGTGTTCATTTTATATCCATTACACCCGCTACACTCGCAACCACATTCACGACTCATGGCGGGTTAGTCACTGCATTTCGGCGAGAGGGCTCGAGCACTGCATACCTCCAAAGTTGCCATGGTCGACGTTGGAACTGTTGTTACGAATATTTGTTGCGCGGCAGCTTTAATGTATCCCTGGTATATGCGTATTTAACACCCACTTCTGTGCAGAAAGGCGGTTTTGTGCGATTTTTTGTTCACTTATTTCAATTTACTCCATTTGGTTGTTTAGTGTTATTTTGTTTTGGGGTTGCAGTCTTTTTTTTAGTTTTTGTGTTGTTAGGATTTGCATACGAAATTATGTCGCTTCCAAGGATTTGCATAGATTTATAATGTAAAAGCTTTCACTAAGGCAGGCTAGCAAGGAAGAGGTTGAGAAGAAATGCAATACAATGTTTTCGCAGATTTATCTAAGACTTGGTGATTTGTAATATTTAAAGTTAAGAAATTTAGATCAGGTTTTAATTGAAAAATATTTTACCGGTCTCAAGTAAAATTTCTACTTTGCACAGTGGGCAGTTTTGAGAGACATAAAATATACTATATACTACAATATAATATATATAATATAATATATAATATATACCACATCCTATTAAGAAGAAGAACTTATCTTCAAATTAGTAAGCTGTGAACAATATATAAGTATAAGGTCTAAGTCTGGTGAGAGTGCCGGCCAGTTCACATCACCCCTCAAAGAGATAAGCCGTCCAGAAAACATTTGCCTCAAACAATTCATGATAATCATCGCTGTATGTGCAGTGGCACCATCCTTTTTTAACCATGTATCCCTAATTACATTGCCTCAAGAGCCGGCTGAAAAAAAATCTCTAAATGCCAAGAGAAAGTGATTGCTTCCGAGCGTTTCGGAGATTGCAGTACAGCTGTTCTAACTCTCTCGATGTTTTGTGGTGTTGTAATCCTTCTCTCAGGTCCCCTTCGTACACATGAAACATTCCCCGATGTTCTCAATGAAGTTACCTAATTAACAATTGATTGCCGCCCGCGTGGGGGAATAGCGAATCGTAAACGAAAAGCACGATGCACTGCATTATCGAGTGCGCATTTAAAAAAAGGCTTCAGAACAAAATGACCTCTTCTTACGTATCCACTGCACGATGACAAATGGAAGGTAGACGAGTAAAAATCTCCTGTGAGCCACTAAAAGCCATGTACACTTTCTTCAGCCAACAGTTCCGCCACAGCCTGAAGTGCAAAAAAGCAAATTTTCTCGCTCCACCCTTTAAAACATAGGATGGAGTGTGAATATAGGTTGCAATTCTGTCTGAAACATTTCGAAGTACAGGGGCGGCAAAAGTCACTATTCAATTCGTTTTTCAAAAATACGGCATATCAATAATTCCGTGACTTTTCGAATAAAACACAGTTTTTTCGCAAAAAAAAAAATATTTTTCAAGATAATCCCTTTTAGCTCAATACAATTAGTCCAATGATTCTCCAATTTTGTACATTTTCCAAAAAAAAAAAAAGGATTGTTCGAGGTCCATAAAAAGGCGTTCGATTGATTAATAATTTCATCTTGGAGTTGGATCTCTTTTCACCGCGCCATTTCTTTAGGCTTTGAAGTAGGAAGTAGTCACTGGTGGCTTAATGCAATTTTGCCATTGAGACTGCCCACTTTTTTCTTGGCCATATGGGTCGTTTTTTTTAAATCCTAGTTAATTCGGTCCAATAAGTTGGCATAATTATGCCGTTTATTGTTTTTTTTCCTTTTTAAGGTAATCAATGTGGATTATCCCGCGTGCATCCCAAAAAACTGTTGTCATCTCCTTATTAGCCGACAAAGTCACCTTGGCCTTCTTCGGAGCAGGTTTACCCGGAGAAACCCATTGCTTTGACTGCTGATTGGTCTCCGGATTGTTGTAATAGACCCATGTTTCATCCACAGTTACAAAACGCCGCAAAAAATCATTCGAATTGCGGTTAAACAACTACAAACAATCTTTTAAAGTTGTAAGACGATTACGTTAATGGTCAATTGAGAGAAAACTGGGCAGATATTTTGCAGACAGCTTTTTTAAACCCAACTGATAATGTAAAATCGAAACCACACTGCCATATGAAATGCGTATGGCATCACTAATCTCACGCACTCTTTACTTTTCGATCGGCCAACACCGTTTCGACATTTTCGGGTGTATTGACCTCATTTGGTCGTCCAGAACGTTCAGCGTCATTTGTACTTGTGCGACAACAACGAAAGTCAGTAAACCACTTTTTACCAGTGAAATTGTTGGTGTAGAGTCACTATAGTATTTATCAAGCTTTTCCTTTGTTTGTTTGGCGTTTTTTTTCGCAAAAATAATTTTTAATAAGCACTTTTTTCCATTTTTAAAAAAATCCACGAGGTTGTATATTTTGAACAGCTGTGAAACATAAACTAAATGACGGAACTCTCTCAAAACTTGACAGTAGTCTCAAAACAGATGGTACTTGTAGTAGTGCTGTATTTCGTATAGATACAAGGGAATTTGCAAAGGTCGCGGAATTATTGATATGCCCTTGTATATTAATTGGTATGAACAAAACTAAAATTTGAATAATAAAAATAAAGTTTATTTTAAGTATTTTTTCACTAATTTTGACAAATACTGTCAGTTAAATGAGAACCGTTTTCTCTAACGCAAAAGTGGTTTAAGTAAAATTCTCTTTTTATAGCATTTTTCATAACTTTGTTGAGTGTTTTTTGTGGTATGCGATCAATTTCATTTTAAATGTTGTCCTTGAGTTGCTGCAAGGTTTGGCCTTATTTACATAAACTTTGTTTGTAAGATAGCCCCACAAGAAAAAATCTGCTGCAGCCAAATAAGGCAACCACAGCGGCCATCTCACATCACCGCTATTACATATTATTCGATTTGGAAGTTTCTCTGTCCATAGCTCCATTGTTGTACGGGCTGTATGGACTGTTGCATCATTTTGTTGAAACCCTATGTTGGCGTTTCATGGCAATTAAAAAGTCCTCCGGATTTAGTTCATGGACTAGTTAAATTTCGTAAGAGAAGAGGTGCAAATTCGCAGAAGAGTGCGGTCAAAAAGCTTCAACTGGGCAGATCGTCTTTTCGTTGATGTTTTAGGATTTTCTGCTACGCTTTGTCTCACAGAATAAATATTTCCAGCCAATTTGCCCATATGTTTGTATGATTGCGCCTATATAGAGATTATTATTTGCAAAATTTCAGTGATTTTGCTCAAGGAACTGGACGGATATATCCAAATAAAAAACAAATTTTTATGAGGTAGTGTCGGTTGAGGGTCTCCAACACCAACTTCCCGTAGAGTTATATAGCCCATTTTCAATATGCTAGGTTAACTACACATGTCTGTGCCAAATTTCAGCTCCCTAGCTGTTTTAATGCAGGCTCTATGTTGTTTTCAACAGACGGACAGGCGGACAACATGGCTAGAATTTTACGAGGATCATATATATACTATGTTGGGACTCCGATGATTATTTCAAGGTGTAACAGACAGAATGACAAAACTAATATACCCTCCATTGTATGGTGGAGGGTATAAAATATGAAATATTCGCAAGCGAAGAAGTTAAAACTTGTTTTCATAATTTAAAATTTTAAATTTGAATCGGCTGAAAAAAAGTACTTATAATTTGTTCATTATCTTTGTCATTGAAAAATGAAACAACATCCAATGCGTTTTCGCTTAGCCCATTTGGCTGAAGATTGTTTGGCAGGAGATAAAGATTTTTGCCGAAAAATCGTGTTTTCAGATGAAACATATTTTCATATCGGTGGTTCAGTAAGCAAAATGTGGTTCATACGAGTACGCAGTTTAGAGAGCTCTCACGTGACTTTTAAGAAGCCAATGCATCCACAACGAGTCACTGTTTGGTGTGGATTTTGGGCTGGCGGCATCATTGGGCCATTTTTCATCGAAAATGAGCAAGCAGCCGCTGTTACCGTCAACTGTATGAGTTACCGCGCATTGCTCAACGAATTTTTGGTAAAAATTCAAGAGAATGACATGGACGACATTTGGTTTCAACAAGACGGGGCCACTCGTTACACAGCCAACGCAACCATCCACATTTAATGTACGGTTTTTAAAAGTCAAATAATCCGTTGGAATTGTGATGTCAATTGGCCATCTCGGAACTGTGATTTGAGCCCTTTCGATTATTTTTTGTGTGAAGCCATTAAATATAAATGTTACGCAAAGCATCCAGAGACAATTGAAGCGTTTAAACATGAAAGTTGCCATTGAAGGGATTTAACTGAAAAAATTGAAAATGTACTCAAAACTTGGGTTCATCGGACGCAAAGCATCCAGAGACAATTGAAGCGTTTAAACATGAATGTTGCCATTGAAGGGATTTTACCTGAAAAAAATGAAAATGTACTCAAAAATTAGGTTGATCGGATGAGGTACTGCCGAGCCAGTAGTATGTAGTAGTCCAAACATAACGTCGGATTGAAAGAATAAATTAATAATCTTTAATTTGCAGTGAAGTTGAATGTGACCTAGAAAGAACATTTAGAAAATCCTAAGAAAATGTGTTCCATTATAAAATGACAAAGTTCAACCTTTCCATAAAGCTAGAAATTTAAACAAATCAGTACCTTTTTTTACTACGGATTCCAAAACCGATTTAAAATGTTATATTGCCCACCCTGTATGTGGCCGATAGAGCTACAAACAAAAAAATCAAGTGAACAGATGTGCTACTAGTATATCTAAATCTAAAACTATTTTTTCAGTTTCACTAATGTCCTTTTTTTCAAAACCCTAACGTGTACCAAATTTCATTTAGATAGTATGCAATATTTAGCTTCTAGAACTTAAATCACAAAATCAAAAAAACATATGTATATGACAGCTATATTTATATCTGAACCGATTTTCTTTAATTTCCGTAACTTCCTTCGTTGGTCCAAACAACTAACTTGTGCCAAATTTCATCCCGTTTGGATGTAATATGTAACAGCTAGAGCTTAAATGCATGAAATCAGATTGACATATGAGTAGAAGCAAAATCTATATCTAAACCGATTGTTCTCAATTTCAAAGCGTCCGTCTTCGCACAAACAAAATCATACAACCGCAAAATTTTATGAAGATCGGAAAACAATTGCGACCAGTATTTCGATTACAAGCTTTAGATGGACAGACGTGCTAATTGCACTGAAGGACGGACGGATGGATAGACGTACGGACTGACGGAGGGATAGAAATTGAATCAGCTAGTGATTTTGAGTCGATCGTTACACCTAAAGGTCTAGCTCAAATAATTTTAGTACTAAGGTACATTTGCTATGAAACTAACTTAGAGATGCCCTGTTCCACTGAGTGGTGTGGGGTTGATCTATACTGGGATATTATTTTTATTATTTGAATTGAAGGTACAAACAGAAGCGTACTCTAAAATGTTCTCTTAATTTTCGCCAGCAAGTCTAATTTATTTACGATTATCTTGTTACTAATTTTCCGCAGAATAGTAAGGATAGAATTAAAGATGTTCAAGTGGAACAATTGTGTAGAAGGTAAAAGAAGGGGTGTGGCAATATGGCCCATTATCAGTCGCATAGGCAGTTTTAGAAAAATATTACCAAGAACAAGCTTAATTCAAAAATTATTTCTTTCTCCTTTAGAGAGTTATCATGCAAACCAGCCGCACAGACGAACATGGCACAAATGACGTAACTAGTCTTGAACGGATTTGGTCAAGACATATACTTAGTAGGGACATAGATACTGTTACACATGTTTTATGCTGTAAAATAAAAAGTACTGAATGTTTTTGGACCAAATATGTTTTAGTATATTTATTGATGTATATTATATCCAAAAATAATCTAGTTATTCGAAATGTCCGCCTTTTGTCTTAAGTCGCATTGGCCAATCGTCAATAGCTGCACGAACCTCGTCCATTGGAAAATTGGCCACAGCTCGAACCAAAGCAGTCTTAAGAGATCCGATGTTGGGGTATCTTTTGTGACAAACCTTGTCCTCTAAAACCGTCTACAATTTGTAACCCAATGGGTTCAAATCTGGACTGCCTGAGGGCCATTCTTCAGAGGAAATGAACGCTGTCAAATTGTTTCGAAGCCAGACCTGGGACGTTTTAGCCTTATGGGCCGGCGCAGAATCCTTCTGGAAAGTCCATGGCTGGCTTCGGAACAGGGAATTGTTGTGAGGCTTCGCAACAGCTTCTAAAACTGTTTCTTTGTTAACTTTGGCAGATGTTTTGACTTCTTGTTTGCAGAAATTCAGGTCACCATCGTAAGCAACACCCCACCAAACCATGACTAAAGCTGGGTGATGACCCTTTTCCACCCTTGGGATCAGTTCAGATGCTTTCTTAGATGACCGCGAATACATTCTATCATTTTGCTTGGTAATTTTTTCCTGAACGGTAAAAATTTTCTCATCGGTGAACAAAATTTTTCTGTGCAAGTTATCAGCGTGCTTCACCAAAAGACGTTTGCATTTTTCAACCCCTTTTTTTAAAGCTGCAGTCAATAAATGTCCAAGTCCCAAGTCTTTTTTAATGATTCGACTCATGGACTTTTGCGTGATATTCATCTCACGGGCCATGATTTTCTGAATTGGGAGCGGATTTCTGTGAATTCTTGATTTAACGGCTTTGATGACAAGCGGTGTTCGAACAGAGCGTGGGCGGCCCGATCGGTGGCAGTCTTTTACATCTCCAGTCTCCTCAAACAGTTTATGCATCGGTAGACAAACATGCGGCTAATCTCTAGTGGCCGAAGCGTTTTGAAAATATCGCTTTTTTCATTTCACACTTGAAAGCGCTATTACAGCGATACGGTTCTCATTATCTGACCAGTCCATGATGAAAGTTGAAACAATTTTAAAATCCCGTTACAGACTAACGCTATTGAGGTTAGCTTTTAACATAAACTATTGAGGTTAGCCTTAAACAGTATGACATTAACGGGGTATGTTCAGTTTTACTATTGAAATGGGTGTGTTCAATGTTGTAACAGTATTTATGCCCCTACTAAGAATAGGGCCTAAATTGATTTTTTTTTTCGATGCGTTAAACTTCTTGTCTGTACCAAATTATATAGGGTGATCCATCTAGAGGTATTTTTTCAGAACAAAAGAAAAATATAAAAATTTAAATCAAGTGTGTAATCTTTATTGGTAATTTGAAAGGACATTTTATGTCATTTATTTTTTAAATATAATTTCCTTCAAATGTTGGCGGCAACTACGCCTCTGGGTTTCCCTTCTGAGGGTCCAATTTTGGATGACTCGATCGATCATTTCGACCGGTATGACTTTAATGACACGCGTAATGTTGGCTTCCAAACCCTGAATTTGTCAGCATAGACTTTGGACTTTACGTAACCCCAAAGAAAAATGTCTACAGGTGTGATATTACTCGATCTAGGCGGCCAACTCACCTGTTAAAAACGTGAAATTAGCTGCTTTTCGAAATGACCTCTCAATAGATCCATTGCTTGAGCAAGTGCCACCGTGCTGTTGAAACTAAGTGTCGTCAAGATTACGGGCTTCAATTTCAGGCAGCATTTAGATCGATATCATGGCGCGATAGCGAGCACCATTAACGGTTACGTTTCGACCATCATCATTTTTGAAAAAATAAGCATCGATGATTCCACCAGCTTATAAACCGCACCAAAATGTGGGTTTCTCTGGGTATAATGGCACCTCTAGAACCTTTTCTTGTTGCCCAAAAGCCGCAATTTTGTTTATTGACTTTGCCGTTGAGCCAAAAATAGGCCTCATTACTGAACAAAATGTTGGTCGAAAACAGCGGATCTTCCCGTTTATCACCGAATGCTCATTTCCATAATACAGTTGCCAACATTTGAAGGTAATTATTTTCGTAGTTTGTTCGTTTTTTTGTTATTTATTCGGTCTTTTATCATTTCGAACCAGAATAAAAAACTGCTCAAGTCATAATAATGATAAAAGACCGAATAAATAACAAAAAAACGAACAAACTATTAAAAAGGATTGGTACGCCCTAATGTGCAACGCAGGTATAAGGATATGTACGCACAAAAAACATGCACACTTTGATTGTGCTTTTTGCATTTGTGGTTTTCAACGAAGACCCATGCGAAACGGAATTGGTGGAAATTATATTGCGCGTTGAAGATTGCTCTACGCACAGTTCGAAGACTATACGCAAAGGGTAATTCTCATTAATAAAAATGAGTCTCCCGTATAAGTCATTTGATTTGTGGCCGAAGTAATCGTTGCCAAAGACTGCTGAAGAAAAGCCTTGGCGGGTTTAGAAACAGCTGTACAGTCTGCCTGGCAACCGTAGCAAATACATTTCACCAATTTCTTCTTTTTACGTTCATTCTGAAAAAGAAACAACATAAAGGTCTCGAACCAGAATAAAAAACTGCTCAAGTCATGATAATTATTTTCAAAAAATAAATGCCATAAAATGTCCTTTCAAATTACGAATAAAGATTGATTTGAATTTTTATATTTTTTTGTGTTGAAAAATGCCTCTAGATGGATCACCCTATATATACCCTCAATTACATTTTAAATTTATTAAATGCAGTGCACTTTTTAAATCTTCTGTAAAAGAATAACCCTTGACCAGCCATTTTATCCTACCAACCTGCTTGCGTTTCGCAACCAACCAAAACTGTTGTTGTTTTTGTCGAGTTTTGTCGGTTTAAATGATATCCTCCAGCCAATATTTTAACCTCGCCCACTCGTTTGGCCACTTCAAAAGCAGAAGCTGTAACAGTTTCATAAATTTTGTTGATTTTCATGCTTTTGTTTGAATTTTCGTTTTGTTGTTGCTGTTTGTTTTTCATTATTTTCATTCGACCCTAATTCTTGCCATTGTTTGTATAATTATTATTGTTCGTATAATCCTAGTACGTTTTTTTTGGTGCAATAACATGCAACCCTTTTGTTACGAATATTTAAGTGATAATAATTCAAAAAATTTCACAATTTCTATCAACACTTTTGGGCATATTTTTGAGGTGATAATGGTATTATCGGGTGGATATGTGAACAATTTAGTCTATATCTATCTTTTAAAAATTGCGTTGATAGGGTTTTAAAATTTGTCTGACATTTTTACATTGCTGCTACTCGATACTAATAGATGGACTATGGATTTTATTCGTTCTAGTATTTTATGTAAACCGGTACCGACGACAAATGGTCTAACACAATTAGAGTTTCGCCTTCCGGAATATACTGTAACTCCAATAGGCAGTGCCTTTATTTGCTTTTATTATTACCATTTCTACATGAAGCCATTGCTTTTATTTTGTTGTTGTTTGAAACTCCTTTTTACATTGTTTTCAAGTTATTGCCAGAACAATTGATGTAGCTGATATTTTGTTGCAAGCAACTTATTCTAAGTTTAGGCTTTGTTTTCTTTTTGTACGGTACAATTCTGATATTTGGTAGTGGTTATCTACGGTCTATTGTTCAAACAATAATGGTAAGCTAATATTGACAGAGTCTGTCTCATAACGAAAAAATACTACTAAAATTATGAATGATAAACAAAAGTTATATTGTTAAAGTATTGCAGATGCTAAAGAAATAGGAAGGGACAAAGGGAAACTTTTCCTAAATCAGTAAAATGTGCACCATAGCTCTTCAACAGACGTACATGGCTAGATCGTCTAAGAATTTTATGATGATCAATAATAGACGGAGCACATTTATTTGCTTTTCTGCACTGCAGGCTGTGGCGGCACTGTTGCACAAAAAGAGTGGAGACTGAGCGTGGCTTATACTCGCTGACGGGAGATTTGTATTCGTCTGCCTTTCAGTTGTCATCATGCATTGTACACGTGACGAGAGGTCATTTTGTGTTGATGAGTATTTTTCAAATGCGAACTCGATCATTGCAGTGCAGCGTGCTTTTCGTTTACGATTCGCTGTTTCCCTACGCAGACGAGATCGAGAGAGTTAGAGCAGCAGTACTGCAATCTCCGAAACACTCTCCTCGAAAGCAATCACTTGCTCTTGGCATTTTCTGGAGTTTTTTCAGCCTGCTCCTGACGCAATTCAATTAGAGGATACATGGTTCCAACAGTATGGTGCCACTGCACACTCAGCGAGTGTCATGTGTACGAAGGGGACCTGAGAGATGGATTACAACACTACAAAACATCGAGAGCGTTAGAGCAGCAGTACTGCAATCTCCGAAAAGCTCTGCTCGGAAGCAATCACTTGCTCTTGGCATTTCCTGGATTTTTTTCTGCCGGCTCTTGAGGCAATGCAATTAGAAGATACATGGTTCCAACAGGATGGTGCCACTGCTCACTCAGCGAGGGTAAGCATGAATTGTTTGAGTCAAATGTTTCCTGGGTGGCATATATCATTGAGAGGTGATGTGAACTGGCCGGCACTCGCACCATACTTAGCCACATGCGATTTTATCCTTTGGGGTTACCTGAAGTCGAAGGTGTATTTCAATCGTCTTAACACCTTGACCTAATAACCAATATGAGGCTGAAATTGGCAGAATACCAGTCGACATGCTTGTTAGAGTTTATGAAAACTTCGAAATTTGCCAGATACACTATCTAAAATCATGAAATTTAAAAATTTCCTTACTGTTGAATATATGTGACAGCACATAGAGAAAAGGACCTAAGGGTAAAAAATCACTTTTTTTGATGTGGGCAACATCTGAGCATCGAATGAGACCGATCCCATGCCCAATAAGTGTTCCCTTCCAGAGATATGCGCGTTTTATGAAAGTGATGGTAAACCAAAGATACACGTATTTATATCTTTAAAATGGCTCTCCTGAACAAAACTGGTTTTTACCCTTAGGTCCCTTTCTATTTTACGCGTCATATATATTTAAAATATAAAATAAATATGTCTAAGGTTCATAATTTTTTTATTTCATTCCCAAATAAGCACATTTTTGCTCTCCACCCTGTATATACTTAAAATGGTCGCAAACAAATATTTCGCAGCCTGTGAGGATAAATAAAGAAGCGCGGAACAAGAAAACGACCATATTTACGAAGTATCTCCGATCTGAAATCAGTCTAGGATGTATCTTAAATTAGGTCGTAATCTACTTCCTCGCACATTTTCAGAGCAATCCTATTAGTCGATTAAGTTCAACCGCAAGTGCATCTACAGGGGCCTCTAACAAGGGCTTCCACATTAAAGCCACACATTTAGTGCATGCCATATATCTCCGCTCTGAAATCAATTTTCGACATATGGTATATTATATTCGATATCTACTCCCTCGCATCATTCTAGGGATATTTCGATAGTCGATAGAGTTTAACCGTTAGTGCCCCTAAAGGGGCCTCCAATGTTGACATTCCTTATTAAGGGCAAACATTTATTGCGTGCCAAATTTCTCCGATCTAAAATCGGTCTAGGATTTAGGTAAATGACGTGGTAATCTTATCCCTCAGATATAGCTAGGGACATCCTACTGTTCCTACGATTTAGTTCGACCGGAAGTGCACCTAAGGGGCACAAATTTATTGCGTGCTGATATTTACTATCTCAAATCGGTCCAGGATATATCACCAATTAATTTGTAATCTACTCCTTCGATTCGATTTTCTACGACTCTCTCAGTCGTGTTTCTATTCTCACGCGCTCATATTTTCATTACTCCTAATGCGACAATTTTGGTTATTAACGTACTCATTCAACCAGGAGTCACCGATGAACAAAATATTCTTGTAAAAATCAGGATCGGTGGCCATCTCGTTTTGGGCCCATTCACCACGATTTGCAAACGTTGTTCCGGAGTAGGCCTATTCGTTATATAGAGTGATCCATCTAGAGGTATTTTTTCAGAACAAACAAAAAATATATATAAAAATTTAAATCAAGTGTGGAATCTTTAGTGGTAATTTGAAAGGGCATTTTATGGCATTTATTTTTGGAAATAGTTCCCTTCCAATGTATTATGAATATGAGCGTTCGGTGAGAAACGGAAAGATCCGCTGTTTTCGACCAAAAATGTTGTTCAGTGATGAGGTCAATTTCTGGCTCAACGGCAGAGTCAATAAACAAAATTGCCGCATTTGGGCTGAAGAGCAACAAGAAGAGGCTCAAGAGGTGCCATTATACCCAGAGAAAACCACGGTTGGTGGAATCATCGGTGCATATTTTTGTCACAAATGATGATGGCCGGAACGTAACCTTGAATGGTGCTCGCTATCGCGCCATGATATCGATCTTTATGCTACTTGAAATTGAAGCCCGTAATCTTGACGACACTTGGTTTCAACAGGACGGTGCCACTTGTCATACAGCTGCTCAAACAATGGATCCATTAAGAAGTCATTTCGAAAAAACAGCTAATTTCACATTTTGGACTGGTGAGTTGGCCGCCTAGATCGAATGATATCACACCTTTAGACATTTTTCTTTGGGGTTACGTAAAGTCCAAGGTCTATGCTGGCAAACCAGCTACGATTCAGGTTTTGGAAGCCAACACTACGCGTGTCATAAAAGCCATACCGGTTGAAATGCTCGAACGAGTCATCCAAAACTGCACCCTCAGAATAGAAACCATGACGCATAGTTGCGGCCAACATTTGAAGAAAATTATAGTCAAAAAATAAATGCCATAAAATGGACTTTCAAATTACCGATAAAGATCCACACTCGATTTGAATTTTTATATATTTTTTGTTTTGAAAAAATACTCTAGATTGATCACCTAAACTAAGCATAAATCATAAATCAACTAAACTAAGCATAAATCAAGTGACAACTGTCAACAAGACCAACTCCGTAAAAAGTGGGGCCAGATTTCATGACTTATGTTTACGTTCATATGAAATTCCTTAAAGAGCCTATAACCCTTCTATATACTAACAGTGATGTAACGTATATACAAGTTGGATCCTTTCGACTGTATAACTTTTTGATTGTGGACATTTTCTTTTTCAGCCGTTTTTTTCAATTACCCTGTAAAAAAGGGCTTTCACTACTCGTACTCGTATTACTACGAGTAAAAGTATCACTAGCTTAATAATGTGAGCACTAATTAACGCGACTATGCAACACAGATTTTTAGATATGTACTCGTATGTTACAAACGATGTATTCATATATTTATCTACTAGTACATCGATTAATTGATATTAATTAATAAAATGAGACACCTTAAACTAATTAACTTAATGTCATTTTCACTCACTCAGTAATGGAGTATTCTATGGGAGTGCGTAACCCGAGTAAGAATTAGTTAATAGACTGCTCCCTAATGAGGTGCGATTTAAGTTAAAGACATCTCTAAAAGTATCATATGTTTCAGTGAGACCTAGAAATAGGTGAGAAGATTTCACAGAAGACACATTTTTGTCAACAACGACGAAATGCCTCTACCCCCCGGTGTATATAAAAATAGCATGACTATCTTAGTTTTTACAGTGGTAAAGACAGGAATTATCGATATTAGGTTTCTCTCTACTTGAAAACTACAAAATCAAGCAAGTAGTATCACCTTAAAAATACAGGGTGGCCCAAATGAGACCTAGTGATGTAAAACACGTATTACTCTTGTAAAAACGGGTTTTTTTAAATGATTTATTTTTATATGTTAAGTACATTTTATGGAAATTTAACGTGACTATGTGTGAAATATGACATCAGACAATGGACCATCATTTAGCTCGATACAGACATTGGCTCTTTTTAGCGCATTTTGCATTACACGGCGTAATGTTTCTGGTTGCAGGCGCCGTATTTCGTCTCGAATGTTCTGCTTGAGCTGTCCAAGTGTCTGTGGTTTGTTAACATACACTTTGTCTTTTAAATAAACCCATAAAAAAATCGGCCGCAGTTAAATCTGGTGAACGAGGAGGCCAAGGGAAATCGGAATTTTTTGAAATTATGCGTTCACCAAAAATTTCACGCAGCATGTATGCGCAGTGGCTCCATCTTGGTGAAAACATAAATTAGGATGTTGCTCTACTATTGGCCGCAAAAAGTTGTCGATCATTGTTCTGTAAGAAGCCCCGGAGACCGTTTCTGGCATTTCATCCTCATTATCAAATAAATATGCAACACTCTGCTGCACAGCTTCCACATTGTCTTCAGTACGAATATTTCGATGAGCACCTCTTCCTAGACGGTCGGCAACTGAACCCAGTTCCTCAAAACTGTGAACTTAACTTGTAATCATGGAAGATGTGGGCGCTGATCTTACGTTAAAAAAAGGGGCGATAATTTCGCTGCGTCAGAACAATTGATCGTTGAGAAGAATAATAAAAATCAATAATTTTAATGCGTTGTTGTGGACTGTACGTATTCATTTTAAATTTCCAGGAGCTCAGTTATAATCTGCAAAAAGAAAAAATAAATTATGTTGAAAAATAAAAAAGATATTTGTGTTTCACATCAGCTGGTCTTATTTGGGCCACCCTGTACAAGGCTAGTTATCGCTTTTGTAGACCACCGTTGTGCGATTAAAGTGTGCACAACTATCATGCCACTAAACTCAGTTTCAATACCGGAAAAGAGCATCTAACAATTTTTCAGCGGCGGGGTTTTCAATAACAGATTTATCTCTAAAAATATATTAAAAAAACTTTTATATAAAATGCGTTCGAAGCCGGCGTTAATCCCGGTCAGTGAGTATAAGAATTCAAACATGGCTCACTGATTTGAGAGAAGTGCCTCTTATTCCTTAATAACGGGTGTTTTTTTTAACGTGCGGTTTTCAATCTGCCCTCACTTTTTTCGGAGTTTGTCATTTTGGCAGCTATCACTTGGTTTCTGCTCAGCTTGGTTTGCCATTTCATAATTAATAAATTTACTCCGGAACAACGTTTGCAAATCGTGGTAACTTATTAGCAAAATAATGGAAATAATATTGGACCCATCGCGAGCTGCTTCCAATATTCGGTCGACATAATCGCCCAGCAGAGTCGGTAGTTCGAGCAACTACGGATCGGTTTCGAACCACGTTTACTCTAGTGGATAATGCGCATCCTCAGAGACGCCGTGCAGTGCTTATCGAAGGCGCTATTGCTGCAACAAAGAAGACGAATGAGTCCATCCGCCATCGCGCGTAACTACTGGAGCTGTATCCATCCACTTTATGGAAGGTTTTGCGGAAGGATCTTTGGAGTATTTTACATGATGAACTCCACATGAAAAAACTATCCGCGAAAAAGGTGCCGTGTTTGTTGACGTTGCCCCAAAAAATCGTCCGTTGGATCAATTCCGAGGAGCTTTTAGCGATTTATCAGCGTAATCCAATAGAGTTCTTGCGCCGATTCATAACTGTTGATGAAACATGGATCCATCACTAGATCCCAAAAAACAGTCAAAAAAATGGATAGAAGCTGGTAAAAGTGGGACAAGAAGGCGAAAACTGTTAAGTCAGCAGGAAAAGTAATGGCCACAGTATTTTGGGACGCAAGGGGTATAATATTAATTAATTATCTCGATAAAGGAAAAACTATAAATAGTGAGTGAAGAAATCAAGATAAAACGACCGCATTTAGAAAAAAAAAAGTTCTTTTTCATCAAGATAATGCTCCTTCACACACTGCATTTTTAACTCAACAAAAACTGGCCGAACGACGATTTGAAATTGCTCCGCATCCACCATATAGTCCAGATTTAGCTCTTTCTGATTATTTCTTGTTTCCAAATTTAAAAAAAATTCTCGGTGGCAAAAATTTTCGTCCAATAGCGAGGTTATTGCTGAAACTGAGGCATATTTTGAAGGTCTTGAAAAATCTTATTTTTCGGATGGAATTAAAAAACTTGAAAACGTTTGATGAAGTGTATTGAGTTGGAAGGAGATTATGTTAAAAAATAAATAATAATAATTCCAAAAAAAACAGTTCTTTTTATGTTAGGCCAGTTACTTTTGCAGTCGCCCTCGTATTCTTTGGGTATTTTGTAAACTTCGGCCGATAGACTCGATGGTAGTGCAACTTTGTAGTTTATTATAATTTTAATTGTGGATAAATACAAAAATTAAATTTTGTAAACTATGTAACAAAGTATTTTCATACGGAAAAAAATTGTATTGCACTGATAGCTTGACTGATATGTCATGTTGAAAATGGTTACACTTCAGCTCCCTGCACCCTGTAGGTTGCACTGCTTAATTTAATCCAGCTACGAGTATTAATTCTGTTTGTATTCGTTGACCAACCTGCTGGCCTCAGAGTTGAGTTCCACAATTCTAGGGTCAGTGGGGTTGAGCGACAATTTTTCTTCTTATTCATAGAAGTCTCATAGAAGTAAATCGGCTATCTTGAGATAGAGTCGAAAACTTCGAAATTGGTTTGGCAGGATGCGAAACTGCGAAGCCAGCCGAGTCAGCAACATGAATGATGTGGTGGTAATTTTTGTTAATGCTTTTGGTTTTTTTTAAAAGGAATTTAGATTTACACCATATCGTTTTGTTTACTTCACTTTCGTTGTCGTGTCGATTTGTGTCTGGCTCTCTGCATGTTTGTCATGAACTTGGCAAGCTGTCGTCCGTGGCCACCGGCCATCATATTGGACCAAAAAAAAGAAACTCTTGTTGAGGATATTGATGATGTTATTTATAATATTGGTTAATGTAGATTGTTGTTGCTGTCATTGCTCTTGATTCACTTTTATGGTTGTTGCCATTTCATTCATGTTTTTATGCCAATATTGTTGTATAGTTTAATTTTTTTTGCATGTTGTTGCTGTAAACTGATGTACATATGTACACATTTATATGAAAAAGGCCGTTGACAACACCATCAGCAGCAACAATACAAACTCTTATTAACAGCATACATACACAATCGCACTCGAAAAAAAAATTAACAAAATATTGTCATCAGGGCGATACATTGCTGCTGCTGCCGCCGCCGAAACAAGTTATAAACGTGTTGATGACACAACTGTCAACGAGACACTTTATAGGCAAATGCTATTAGGTCGCTGCTGGTGTTGTCTGTTGTTGTTGGCAGTCTGATGAGCAATGAGTATTTCACTCAAAGTTACAAAAAAAGTATTCCCGGGAAGTTGTTTCCTTTTTTTACGTTTTTCATGGAAATTTAAACTTTTTGTGCCAAAAAGGCCGAGAGGAAATTGCAGAAATAATGTGAGTTGGCAGATTTTAAAGGAAATGGCGCTCTCATGGGAGAAGGGATTTGTTCCAAAAACTGTTCAGGTGTCATTAAGGACTGGCAATACAACAGCATAATTTTATGACATAATATTTAAATTTTGTTAAATTTGCACACAAATTGCGATGCATTAAAGTGCCTGTAAATTTCAATGAGACGTTAGGGTAGAGGGTATTATGATATAGTGATGTTGTGTGTAACTCCCTAAAGAAATGGAAATATAGCCAATATTTATTAGTCATTATTCGATCTATTAAGAGCTTCTAGCTGATATAACACCTGATACACTTCGAGGCTCCCTACTTTTTTAAAGAAAAAAAAACACAGAAAAATCAAATTGAATGGGGAATGTTTCTTATCATTTAAAAGATCATTCTTTGGCATTTATTTTTTGAAGATTATGTTTTCGCGGCAACGTCTCTGATGGTCTCTGAATGACTCGTTCGAGCATTTCGACTGGTAACTGGCGAATGACACGCGTGATATTTTGCTCCTAGGCCTGAATCGAAGCGGGTTTGTCCGCATAAACTTTAGACTTTACATATCCACACAGGAAAAAGTCTAACGGTGTGATATCACACGATCTTGACGCATTAGACCGGTCCAAAACGTCAAATTATCTGCTCAACGAAGTGTTATCTTAATAAATCCATTGATTAATGCGATGCGTGGGAAGTGGCTCCGTCTTGTTGAAACCAAATCCATTTCAGGCATCAAATAGTCGGTTATCATGGCACGATAACGGTCGCCATTGACGGTTACCTTTTCACCGGCATCATTTTTGAAAAAATATGGACCGATGATTCCAGCGGCCCACAAACCACAGCAAACCGTGTTTTTCTGGATGAATGGCAGCTCTTGAACCTCTTCTGGTTGCTCTTTGTTCCAAATAGGGAAATTTTGCTTGTTTACATACTCATTGAGCCAGAAATGGGCCTCATTGCTGAACAAAATTTGGCTCGAAAACGTTGGATCTTCTGGGAACTTTTCAAGAGCCCACAGAGCGAAGCGATGTCGCTTGGGAACGTCGGCTTTAGTTCTTGCACAAGCTGTATTTTGTACGCTTTCAATTTAAGATCTCGACGTAAAATGCGCCAAGTCGTTCCACACGTCAGTCCGAGTTGCTGCGAATGGCACCGAATCGACTCTACACGGTCTTGGTGTACACTCTCAGCTACGGCCGCTACATTTTCTTCACTGCGTGCTGGACGTGGTCTATCTGGTCGAATATTATACAATAATGAATGCTGGGTCTCAAGATGGGTGGTGGTGTTGCGAATAGTACGCTCAGTAGGCCGATTATGTTGACCATAAGTTGAACGAAGTGCACGAAACACATTCCTCACAGAACGTGAATTTTCGTAATAGAGTTGAACGATTTGTAAACGTTGTTCAGGCGTAGGTCTTCCTATGAATAACACGACACACGAATACAAATAACACGACAGTATGATTCGACTCACACGTGATCTGTCAGAAAAAGGCTATTGAAAAAGGTATCTCTACTTGGATCACCCATTGTTTAGGCTTTTACCATCCGCTTATCCAGCTACAAAATTGTAGACATTGTTCGAGGGAATGATGAACTCCCAAAAGAACAAACTTCAGACTTTTGGGCCTTTTGGTCCCATGCGTCCATCCGTCAAAATCACAGACAAATTTATTCTATATTTTTATTGGTAGCATATTTTTTTTTAATTTGAGTACCAATATCTTCATACGAGGGTTGCTATATATATATTTCTGGTCTAGGCAACACTAATTGTTACCTGGCATTTCCACTATAAAGTTTGTCATTTTGTAACATAAACGTACTCAGAGCGTTTTGACGTACGACCATAATTTGTGTTGTATGCAGTGACATGAAAAAATCAATTTGGCAAAAAAATGGAATTAACTCGTAACAATTTCGTGCGATCATTTTTCAAAACTTTCGACGTGGATTATCACGACAAGAGTGCATCGATGAAATTAAATCTTTGTGTGGCGATGAAACACCATCCTATAGCACTGTGAAAAGCTGGTTTAATGAATTAAATCGTGGCCGACGCTCGCTCAAAGACGAAGGTCGTTCAAAAACGGTCATTGTGCCAAAAAACATTGATGTCGTGCATGAACTGATAATGCAAGATCGTCATGTGACATACCGTGAGACAGAGGCATCCTTGGGCATTTCTTCCACCAGCATACATTCGATATTGCATGAACACCTGGCCGTAAAAGGATTTGTTCTCGTTGGAACCCGCACAATTAGACAATAGCTTAAAAAAATTGCTCGTGTCGATTGGTGCAAAGAAATTTTGAAAAAATACGATCGAGGTGCTGCAAAAGACGTTTATAAGATCGTCACAGGTGACGAATCATGGATCTATGCGTATGAGCCCGAAACAAAACAGAAATCGACCATGTGGTTTTTTGAAGACGAGCCAAATCCAAGCAAAGTTGTTCGTGGCAGAAGCACTTCGAAGTAAATGGTCGCCTGTTCTTTCAGCAAAACTTGTCATGTGGCGGCTGCTCCGCTTGAGCAACGTAGAACGGTCAATTCTGAGTGGTACACCACAATTTGTTTGCCTGAAGTCTTCGAAGAAATTAGAAAAACGAACAAGAGAAGGCGACTCATTGTGCACCATGACATTGCGAGGTCTCACTCATCGGCTCAAACCAGTGCCTTTTTGACCGGCCAAAACGGCGAATTGATGGGTTATCCGCAGTACAGCTCTGATCTGGCACCCAATGGCTCTTTTTATTCGCGCTCATCAAGAAAAAAATGCGTGGTCAACAATTTTCGTTGCCAGAAGATGTTGTTGAAAACCATGTTTTGGAGTTGTCTCAATCGGAGTGGAAAAAGTTCTTCGACAATTGGTTTGAGCGCATGCAAAAGTGTATAAATCATACAGGAGAATACTTTGAAAAACAATAAAACTATTTTTGATATTATTGTATTAATGTTATTATTGATATTATATATATTTGAATTTTCATTATTAGGAAAGAAATATATAAAGCAGCCCTTATTGATTACGAATTTCCCACTTTGTCCATGCCGGAGGTTTGTGGGCCACATAAGCTAATAACAACAGCAACTTTGCTCTTTTTAAGGCATCTATGAGAAGTAATTCTCAACACTCATGCCGTCCACAAAAAATGGTAAGAAAATGCGCAAATAAGTGTAGTTTTTACTGAGGCACCTTAAGTACCTTTATTATACAAAATTTAGGATCATGGGTTGATTCGTTTGACCACTGTCTTTATCTATATTTCGTGGTGGTGCAAACGGAATGACAAATGTAATATATCACCCACTCGTTGGTGGAGGGTATTATACGCAAATGTATTGGACATACGCAAATGTATTGGTTGTTTTCCGTTGTGGAAGTGTACTCGTATTTCATCTTGTGCGGATGGCTCTGCAGAACTGCCGTCATTCCATGTCCTGTACGAATTCAGGCGACTACACCAGCCAATACCTCTGTAGTTTGTAATGCAACCTCCCGTCATCTAGGACTACCTCTGAAGGATGGTCTACTATACTGTATTTATTTTGAAGTTGTTGACGGTTTCTTTAATTATATCCGATTGAATGCCGGTCAGATCTGTCTAATAGGTCCTTTGATCGTGACAGAATCTTGCCATTTTTCACACAACCAACAACACAAGGACTCTTTTGCGCGAGAAATTCAATTGCCTTGTTATCTCACGTAGTGGCGATGTTAAATAGCCACCATGATCAAGGGATTTGACAGTGTTGGACTTCTTTCTTTGGGGATATTTAAAAGAAAAATGTAAGTCAATAAGCCGAGAACAATTCAAACGCTAAAGAATGAGATAATTCTACACATTTTCGACATTGAACCTCTATTCTGTCTCACAGCACTTTAAAATATGGACCATCGGATAGAGGTATGAAAACGAAGCATGGACGAGCATTTCACCAACATTTTATTTCACGCGTAATTGCCATAGATCCTACTATCATAATAAAAAATATTAAGACAATTGTGTTAACGCTTTTTGTTTCATTTACAATTAACATTGTGCGTTTTAGTTCGACCACCCTTTATTATATTGACTTATTTAACTTCAGTTAGAGATTTGAAGCGTTTTTTGAGATTAAGCTTTTTTACTACTTTAATGCTGCCAAGAAAAACTCTGATTTGATGTCGGGCCGTTCTTTAAACCACAATAAAGTATGATGAGTTACGAATTTTCTAAGACTGCGTAGAGCGCACTATATCGGTAATTGTGTTCATACACGCAGAAAAATAGTATGGTTGTGGTGACAATATTCGAAGAGGATAATACTATTGTTGGGTATATGGTTGTGGTACAACAATATTATGATCCTCACAACAATAGTATGATTCAAATACAACCATACTTTGATCCTCACGACAATAGTATGATACACACATAACCATAATATGATCCCCACAACCATAGTATGATTCAAACTCAACCATACTATGATCTCCACAACCATATTATGATCCTCGCAACCATTGTATGTTTCACATACAGTCATAGTATGATCCTCACAACCATAGTATGATTCACACGCAACCATAGTATGTTTCACATACAGTCATATCCTCACAACCATAGTATGATCACCAATAAATTTATTAGAATTGAGTTAAGAAAAAATAAGTTTAACAAAACGTAAGCGTTTTTATTGAAAATATTTCAGTTAAACAAAGCCAACAAGCTGCTTTGGCATTTTAATTTCCATATAAAAAATATTATTATTGCATTAGATCCGTAACAATAACATTTTTCTAAAAAGCATATAACATTGTTCTAAAAAGAATATTCAAAAGAAGAAGAATAATACTTACAAGCATGCAGTATGATTGCCGTAATATTGACATAAAACGCAAATAACAATACTTTTGTCGCACCAACCATATTTATATTGTTGCTAAACCCATATTTTCATTTTTGAATTTGGCAATAATACTATTGTTACATTTCAACAATATTAATATTGCGGCAATCATACTATTGTCAAAATTAAATTCAGTAAACAATGCTATGGTTGCGACGAACATACTTTTGTTGCGGAGAACATACTATAATTGCCGTAACCATGTAGTAACCATGTTTTTTCTCTGCGTGTAGAGATTTGAGACCCTGCAGCTCTACACGCCACATATTGAATTTCATCTTGCTCAAATTAAGTGTATTGCAATATGTGTGAACTTCTCTGTTAAAGTGGGATACTATCGGTCAATGTTCTTTTGGACCCCATTAAAAACATCCATTGGGATTTGGGGATCTGCTTTTATCACATTTAAAATTAGGTTTTTTTAAATTCTATACCACAGAGATGAGTCTTCCATGTGCACTCTTGTGTAGGGTATCATGCTTTCGGCCCTTTCTTAATGTAGACATTTTGATTTTTTTTTTGCATTTTCACATGTTGCGTCATGGTTGCACTGGTTGTCCTTTTCTTCTCTTTCAAAAGTACAGTGAACAAAGTCGCTGAGACAATTAATCAAAACAGGTAAATTACCAGGTCGTACGACTGTTGACTTCATGCCACAACAAGTGGCTTCGCTGATTATGAAATGGTACTTGACTACAGGCTTTAACGGAAGCCAACTACAAAAATATCCTTCACACATATATTCATTTCACTCTATCCTTTGGTCACTGCATTCGCAATCAACCTGACAGTAACAAATTGTCCTCAGCCACAGCATTATCTTTAGTGGCTGATGAATTTCCACGTCACCACGACAATGACCACCAACACCAGAAGCAGCAGCAGCATCGGAAAACAACAATGACAATCTAAGAGTACACTTTAGATAAACACGGACGGATATGGTTAATGTGGGATTCCGTTTGTTGGCATTACAGCAATTGTGAGTATAACTGGTGTGAAAATGTTAATGGATACTTAAAATAGATACGTGGAGCAGGTTGCAGAGAAGAATATCATAACTTCAATTTACTAAGTTTTGAGCAAAATAAACTTAAGATTTATATTGCAATTGCATACTTCTGTCAACAGTATAATAATGATCAGGCAGAATCCTATTTATGGCATAGATATTTGTCTCATACTAGTACAGGGTGACTGATGAATATTGCTACATTAAGAAACTAAATTGCTTTTTCCCTTTTTTCCTTTATTCATGTTAATTTATTTAATTTTGTTAAATACAATTTAATTAGCTTTTAATATAGCTTTAAAAATGTCCCCTCTGCTCGTTGATATGTGCGTCAGTTTACCAAAAAGTTGTTCATTACTGCTTGGAGAGTTGAGACAGGAATAGCCGCATTTGTTTCTAGAATGGATTACTTTAGTTCATTTAAATTTGCTGGTTTTGCATTGTAGACTTCCAGTTTTCAATAACTCCACAAGAAAAAGTCAGATGCAGTAAGGTCAGGCGGCCTTGGGGGCCAACGGAATGTGGTGTTTTTGGATATAGGCTTATTGGGAAATGTTCGTCGCAATTCTGTCATAACAAGCCGGACAATGTGAGGAGTTGCACCATCTTCTGGAACCACACAGAGTTGAAAGAAATTCTCATAAGGCGTAATTCTGGATAGAAAAACTCTCTCAACATGCTCAAGTATGAGTCTCTAGTAACCGTAGCGGTGTGACCGTTTTCTACGAAGAAGTAGGGCCCGACAATGCAGCGTGATGGAACTGCACAGCAATTCTGTCATAACAAGCCCGAGTTGCACCATCTTCTGGAACCACACAGAGTTGAAAGAAATTCTCATAAGGCGTAATTCTGGGTAGAAAAACTCTCTCAACATGCTGAAGTATGAGTCTTCAGTAACCGTAGCGGTGTGACCGTTTTCTACGAAGAAGTAGGGCCCGACAATGCAGCGTGATGGAACTGCACAGCAATTCTGTCATAACAAGCCGGAGTTGCACCATCTTCTGGAACCACACAGAGTTGAAAGAAATTCTCATAAGGCGTAATTCTGGATAGAAAAACTCTCTCAACATGCTGAAGTATGAGTCTCCAATAACCGTAGCGGTGTGACCGTTTTCTACGAAGAAGTAGGGCCCGACAATGCAGCGTGATGAAACTGCTCACCACACTGTAACACGAAGTGGATGCAATTCCGTCTCATGGAGTATCTGTTGGTTGTTAGCACTCCATATTCGACAATTTTGTTTGTTTATGTTGACGTTTAAATCGAAATGGGCCTCGTAATATATGAATAGGCATTTCAACATGTTTCCGTCCTCTTCCACCATTTGAAGCATCTTCTGGCAAAATTCCAATCGGGAAGTCTGCTGCTTTCATTTTGTTGGCCATTTGAAATTTATATGGGAATAAGTCCTAATCTTTGTGCTTACTTAGTAGGGACATAGATACTGTTACACACGTTTTATGCTGTAAAATAAATAGTACTGCATGTTTTTGGACCAAATATTTTTATAATATATTTATTGATGTATATTGTATCCAAAAAGAATCTACTTATTCGAAATGTCCGCCTTTTGCCCTTACACACGCCTTAAGTCGCACTGGTCAATCGTCAATAGCTGCACGAACCTCATCCATTGGAAAATTGGCCACAGCTCGAACCAAAGCAGTCTTAAGAGATCCAATGTTGGGGTATCCTTTTTGACAAACCTTGTCCTCATCTTTTGTGACAAACATCCGCAATTTGCAATTCAATGGGTTCAAAGCTGGACTGCCTGAGGGTCATTCTTCAAAGACAATGAACGCTGGCAAATTGTTTCGAAGCCAGGCCTGGGAAGTTTTAGCCATAGGGGTTGGCGTTTTAGCCTTATGGTTTTGGAACAGGGAATTGTTAAGAGGCTTCACAACATCATTCAAAACGGTTTCTTGGTAATCTTTGGCCGATGTTTTGATTCCTTGTTTGCAGAAATGCAGGCCAGTGACCCTATCGTAAGAGACACCCCGCCAAATCATGACTGAAGCTGGGCGATGACCCTTTTCCACCCTTGGGATCAGTTCAGATGCTTCCTTAGATGACCGCGCATACACTCTATAATTTTGCATGTTAAATTTTTCCTGAACGGTAAAATTTTTTCATCAGTAAACAACATTTTTCTGTGCAAGTTTTTAGCGTGCTTCACCAAAAGACGTTTGCATTTTTCAATCCTATTTTTTTTAAGCTGCAGTCAATAAATGTCCGTAGGTCCTTTGAAGGCCCCAAGTCCCAAGTCTTTTTTAATGATTCGACTCATGGACTTTTGCGTGATATTCATCTCACGGGCCATATTTCTGTTTTCGGAGCGGATTTCTGTGAATTCATGATTTAACGGCTTTGATGACATGTGGTGTTCGAACAGAGCGTGGGCGGCCCGTGGGTGGCGGTCTTTTACATATCCATGCGGCTAATCCCTAGTGGCCGGAGCGTTTTGAAAATATCGCTTTTTTCATTTCACACTTGAAAAGACCTATTACGGCGATACGGTTCTCTTTATATGACCACTCCATGATGAAAGTTGAAACAATTTTAAAATCCCGCCACAGACTAACGCTATTGAGGTTAGCTTTTAAAACCCATATGACATTAACGGGGTATGTTCAGTTCTACTATTGAAATGGGTGTGTTCAATGTTGTAACAGTATTTATGTCCCTACTAAGTAATTGACTGCAAAGACTGGCTGCTTATTCCCATTTGAGCAGATATGTTTCTTGTCGAAAATTTTGGATGGTTTCGTATGGCACCAGCTACAGCAGCGATTGTTTCCTCCGCACTATCCGTGCTCGCTCATTGTGGTCCATCTGCTAGGAGGGTTGCGGACATACGTGCGCCTACTTATATACTCTATTTGAGAATCTACGGACTCCAGAGCGTGATATCGGCGGACAATCCAAATTATTGTTTTAGAGTACCAGTTGTCCATTTTTGTTTAATCTCAAAATTAGTCTGCAAAATAAAAAAAAATAACCAGATTCATTAAATAGAAAAAAAGTTATTCATTTTTTTGGTAGCGGCTTTTAACAGCCACCCTGTACTTACTGCTTGATTCCCACAACATCCTACGAAAGATCAAAGGGAAACTGTTTCAACCCGGAAACGACTGTTTTACGCCGGCTCCGAACGGCTAATGCATTTTTAAGAGAAGTTTTAAATTTTTTAATCTCTTACTTGTAAAACCGCCGGCAGTTACGAGGTATAAACCTGCCGCTAAAAAATTATTAAATACTTATATTTATACCTGGAGCTGAACCTGGACTTACTGGCATGATACACGTCTCTTACTAGTGCATAGGAACAAATATTTATTATTTTTTCTGTTCAGCTCGTTTGTTTTTTTTCGGTCTGTTGCTTTTACACATTGAACAGGGATAACCGGCTCAAGACCTCTTGCTTCTATATTTAACTAGAAGACAAGTTTTTAACAAAAATGGCAAAGTGACATTAATTTTCGTGGCTGCACACTACTTTTATCATGATTTCGGGTCCGTAACAACCCTCTTCGGAAAGCCTTGCTGCAATTGTTGAAAGTAAAACCGAACTCTATAAGGCCAGGCTCTCCCCAAACGAATGAGAACTACTGTTGTAAACCTTACTTTTCAAGTTTTCTTCACACAATTGCCCACGAAAATACAACTCTTGCCTTTTTTATTATTTTTTCTCCTAAACATTTTTTTATTAAATATATGAAAAACTTACATGCAATTTTTATATAAAAATATTTAATTGGTGAATGCAGGTTTTTTTTAAATAATACTCAGAAATGAATTTCTCGTATAGTCACCGGTATTAGTCGCTGAAACTTTTAATGTTTTTACCAGGCTTTGAATCTTGATTACTTGTGTGATTGTGGCGCAAACAAACCATCACTTAACGCCGTTCAAATAATCACTGGCGGCTCAATATTAAGACTAAACTCTCAACTTTCGCTAAGGAAAGTCAAACGTGAAAATCTTTGAGTTACGGTCTTCTCGAAAATGATTTATATATGCCAGGAGCTAGACTGATAAGTCATTTCGGTGCAGGCAAAAGTGTGATTGCCAAATTGAAGTCGAACTAAATTGCTGCCGAAACAGCAATTGCTGCTGTTGTCTCAGATATGCTACCGTTCTAGCCACCATCAATTATTCAAACAAAACCCTTAACAACAAAAACAACAACCAGAACATCACCAGCAACATCATCGTACCGTTACAGCAACATGCAACATATCCACCATAAGAATCGGCGGTTTGGTAGTCAATCAATGCTTTTAATCTGTTTGCAATTTGGAGGGGGTTTTTCCAACCGAATCCACAAGGGATTCGTAATTGCTAAACCTTCTCGAAGAGAGTGCATATATCGAAGAGAGTAAGTGAAGAATACCTTCACGTATCGTAAGTGGATTTACACTTAAAGTTAAAGCCAACATAATTTGCATGCGATTTGGAAAGGGCTTTCAGCAGAAGATTAGGAAGTGTATTTTGACACTTAATTACAGTGCAACACGAAAAAAAACCATATGTTACAGCGTATAGAGAAAGGCCCTAAGGGTAAAAAAAATCAATTTTTTCTTTTTTTTCTTTTTTTGATGTGGACAACATCTGAGCATCGAATGAGACCGATCACATGCCCCAAAAGTGTTCCCTCCCAGAGATATGCGCGTTTTATGAAAGTGAAGTCGACGATTCTAAGCGGAAATAGAAAGGGACCTAATCTTTAAAATGGCCATCCTGAACAAAACTGCTTTTTAACCTTAGGTCCCTTTATATTTTGCGTGTCACATATACGGACACCACTACGTGATAAAAGCCCAAAAAAGACTCGTGTCTCCCAGTTTGGCCCAAAGTAATGCCCTTTTTTTATTGGCCCTTAAAAAATGGGGCCTTGGTGTCATTTTTGCAAAAAAGTGATCTTATTGTAGGCTCTTATTACGCAAAACGTTAGGCTCTTATTAGGCAATTTTTATTTACTCACTGAGGCAAAGTTGTAGCTCTTGTCATAAAGAACATATAAAATCAAAAAAAAACATCATCTTCAAGGTCAAAACGCAAAAAAAAAACATTAAAAAATTCGATTTGTATTGCCTTTTTCCCCTGTACAGGTCCATAGGTAGCAAACCGTTTAAAATTTAAAGATATATTTAACTAGAGAAATGTAACTAAGATCGCAATAAACAACTTTCTAGAACATATTTACACCCTAGGAATGATTCTTAATACCGTTAAGATAGCCGCAAAAGTAAAAAAAATTCCCGAATTTTTTTTATTGCATTCGTTTTTTCTTTACTTCAACATTGAGATACTATGCTGCTATCCATTACAAAAATAATAAACTTGGAACACTAGTTCAGAACTTAGCAATTTTACCCTAGTACCATGCTACCATCATTTCGCCCCTTGCATTTTTGGGCACGGCCATAGATGGAAATATTTTATGAAATCAGCCAAGGAATACGCTGAGAAAATTTGTCTATTCGTGAATGAATCACCCTGTATGCCGGAGAGTTAATCTGGATAGGTCAAAATCTTGGTAATCCCAAAAATTAGCTGCATTTCCAACTGTACTTTGCTATTCAGTTCGAGTAGAAATACTTACAGATTTTGTTATCTTATATAGGAGGAGCGCGAAATTTTGCTTTTTTGCACTGCAGGCTGTGACGGAACTGTTGTTCAAAGAGAGTGGATATTGTGCGTGGCTTATAGTGGCTGACGGGAGATTTGTACTCGTCTGCCTTTCAGTTGCCATCGTGCATTGGATACGTGAGGAGAGGTCATTTTGTGTTGAAACGTATTTTTCAAATGCCCACTCGATCATTGCAGTGCAGCTTGCTTTTCGTTTACCATTGGAACAGCGAACGTGTTCCGGGACGATAATCAATTGTAAATTGGGTTTCTACATTGAGAACAGCAAGGAATGTGTCATGTGTAAGAAGGGGACCTGAGAGAAGGATTACTACACCACAAAACATCGAGAGAGTTAGAGCAGCAGTACTGCAATCTCTGAAACGCTCTGCTCGGAAGCAATTACTTGCTCTTAGCATTTTCAGACGTTCTCTTCACCGAATTCTTCAGCAATCACTTGCTCTTAGCATTTTCAGACGGCCCTATGCGATTTTTTCCTTAGGGGTTACCTGAAGACGAAGGTGTATATCAATCGTCCCAACACCTTGGAATATTGAGGCTGAAATTGGCAGAATACCAGTCGACATGCTTGTTAAAGTTCATGGAAACTTCAGAAAATGTAGTCAGTAGTGCGAAGATAGCGAATGTCGACATTTTCCAGATACACTTTTAAAGACCATGTAGTTTAAAAATTCCCTTTCTGTTCAATTCAACTAAAATATTTTCCAAGGTTCATAATTTATTTATGTCATTCCAAAATAAGCAAAATGTTCACTCTTTACTCTTTACAAAAGTTCGCAAAACGTTAGCATGGCTTTCACTTCGTTTATATGCATTAACATGCAATACTCACAACATTAAAATATTGAAAGAAGAAATTATGTTAAAGTTGAAATGGTTTGCCACTGACGTTATCATCATCGTCAAGCTGCATCATCCATGTTTTATCTTTTCTATTTTCTTTTTCGGGTAAGATTTGTAGACGATTTTTGCATTTTCAAAAAGCTGCTACGAGTATAGACGCTATTGTTATGGCCATTTCCAAATTCTACTGACTGCTGTTGGAGCTTCATGTTGCTCATTTGTTAGCCATGTTCTTTGCCATGGCTTCGTTATATCGTGTTAACAGCCATCAGCTAGAGGGAACGAGTAAAGAGCATTCACAAACACTCTTCATAATATGATAATGATAACACAAGCTACTGCCAAGTTGACCGACCACCGTACTTCCTTTGCACACAGACCGTTTTTTGCTGTTGGTCTGGTATCAGCATTTGCTTTCTTCACTTTTCCACTTTCCGTTGCTTTTCTTTTCTATCATTTGTAGATTTTTTGCTTTCCTTTTGAAAGTATTGCAAATATTTATGAATAATGTTTGGTGATATTTTTAATATTTATTTGATAACAAGAATATTTATGATAAATATATTTTAACAAGGTACTGTATCTTTGCAAGAGGACTTTCACAGCAACTGCAATAGGAAAAAGCAAATGTTGTTGAGTATTTTACAAACAAATGAAAGGAATAATGGGATTTTAAAACTACTGGAACTAGTAAAATTCACTGACAAAATTTTAATTGAAAGTTGTGTCTAATATCATAGAGAAGCTTTAAAGGATGGTCCAAACATAATGCACGATCTTAATTATGAGTCACACCTTAACAACAGGGTTCTTTTTGAACTAAGTTTGATATTTATTTGTTTCAGTGTTTGACAAATTTAACCATGGAGAGGTACATGGTTAAGATTGTTAAAGCCTTTTACGAAAATAAGCGTTCAAATCAAAATGCATGTCGTGCACTTCATAATTTTTTTTTGATCAGTACTTAGTAGGGACATAAATACTGTTACAACATTGAACACACCCATTTCAATAGTAGAACTGAACATACCCCGATAATGTCATATAGGTTTTGAAAGCTTACCTCAATATCGTTAGTCTGTAACGGGATTTTAAAATTGTTTCAATTTCACCATGGAGTGGTCAGATACTGAGAACCGTATCGCTGTAATAGCGCTTTTTAAGTGTGAAATGAAAAAAACGATATTTTCAAAACGCTCCGGCCACTAGGGATTAGCCGCATGTTCATCTACCGATGCATAAAACTGTTTGAGGAGACTGGAGATGTAAAAAACCGCCACCGGTCGGGCCGCCCACGGTCTGTTCTAACACCGCATGTCATCAAAGCCGTTAAATCAAGAATTCACAGAAATCCGCTCCAAAACCAGAAAATCATGGCCCGTGAGATGAATATCACGCAAAAGTCCTTGAGTCGAATCACTAAAAAAGACTTTGGACTTGGGGCTTTCAAACGACGTACCGGACATATTTTGACTGCAGCTTTAAAAAAATAGGATTGAAGAATGGAAACGTCTTTTGGTGAAGCACGCTGATAACTTAAACAGAGAAATTTTGTTCACCGATGAAAAAAATTTTCCCGTTCAGGAAAAATTTAACAAGCAAAATGATAGAATGTATTCGCGGTCATCTAAGAAAGCATCTGAACTGATCCCAAGGGTGGAAAAGGGTCATCACCCAGCTTCAGTCAACGGCCAAAGTTAACCAAGAAACCGTTTAAAAAGCTGTTGCGAAGCCTCACAACAATTCCCTGTTCCAAAACCAGCCATGGACTTTCCAGAAGGATTCTGCGCCGGCCCATAAGGCTAAAACGTCTCAGGCCAGGCTTCGAAACAATTTGCCAGCGTTCATTTCCTCTGAAGAATGGCCCTCAGGCAGTCCAGATTTGAACCCGTTGGATTACAAATTGTGGACGGTTTTAGAGGACAAGGTTTGTTACAAAAGTTACCCCAACATTGGATGTCTTAAGACTGCTTTGGTTCGAGCTGTGGCCAATTTTCCAATGGACGAGGTTCGTGCAGCTATTTACAATTAGCCAGTGCGACTTAAGGCTTGTGTAAAGGCAAAAGGCGGACATTTTGAATAAGTAGATTCTTATTGGATGCAATATACATCAATAAATATATTAAAAAATATTTGGTCCAAAAACATTCAGTACTTTTGATTTTACAGCATAAAACGTGTGTAACAGTATTTATGTCACTACTAAGTATAATCGACCAAATCTCTTCCTAATCGGGAAAATTGTGCGCGAAAATTAGGCCCGCCAAGCAGTTCATCATCCACACATTTTTAGCCTGCACCAGAGGATAAAATGTATGTAAAAGTAGCCATTGCGTTAACTACACTTCGAAATGTTGATTGGGCTAATATTTTCGTTTCATTTTCCACTTAAGGGAAACTCAACAAATCATAAAGCTTGTCGAAAAACAGTGGTTTAAAAGGACCTACGATCAAAACAAGTGATAGAGGATATGGAACAGGACGAGATGTGGATTCAAATTACCAATAAAGATTCCACACTTGATTTAAATTTTTGTATTTTTTTTTTGTTCTGAAAAAATAACTCTAGATGGATCTTTTACCTTCAAAGAGAAGAAAGTACTTAAATTTTTATACAGGGTGGAGGGCGGACTTTTGCTTCTTTGGGAATAAAATAAAAAATACGAACCTTAGAAAAATTTATTTTATATTTTAATTATATTGAACAGTAAGGGAATATTTAAATAACAAAGTTTTAAATAGTTGCATTGCCTCAAGAGCCGGCTGAAAAAAAGTGTGGAAATTCTTAGAGCAAGTGATTGCTTTCGAGCAGAGCGTTTTGGAGATTGCAGTACTGCTGCTCTAACTCTCTTGATGTTTTGTGGTGGAGAGAAGGCCCCCTTCGTACACATGACACATTCCCTGCTGTTCTCAATGAAGTTACCTAATTTATAATTGATTACCGTCCAAAAACACGTCCGCGTGGGATAAGAACGAATTGTAAACGAAGAGCACTCCACATTGCATGAGGTTTGAAAAATACGCTTCAACACAAAATAACCTCTCCTCATGTGCCCAATGCATAATGGCAACTGAAAGGCAGACGAATGTAAATCTCCCGTCAGCCACTATAGACCACGCACACTCTCCACTCGTTTCCACCAACAGTGCCGCCACAGCCTGCAGTGCAAAAAGGCAAATTTCCGCGCTTCACCCTGTCTTAATTACAATTAATCATAATAAGGATTTTCCCTCAAACTATTGGCTTAATTAATGTTACAATTAACCCAAGTTTATCTCACATTTTAACTACTTCAAATAAGTACAAATGGCCATTACTCAATGCCAAAACATTGATTGAATTTCTGTTTGAGTAAGTTTTTGAAATCTAAACTGATTCCTTTTTTTTATCACTCGTATTGCTAATTTTGCCAATTGAAAACGTGTTTGCTCACACGTGTGCTTAAGTAACACAATTGCGGAAAAAATGCTTAAAACTTTTCATGGAATTGCTCTAAGTTGAAATCATACTTAAGACAAAGGCAAAGCAGCCCGGCAACTTTTTCTCTGACAATTGGATGTGGAAGTAAGACAAATATAAATTGTTACTTTTGTGAAACTAAATAAAGGAGGACGGGGGGAATTTAGAACAATGACAACAGCAGCGATAACAACTCAACTATATTCAACTTAGTTCAGCACAATTGCGACACTGAGGCAGACATACCAACTTGCCACTTGGCGTAGTGGCACGAATGCCGGACAATGACAAAAGCGATTTTAAGTTGCCACGAAGCCAAGGACATACACAGAAGTTTGGTCATGTGTAGAAGGAGTGAGGGAATTGCACATTTGCTTAACATGGAATTGTTTAGAAAACTATTAGAATTGTTTTTCTTTGTTTTTGTTAAATGACGGGCAACATAAGTGTCCTTAAGCATATAACTGGAGAAGCATGTGGGTTGAAGTTGGGGCAGATCCTTTTTGATTACTTGTACTCACACTTTGATATTTACTTATGTGTTTTTTGCAATATTAAATAATACAACTGAAATTTAAAGTCACCTTTAACATCGGTAGGCACTTGCTCCTGTTGCAACGACCAATAATGTTAATTACACCCTCCTTCATGGGATAGGCTATATGTGACGCGCAAAATAGAAAGGGAGCTAAGGTTAAAAACCAGTTTTGTTCAGGAGAGCCATTTTAAGGACTAGGTCCCTTTCTACTTGCGCTTAGAATCGTCAACTTCACTTTCATAAAACGCGCATATCTCTGGGAGGGAACTCTTTTGGAGCATGGGATCGGTCACATTCGATGCTCAGATGTTGTCCACATCAAAAAAAGAAAAAAAATGAAAATTGATTTTTTTTTTTGCCCTTAGGTCCCTTTCTCTAAGCGCTGTCACATATACTAAATTTGTTTACTCTTTTGCAACACCTTGAAATGCTAAATGCTATATTATTGAGATGATCTAGGTATGTCCGTCCGTTCGTGAGTCTGTTAAATGAATGATAGTGTCCAAAAAAAATGAGCTTGTCTCATAATTATGTGATATGAAAAAGACAAAATTCCAAAGGCAAGAAAGTTTCCTACAGGGGCCTAAAAGTACCTCTCAAGTTTTGCCTAACATATCCTTAATATTTGTGGACAAACCTTGGATTGAATGAGCATCGTAGGTAAAGACGAACTCAGTGATATAAGAAGAAGCATGGTTTTTGGACCTTTTTGTTCTTGTGGCCCAAAAATATGTCCCAATAGTCCTAAGAAATTGTACATAAGCATGTGACCATGGTCATGGAAAGTTAATAAAACTTCATTGAATTCGGTATAACCAAGTTTTTACAATATCTGCTTAAATTTGGGCATGTAACGGGAAAGGTCCAAAAAAACGTCCCGCTTAGTCAACACAAGTGAACAATATATAATGGCATATGAGTACTTAAACTAGGACAAACATTTACTACTGGTCCTGCACCAGCCTGTGAAACAGAGGTGGACCCACCTTTAAGTATATCGACATGTCCGTCCGTTAGTCCATCCATCTAAAGCTTGCTATCAAAGTTCAGGTCGTAATTGTTTTTCCAAATTTATGAGATGTGGTAGATGTAGGTTTTTGGGACCAAGAAGAAAACCAGTGGAAATTTGTATGGAGCTCCCAACCTACTGATGCTCGGTCTTCGTGGAATTTGGAAGAAGTAACTTTTTTGGAAAATGAGGTGGATGTAGACTTTTCAAAAAATCGGTTAGATTAATTGTAGAGGGTAGTTCGCTAGGCAAAGGTAGGTGAGTTCACTGGGAGGCCTTACACGCCCATTGTGGAAGGCTGCTGAAATGGTTAAGAGGGATATATACTTTATATAAATTAGTTATATACGCAACTATTCTTTTTGTAAGACTGTTATCCGTTATGGTTTATCAGTTGGTTTGAGCAATTCAGAATCCGTTCGACCTTTTAACAAAGTTTTGAAGTGATTTAAGAGAAACATCAGCTAGTTCGTCCAGGTCATTAAAGTTTCACCTGCCTAAGCAGGTAAGTCTGTATGATTGTAGGCCCGTGCATAGCATATGCTGCACTTACTATTCTTCTTATGCGTCCTAGCAACTTCTTCGCTGGCGGCATGTCCATACGCTCCATCGTGGGGCCAGTTATTCAGTGCCATATGAGGACTCCTATGTGGTTTTTCGTCAAAAGGGTTTTCATCAGTGCAATATGAAGACTCCTATAAGGTATGTCATCAATAGAAAATCCTTTAAAATTGAGAAATACATATGTTATACCACATATTGCATATAGGGTGATCAATCTAAAGGTTTATTTTTCAAAATAAAAAACTACAAAAATTCAAATCAAGTGTGAAATCTTGATTGCTCATTAGAAAGGGCATTTTATGCTCTTAAGTATTTGAATATAATTTCCTTTAAATGTTGGCCGTAACTACGCCTCAGGATGTCCGTTCTAAGGGTCAAATTTTGGATAACTCGTGCGAGCATTTCGCCACACCGCTCGAAATGCTGTGGCGAAATGCTCGAAAGCCGTGTTTTTGTGGTATAAGTTGTTCCATAATGAACTGGAAAACAATACTAAAATGAAAAAAGTAAAGCTTACCACTACTCATGCGTAATCTGTGCAAAAACCTTATTGAAAAAATTTCTCTAGATTGATAACTCGTTTCAAATTTGAAAAAATATGGACCTATGATTCCACCAGACCATAAACTGCACCAACCAGAACTAGGATACATTACTGAACACAAATTTGGTCGAAAACAGCGGATCTTCTTTGGGCTTTTGAAGAGCCCAAACGTTTGCGGTATAAGTCTTTCCTTGACAAAATGGCAAACAATACTATAAAGAAAGAAAAGTAAAGTTTAACACTACTCAAGCGTAATCTGTGAAAAAACCTTATTGAAAAAATATCTCCAGATTGATAACCCCTTACAAATTTGAAAAATATAAACCGATGATTCCACCAGCCATTAATAAACTGCACCAAACCGTAGTTTTCGCGGTGTAAGCCTTTCCATGATGAAATGGCAAACAACACTAAAAAGAAAAAATAATTTAACACAACTCACGCGTAGTCTGTAAAAAAACCCTATTAAAGTACGAGGGTTTCTATACATATACGAGGGTTTTATATGCGAGGGTTTTTCTATATATTTCTGACCTAGGCAACACTAAGTGTTGCCTGGCGCCATCTGGCATTTCCATTGGAAAGTTTGACATTTTTTTTAGCATAAACGTACTCGCAACGTTTTGACGTACGACCATCGTTTGTGTTGTTTACATTGACTTGAAAAAATCAATTTGGCAAAAAAATTTGAATTAACTCGTGAACATTTTCGTGCGATCATTTTTCACAACTTTCCACGTGGATTATCATACCAGAGTGCAACGCTAAACTTAAATCTTTGTATGGCGATAAAGCACCATCCTCTAGCACTGTGAAAAACTGGTTTAATGAATTCAATCGTGGCCGACGCTTGCTCAAAGACGAAGGTCGTTAAGGTCGTCCAAAAACGGCCGTTGTGCCAGAGACCATTGATGCCGTACGTGAACTGATAATGTAAGATCGTCAGGTGACATAGAGGCGTGAGATAGAGGCATTCTTGGGCATTTCTTGCACCAGCATATATTCGATTTTGGCATAAAAATCTGGCCGTAAAAAAAGTTTGTTCTCGTTGGATCCCGCACAATTTGACAATCGCTCAAAAAAGGCTCGTGTCGATTGGTGCAAAGAAATTTTGAAAAACTACGATCGCGGTGCTTCAAAACACGTTTATCAGATCGTGACAGATGACGAATCATGGATCTATGCTTATGATCCCGAAACAAAACAGCAAACGACCGTGTGGGTCTTCGAAGACGAGCCAATCCAAAGTTGTTCGTGGAGGAAACACTTCGAAGCAAATGGTCGCCTGTTTCTTCGGCAAAACTGGTCAAGTGGCGACTGTTTCGCTTGAGCAACGTAGGACGATCAATTCTTTGTTTGCCTGACGTCTTCGGAGAAATTCGAAAAACGAACAAGAGAAGACGAATCACTGTGCACCATGACAATGCGAGCGTTGACACATCGGCTCAAACCAGCGCATTTTTGACCGGCCAAAACGTCGTATTGATGGGTCATCCGCCGTACAGCCCTTACTTGGCACCAAATGACTTCTTTTTATCCCCGTATATGAAGAATAAAATGCGTGGTCAACGATTTTCGTCGCCAGAAGATGCTGTTGAAGCGTTCAAAAATTTTGTTTTGGAGGTGTCTCAATCGGAGTGGGGAAAGTGCTTCGAAAATTGGTTTGTGCGCATGCAAAAATGTATTGATCTTAAAGGAGCATATTTTGAAAATCAATAAAACCACTTCCAATGATAAATTTTTGCGTTTTTATTGTCGGACCTGAAATTTAAATAGCAACCCTCTTATAGAACCATATCAGTGAGTCGCATGTGTTCTTATTCTTTGACTTAATACTTTGCCTTTTCCAAATCTACCAATGTGTAGATCGAAATCTACCAATGTGTAGATGTATAAAGATCGTTAAGTGAGTAGAGACTTGTGGGCAGCACACATATCTGGTACCGATGAGCCGCTCTATACCAACGGCGAAACATGCGTCTACCACACGGAGATGTGTATGCTTAAACCTCGCTGACTTATTTTTCCTTTCCCATATGACAAACAACAAGAAACCTGTTCAAGTTAGCTTGTGGAGTAATTCACTCGGTCAAAATAATAAGAAGAAAAATATTCTGATTTCCAATCACTTTTCTAGCTGTTTCCCTTCCTAGTAGTAATGGGTGATCCAAGCAGAGATACTTTTTTCAATAGCATTTTTTGACAGATCGCGTGTGAGTCGTGTCATGCTGTCATGTTATTTTGGTTTAGTATTGTTTGGCATTTCATCATGGAAAGACTTACGCCTGAACAACGTTTACAAATCGTTCAAATTTACTACGAAAATTCACGTTCTGTGAGAAATGTGTTTCGTGCACTTCGTTCAACTTATGGTCAACATAATCGGCCTACTGAGCGTACTATTCGCAACACCATCACCAATCTTGAGACCCAGCATTCATTATTGGATAATATTCGACCGAATAGACGACGTTTAGCACGCAGTGAAGAAAATGTATCGGCCATAGCCGAGAGTGTTCACCAAGACCGTGGAGAGTCGATTCGGCGCCGTTCGCAGCAACTCGGACCGAAGTATGGAACAACTTGTCGCATTTTACATCGAGATCTTAAATTGAAAGCGTTCAAAATAAAGCTTGTGCAAGAACTGAAGCCGCCCGACATTCCCAAGCGACATCGCTTCGCTCTATGGGCTCTTGAAAAGTTCGAAGAAGATCCGACGTTTTCGAGCCAAATTTTGTTCAGCGATGAGACCCATTTCTGTCTCAATGGGTATGTTAACAAGCAAAATTGCCTCATTTAGGACGAAGTGCAACTAGAAGAGGTGTCACTTCCTTTCATCCAGAAAAAACAACGGTTTGGGGTAGTTTGTGGGCCGGTGGAACCATTGGTCCATATTTCTTCAAAATGATGCCGGTGAGAACGTAACAATCATTGGCGACCGTTGTCGGGCCATGATAACCGACTATTTGATGCCTGAGTTTGAAGCTGGTGATCTCGGTGACATTTGGTTTCAACTTAACGGCGCCACTTCCCATACATCGCATCAATCGATGGATTTATTGAGAGAACACTTCAGTGAGCAGAAATTTTAACGTTTTGGTCCACCAAGATCGTGTGATATCACACCGTTAGACTTTTTCCTGTGGGAATATGTAAAGTCTAAACTTTAAGCGGACAAACCCGCTTCGATTCTGGCCTTGGAGCAAAACATCACACGTGTCATTCGCCAGTTACCAGTCGAAATTCTCGAACGAGTCATCGAAAATCGGACTCAACGGATGGACCATCTGAGACGTAGCCGCGGCCAACATTTGATAAAATCAAAAAATAAATGCCAAAGAATGTTCAAATGATAATATAAATTCCCATTCAATTTGAATTTTTTTTCTTTAAAAAAGAAGGAAACCTCGAAATGGATCACGCGTTATAAGGGACTAGCTCCTAACCTGTATATTCCCAAGTTCCTAGCAAATTAACGCTAGCTCACCGTAATCGTCTTCTGAATCTTCTAACTGGTTGTTGTAACATGGACCAATCTTTCAAAATCAATAGGACGACAGTCCTAAGTACCGCACTCCTACGAAAAGGCATAATGGAATGAAAATACTAACCCTTTTCCTATCGAATAAGTGCGCCTTGTCCTTTTTCTACGAATGGGTATTTCCTTCAGTTTTACTTTAAATATTTTTTTTTGTATATTTTTCACTAACGCAATTTGGAAAACTATTAAGATTCGTATTCAATATTCTGTATTTTAAGAGGAGTGTGTTTGATCTTGCGCATAATGATTTTATTGCCTCCTTTAAGAGCAGCTTTGTTTTAATTTTTATGAAGTTAATTCACTTTAACGAACATTTTCGCTGACCATAATCATTTTAATTGAGAATATGAACTTAAATAGCCAGCAATTACAGAAGCACTTAATGGCACAGCTCAGCAATCTACGCGAATTTTTCCACAAATTGTGCGGTGGTTTCCACGGCAAACTTCATCCTCCTGCCGTGCATTATCCTCTGGCGCCCCCACCGCCGAACTTCTTCCTCTTATATCCGCTTCCATTATTTTAAGCACTTTAGCAGCTGTCACAACATGTCTTAATCGTGTCATTCTGTTATAATGCTCGGTGAGCAGGACGCAAAAAAGAAGGAACCCAACACTTCAATATGCTCATGTCAGTGAAGCGACAGCGTACAACGTGCAAAAAAAAAAACAACAACGGGAAAGTCAAGAAAATTGCCGCATAAATTGTCTTAACATATCACAAAAGGGTGCATTTAGTTCGTCCTTACATCGCCGCATCCCACCTATCATATCATATCAGACGCTCGCTGTGTGGAGCTCACTCGAGGGATTTGTGGTTTGGTGTCTTACGACTGTGTGTGTATGTGTGTGGTTTCCTACCTGAATGACAATCAATGTCACTTTCTCGGCAAACAGCATGTAAAATTGTAGTCCACTTACCAACGTTCTGTGCGCTGTGCTCATCCAGCTTTTGACCCATTATTGAGACACCACAGCAAACAAACCGCCAAGCCAGCGTCGACATCGTCTCCACTCTGTGCTTCCTTTGCATGCCAAATGTGCTGTGCCACCGAGTAGCACAGATCACATGCAATGCGGTGTAGGTAGGAAAGGAGAATTTAACATTTTCCAGGCTATCCTTTATGCTCTGCTGTATTTCTGTTTGTGCAATTGTGGCGAACGTTCGAACTGCATCCTTCGCAGTGTACCGGGGAGCTTAAGGATCAATAAGCATTTAATAATGCATCAATTGCATTTGGCTGAATGAGCTTGCGACTGCGTCTATATTTGCTATCCATGTCAGGGAAACAGAGGATTTACAAATTGGTATTGTGGCCATAATGCGATAAGTGAACTATACACGTTTATTTTCGAAGCTTGAAACAAAGAAAAAGAAAGGGAAACGAAAATGGTGAATGGCTAAAAAAACAGAAAGACCAAGTAAATGATTTATTATGGTCAAAACATGGCGAAGCAGCGGCGAATTGTCTTCACCATCTGCAGACTGGCGCGACAATATAGATGGCAGTAAGGGGAGGGAATGGTAAAAATCAATAAAGAGGAATTTTTTCAAAAAAAAAAAATATCAAAATAAAAATGTTGAAAAGACGATGCATGCACAAAGAGTGAGGAAATTCCTGCTAAAATTGAGGAAATTCCTGCTAAATGTAAAGAAAAAATAGCTAAATCTACAGAAGCTCCTCCATGAGCAATATTAGATGACAGGGGAGGGTAAACTGTTCAACCTGTACCAGCTCCATTTTCAACTATTCTACGTGCGGTTAATGGGCTGGCGGCGTCATCGGACCGCACTTGTTCGAAAATGAGGTTAGCTAAGCAGTTACCGTGAATGGTGTTCGCTACATGCAGGAAAAAAAGTATGGTTGTGGTGACAATATTCAAAGAGGATCATACTATTGTTGGGTATATGGTTGTGGCACAGCAATATTATGATCCTCACAAAAATAGTATGATTTACACACAACCATACTATGATCCCCTTAACCATATTATGAGTCACACTCAACCATACTTTTATCCCCAAAACCATAATATGATCCTCACAACCATATTATCTGTTACATGCAATCATAGTATGATCCTCACAACCATAGTATGTTTCACACGCAACCATATTATGATCCCTATAACCATAATATGATTCCACTCAACCATACTATGATCCCCAAATTTATTTTTAAGGATTGGGTTATGTTATTACTAACTTTTTACATTCTTCTTAAGCATTTTTTTTAAAATTAGTTTATAACCAGTTTTGAGACAATGTTGCTTTTGAACATTTTTTTAAAAACAAAAATTTGTTAAAAAGGCTGTCGAAAAGACTTTTAGTTGCAAGCAGTGGTGGCTGCAGATGATGCATGCTTCTTTACCATCCTAAGACCCCAAGTGATGAACGTGATTAAACAATGATAAATGGTTATATACTTAGGCTCAGGCAGATTTTAAATAAACCAGAACCAGTCGGCAGAAGAGTATTCCACTAAACAAAGTAAACACAATAAAAAACCCTCGAACTTCCTTCCGATTGTTGTTTTTATAATGATCAACAACCATGCACTGTATCGTGTGTGTATACATAGTCTTTAAAACCTGTTATGCTTTGTTCATAGTCTCAACCATACAGTATGATTGCTGCAATGATATTATTGTTAACGTAAATCTTTCACAACAATACTTTTGTCACACCAACAATATTTACATTGTTGCTACAACCATATTTTCATTTCAAATTTTTGTAATCATAGTGTAACAATCAACATTATTAATATTGCCCCAACCATACTGTTGTCAAAATAAAATTCAGAAAACAATGCAATGGTCGCGACGAACGACGAATTGTTGCCGTGACCATATAATAACCATATATTTTCTCTGCATGTACCGCGAGATAATAACGGGTTTCTTGTGACCAGAAATTGAGGATATGGACCTGGACGATATGTGGCTCAACAGGATGGTGCCACTTGCCACAAGTCCAATGAAAGGCCGTCACGATCATTTGATATGACACCGTTGGACTTCTTTCTTTGGGAATGTTTAAAAGAAAAAGTGTAGGCCAATAAGCCAAGAATAATTCAATAGTTAAAGCATGAGATGATTCTGCACAATAACGCAATGAACTTATTGAAAATATGAACCATCGCAAAGAGGTATACCACCGAAGCCGTGGCGAGCACTTGGTCGACCGTTTATTTCACGTATAATTGTTCAACATCCTTCTATCATAACAAAAAATATTAAAATAAGTCACTCAAAATTCTTTGTTTTATTAACAATAAACATAGTGCGTTTTAGTTGGACCACGCTTTATATGGCTTTTAGAGCTGCAGGGAAGGCCATTTGTATGGAGCCTATACAGCTTTAAAATGACAGTATGATTAAGTTTTACCAGGTTTAATAAGCAGTCGCCTAAGACTTACCACGCGAAACTTGAGCACAAGCAGATGAATTTATAGTCAATCAGATGATTTTATCTAGAGGGACAAGTCCTCAAATGGAGGATAGAAAACTTTTATAAAGGGGATTTACAAAAAGATGGAACTTCATGGTCCTGTTTTTCTAGAGGTACTTATCTGCTCATACCGTACAACATTTGAGACGAATAGGGTATAATGTGTGGTTTCTAGACCTGTTGGACCTAAAATCCAGAGGTACTATTCTGTTTGAGCTTTTCGATAACCGATATGGTCCAATATCACCAGACATAGGTATGGAAAATTTAGTCGGAATCATAAGCTATATGTTACTTTTGGAATGTAATTTCTGAAATCCGAAAAAACAAGTAAAAACGTCGTTAAGTTGATTCAGGCTGAACCTTGTGTATTCATCACCGGCTCTTACCCTTGCGGCCCATGCGTCCGTCTCTAATCTCACCCAAAACTTGAAAATTAATCTATACTTATATTGGTAGCAAAATTTGCTTTAATTTGAGAAAACACATGTCAATATTAACTACGAGGGCTGCTATATATGTTTCTGGCCTTATAATGAAAATGCGAATATTTATCATCAAAAATGGTTTTTATTGTTTTTCAGAGTATTTCTCAATTGTCGAAGCACTTTTTCCACTCCGATTGAGACACCTCGAAAACATGTTTTTGAACACTTCAACGACGAAAATCGTTAACCACGCATTTTTTTCTTAATGTGCGGGAGTAAAAAGAAGTCATTGGGTGCCAAGTCAGGGCTGTACGGCGGATGACCCATAAATTCGACGTTTTGGCCGGTCAAAAAGGGGCTGGTTTGAGCCGATGTGTGAGAGCTCGCATTGTCATGGTGCACAATGATTCAATTGTTCGCTTTTCGAATTTCTCCCAAGACTTCAGGCAAACAAATTGTATTGTACCACTCAGAATTGACCGTCCTACGTTGCTCAAGCGGAACAGTCGCCACATGACCAGTTTTTCCGAAGAAACAGGCGACCATTTACTTCGAAGTGCTTCTTACACGAACAACGTTCGTTAGATTTGGCTCGTCTTCGAACCCACACGGTCGATTGCTGTTTTGATTCGGGCCCATAAGCATAGATCCATGATTCGCCAACTGTGACGATCTCATAAACGTCTTTTAAAGCACAGCGATCATATTTTTTCAAAATATTTTTGCACCAATCGACACAAGTCTTTTTTTGAGCGATCGTCAAATTGTGCGGGATCCAACGAGAACAAACCTTTTTGCGGCCAGGTGTTCATGGCAATATTAAATGTATGCTGGTGAAAGAAATGCCCAAGGATGCCTCTATCTCACGGTATGTCACATGATGATCTTGCTTTATTAGTTCAAGCACGGCATCAATGTTCACTGGCAAAACGGCCGTCTTAGGACGACCTTCGCCTTTCAGCGAGTGTCGGTCAAGATTGAATTCATTAAACCAGTATTTCACAATGCTATAAGATGGTGCTTCGTCATCATGCAAAGATTTTAGTTCATCGATACACTCTTGTCGTGACAATCGACGTCGAAAGTTGTACAAAATGATCGCACGAAAATGTTCACGAGTTAAATCCATTTTTTTGCCAAATTGATTTTTTTAAGTTCCTGTAAACAACACAAATGATAATCGTACGTCAAAACGTTTTGAGTACTTTTATGCTAAAAAATGTGAAACTTTCCAATGGAAATGTAAGATGAAGCCAGGCAACACTCAGTGTTGCCTAGGCTAGAAATATATATAAGTATAGCAACCCTCGTATGAACTAAGTATAACAGGTTTTATAGACCAACGATACATACCAAAAAAAAACATACACACGCGCGATAAAATGCATATGGCTAGCGATGAAAACCTATTAGAAATTAGATGGCAGTGCAAGGGATTTTCATTGTGTTTACTTTGTTCGTTAGAATACTCTACTGTCGGCTGTTTCTCGTTTATTTAGAATCTTCCTGAACTTAAGTATGTATTTATTGAGGTTGAACTTTATCCACTCCAGCTTGCAACTAAAGGGTGATCCATTTAGAGGATTTTTTTCAGAAAAAAAAATGTAAAAATTCAAATCAAGTGTGGAATCTTTATTGGTAATTTGAAAGAACATTTTATGGCAATTTTTTTTGAAAATAATTACCTTCAACTATATTATGGAGATGGCTGTATTATGGAAATGAGCATTCAGTGAGAAACGGGAAGATCCGCTGTTTTCGACCAAAATTGTGTTCAGTGATTAGGCCAATTTCTGGCGCAACGGCAAAGTCAATACACAAAATTGCCTCATTTGGGCTGAAGAGCAACAAGAAGAGGTTCAAGAGGTGCAATCATACCCAGAGAAAACCACGGTTTGGTGCGGTTTTAAAGTTGATGGAATTATCCGGGCATATTTTTTAAAAAATGATGATGGCCGAAACGTAACCGTGAATGGTGCTTGCTATCGCGCCATGATATCGATCTTTATGATACCTGAAATTGAAGCCCGTAATGAAAACCGTAGGCATAGTTGCGGTTAACATTTGAAGGAAATTATATTTAAAAAATAAATGCTATAAAATGTCCTTTCAAATTACCTATAAAGATTCCACACTTGATTTGAATTTTTATATTTTTTTTTGTTCTGAAAAAATACCTTTAAATGGATCACCCTATATAAGTCTTTTGGACTGCCTTTTGACTAAACTGTGTTGAAGGGATCATTAAATGGTAGCGTATGAATCATATTATGGATGTGAGGATCATACTATGGTTGTATGTGACCCATACTGTGTTTATAAGATCATATTGTAGTTGTGGTTATCATGGTATGGTTGAGCGTGAATCATTATATGGTTTTGAGGGTCATAATTGTGGTGTGCCTCTATAAGACTTGAAAGCCTTTTAATTTTAAATATTTCTAAACCATGCTGTTAATAAATTTAAATAAAATAAATTTAAATAAAAAAAATAAAATAATGTCCTTCGTAGTGGCAGTAGTGAATTTTCAGCAAAGTGTTTTATAATGTCTATTAAATCTTTTGCATAAATGCAAACGTACGTACGTGCATCTGCAAAAAAAAAAGAACATCCGTCGTCCGTTTCCGTGGCGGTTTCATTGTAAGATCATAACATATTCTCGGGTTTGTGGTCCGCTGTCTCGCCACACACTCGGTACATGCATACGTACGTTTGAATTTAATTTGTTGCTAATTTAAAATTTCTTTCTTATGCAAATTTCGTGACACAGAATAAAAAACCCGCTTGACAAATTGTTGAAATAACTTATGTACAGTGTTATTCTTTCACCGCCACCATATTCTGCCGCTACCAGACGACCGGGCAACCTTGTATTCTTTCCACTCTTGAATTTTGAATAAGTAGGTATGAATGAATGAATGTGGCCGCCGAACTTTGGAGTGGAAGTCAGCGAGGAACAACAAAAAAAAAACGGAAGTCCACAGAAGAATACCAAAGCAAGACAAGCTAAACAGACACGACGTCATGCATGTGACCCTACATGTAGGGTTTCTGTTGTGGAAAATACGTTTCGGGTAATCGTGCTACATCTTTTATGGTGATTATGTAGTGGGGAACTGATTTTTGGAAGAAATGCCCAAGGATGCCTCTATCTCACGGTATGTCACATTACGATCTTGCATTATCAGTTCACGCACGGTGTCAATGATCTCTGGCACAACGGCCGTTTTTGGACGGCCTTCACGACCTTCGTCTTTGAGCGAGCGTCGGCCACGATTTAATTCATTAAACAAGTTTTTCACAGTGCTTCATCGCCATAAAAAGATTTAAGTTTATCGATGCAGTCTTGTCGTGATAATCCACGTCGAAAGTTGTGAAAAATAATCGCACGAAAATGTTCACGAGTTAATTCCATTTTTTTTTGCCAAATTGATTTTTTCAAGTCACTGTAAAAACACAAATGATGGTCGTACGTCGAAATTTGTGAAAAATGATCGCACGAAAATGTTTACGAGTTAATTCCATTTTTTTGCCAAATTGATTTTTTCAAGTCACTGTAAATAACACAAATGATGGTCGTACGTCAAAACGTTCTGAGTACGTTTGTGCTGAAAAATGTCAAACTTTCCAATGGAAATGTCAGATGGCGCCAGGCAACACTAAGTGTTGCCTAGACGGAAATATATATAGCAACCCTCGTACTACTTTTACAAGATCTACTTGTTAGATCAAAACTTTTCGCATAAACGAAATTTCCGACAACTCTTTAAAACCATTCCCCACTTTGCCCGGCATCACAGATACCCTATGGTGTAAACGTTTAGATGTGTAATGGCTGCGCGCCGCTCTTGCTGCCACCAGAAAAGGGGCACATTCGCTGAAACATGTGACACTCACTACTTGTGGCATATGCGACGATGGCGTCGTCGGCTATAAAATGTCCTCCTTGTTGTGGCTGCTTGTTGCGTACCTTTTTGTGTTGCAGATTATTTATGAGAACATGTTGTTTTTGTAATTTAATGCAAAAAAGCTGAAAATAATAATAATGAAAAACGCGTTAACGTAATATTGCGTTTTTTTTCGTTTTTGTATGGGGTGTTTTTCTGCATATGCAAATTTTTTGATTTTTTTTCTTAGGTGTTGTGCAGCATTTATAAATTTTGCCATGTTCATGTGTACATATGAGTTCTTTATGTACATACATAGATACTCGTAATATCGTTATTTTGGCGACACCTTAGGGCTTTATATTTTTTATTTGTAGTTTGCTTTCGGTGTCGAGAATTTTTTTTAGCGCCGTTAACAAATTTATTTTAATAAATGCAGTGTTGCTAGTAAATTTGTTTAAATTATTTGGATTTACTGTTGTTGTTCCGGCAAACTTAATAATGTATGCCGCTACTTCAGGAGAGCATGAGCGGAAAGGAAGAATTTCATTCGTTCAGTGATATTACGGAACAGTGTAAACGTAGCACTTCATGATATTTCTTAATGATATATGGACTGTATCAAAACCCCAAATTAAATTGTACTAAGGTTAAAAGCTAATCAGTCATAACATAGCTCTAGACACTTGTATATTATCGGCAGCTATTAGTGCCAGGCAAAATTGTGATGAACTTTTGTGAGTGGTATGTCATAACGTCTTAGGACATAATACCTATGGCCATTTTGACACAGAAAAGAAAGTCATGAGGTGCATTTACCAAACTTAAAAACTCGGAATGGGATGATCTCTGACGCCGATATTTTTCGTAAAATGTATCAATGCAAATAAAACTAAATTCCTTACACCGGTTTTTATACAGGGTGTCCGCCGGGAAGGTATATTACAGGGTGTCCGTCGATAAGGTATACTACTTTGTTTGTGTATAGTTTTAAATTAAAATAAGGAAATGGATCTTATTTTGACAAATTTATTTTATCTACGAGGGCGACCGCAAAACTAACTGGCCTAACATAAAAAGAACCGTTTTTTGGAATTATTATTGTTTATTTTTCAACAGAATCTCCTCCCAACTCAATACACTTCATCAAACGTTTTTCAAGTTTTTTAATTCCATCCGAAAAATAAGATTTTTCAAGACCTTCAAAACATGCCTCAGTTTCAGCAATAACCTCGCTATTGGACGAAAAATTTTTGCCACCGAGAATTTTTTTTTTAAATTTGGAAACAAGAAATAATCACAAGGAGTTAAATCTGGACTAAATGGTGGATGCGGAGCAATTTCAAATCGTAATTCGACCAGTTTTTGTTGAGTTAAAAATGCAGTGTGTGAAGGAGCATTATCTTGATGAAAAAGAACTTTTTTTTCTAAATGCGGTCGTTTTTTCTTGATTTCTTCACTCAACCGATCCAATTATGCACAATAATATTCACTATTTATAGTTTTTCCTTTCTCAAGATAATCAATAAATATTATACCCCTTGCATACCAAAATACTGTGGCCATTACTTTTCCTGCTGACTTAACAGTTTTCGCCTTCTTGGGACCACTTTTACCAGCTTCTATCCATTGTTTTGACTGTTCTTTGCACTCTGGAATGTAGTGATGGATCCATGTTTCATCAACAGTTATGAATCGGCGCAAGAAATCTATTGGATTACGCTGATAAATCGCTAAAAGCTCCTCGGAATTGGTCCAACGGACGATTTTTTGGGGCAAAGTCAACAAACGCGGCACCCATCTTGCGGATAGCTTTTCATGTGGAGTTCACCAAACTTGTTTTTCGTGTATTTAAACAATATCAGCAAGTTCTCTGAGCTTTATTCGTCTATCTTTAGTCACTTCATTAAATATTTTTCTAATGTTTTCAATAGTAGTAGCAGTTTTCGGTCTTCCAGAGCGTTGTTCATCTTCCGTACTTGAACGACCCATTTTTTATTGTTGAACCCAGGATTTCACGGTGGAGTATGATGGTGCATTATCACCATGAACAGAATTCAATTCATCTTTGATTAATTTTGGCGTATAACCTTTCATATAAAAGTGTTTAAATACCGCACGAAACTCTTTATTTTCCATTTTTCAAAAATTATAAAACTTGTTTACTTCAATCACCTGTAACAAAGAAAATAATCATTAAATATTTCGGAAATTTTGACAGATGGCTTATAAAAGATTGCTTTTAAAAAACAATAACAAAAAAGTTGCTAGTAAAACAGAAAATGTGCCAGACCAGTTAGTTTTGCGGTCGCCCTCGTAACTCAAAGACTTTCACGTTTGACATGAATGTAAGTTTTTCATATATTTAATAAAAAAATGTTTTGGAGAAAAAATAATAAATATTGTTCCTATGTACCAGTAAGAGACGTGGGCCGCCTTGGCGTGATGGGAGTGTGCATATGTATCATGCCAGTAAGTCCAGGTTCTGCTCCAGGTATAAATATAAGTATTTAATAATTTTTTAGTGGCAGGTTTATACCTCGTAACTGCCGGCGGTTTTACAAGTTAGAGATTTAAAAATTTAAAACTTGTCTTTAAAATGCATAAGCCGTTCGGAGCCGGCGTTAAACAGTCGTTTTCGATTTGAAACAGTCAAGCAAGTAAGTACAGGGTGGCTGTTAAAAGCCGCTACCAAAAAAATGAATAACTTTTTTTCTATTTAATGAATCTGGTTATATTTTTTTTATCTTGCAGACTAATTTTTAGATTAAAGAAAAATGGGCAACTGGTACACCGCCGATATCACGCACTGGAGTCCGTAGATTCTGTTCAAATAGAGTATATAAGTAGGCGCACGTTTGGCCGCAATCCTCCTAGCAGATGAACCATCACAGAAATCCGCTCCATAAACAGAAATTCATGGCCCGTGAGATGAATATCACGCAAAAGTCCATGAGTCGAATCATTAAAAAAGACTTGGGACTTGGGGCTTTCAAACGACCTACGGACATTTATTGACTGCAGCTTAAAAAAAATAGGATTGAAAAATGCAAACGTCTTTTGGTGAAGCACGCTGATAACTTGCACAGAAAAATTTTGTTCACCGAAGAAAAAAATTTTACCGTTCAGGAAAAATTTAACAAGCAAAATGATAGAGTGTATGCGCAGTCATCTAAGGAAGCATCTGAACTGATCCCAAGGGTGGAAAAGGGTCATCACCCAGTTTCAGTCATGGTTTGGTGGGGTGTCTCTTACGATGCGGTCACTGACCAGCATTTCTGCGAACAAGGAGTCAAAACATCGGCCAAAATTTACCAAGAAACCGTTTTGGAAGCTGTTGTGAAGCGTCTTAATAATTCCCTGTTCCAAAACCAGCCATGGAATTTCCAGCAGGATTCTGCGCCGGCCTATAAGGCTACAACGTCCCAGGCCTTCGAAACAATTTGTCAGCGTTTATTTCCTCTGAAGAATTGCTCTCTGACAGTCCAGATTTGAACCCATTGGATTACAAATTGTGGACGGTTTTAGAGGACAAGGTTTGTCACAAAAGATACCCAAACACTGGATGTCTTAAGACTGCTTTGGTTCGAGCTGTGGCCAATTTTCCAATGGACAAGGTTCGTGCAGCTATTGACGATTGGCCAGTGCGACTTAAGGCGTGTGTAAAGGCAAAAGGCGGACATTTCAAATAAGTGGATTCTTTTTGGATACAATATACATCAATAAATATATTAAAAAATATTTGGTCCAAAAACATTCAGTACTTTTTATTTTACAGCATAAAACGTGTGTAACAGTATTTATGTCCTTAATAAGTATATACCGAATTTGATGTTCCCCACTGTTATGAGCTTTGAGAGTGTTAAGTTTAATGATATGCTATAAATCGAATCCGTTTTCAATTCTTCTTCTTTGACCAAATGGGTATTTATTTTATTTGTTTATGTCGTTTTTGACTGGGCTGATTGGTCAGTCTTCCTTCATGAATTAAATAAAACTAAGTTATTTCATGTTTTCCCAACGTTTCGTTAGCTTTTTTCTAACTTCTTCAGGGGTTTATTTGAAAATCCTGTCGACAAAAATCCGTTTCTTCTGGTCCTATATGCATACTGGTAAGAGTAAACTTCAAGACAATCGGCCTATAATTATAGGTACCGCCCACTTTTCCCTACAATTTTTTCGTTACATAACACAGCTCAAATACTTAAACGAACGTTCGTGGCTCTTATAGTTTTTGAGTCAGGATAATTTGAAATTTCCTTAGAACTTCTATTTAAATAAAAGAAATTAAGAGTAACAAAACTCAAAAAATATCTATTTGAATCAAAATTATCATTAACATTCTCACAACAACATCAGCCGCACTATTAGCAAAATCATCATCACCTTCCACGTAAACCAAATCCTAAAAATATATATGCATCATGCAGATGACAATTTGCAACAATGTCTGATGCGATATGCAACCTGCTGGTACCACATCGGCCATTAAGGATGGTAACAGTCGAAATATTTCCAATAACATTTTTTTTACAGCAACTTTTTAACTACATTTTTTTGGCTTACAAAAAATAACCGGGCGTCTGTGTCAATGGCAAATTTGCTTAAACACCTGGGGCGAGCAAATCGCTGCCTCGTAACACTTTGATAAAATTCCTGCCAAATTTCCATTCTCCAACGGAATTTTAATTGTTGTCGTTTTTTGCTAAAAGTGAAATGATCGCATTGAGGCAATAGACGAAAGTTTTGTGAAAATCAAACATAGTCGATGCATATCTATTGTTTTGTTTTGGGAAATACTCACGTTGGTTCGTATGCATTGTTTAAGTCCTTAAAAATAATTTAAATAGTCATATTGGTTAGGAATTTTGTGTAGGTTTTTTGTAGTGGCAACAAAGTTTAGCAGTTTTTGTTACAGTAGAGCTAATTGGTGTTCATTTCTGTTAAATTCCACCGAAAGGAAAAAATGAAACATTTGTACGTACGAGTATGCTTTAGTTTACATGAATTATTTTCTATCTAAAATAAATTTAATCTCTCTGACAATGTTTAAATTGAATAAAAAAATTCTTAAAAGGAATGTAATTAAAATCATATCCCACAGGTTTGGATTATTATTATTATATTCTACTTAAATTTTGTTTTTTGCTTTAAATCTTGTGAAAAATAATTGTCACTTGTTAGTTTTAGAAATGAATAGATATAAATATAAATTCAAAGGTACAGTGGAAATAAAATATCAGTTGCAGGTTAAAACAAGTAAACAAATTGATAATTTCGGTCCTATACTCGTATACCCTTTACTGTAACCTCGCTATTAAAACATTAAACAATTTACGTTTATTGGGCCCCTTTAATCCATTAGTTGGGTCCCTTAACATCAACCAAACCAAAATAAATTAATAAACAAACTCGTTACGGAATTTATATTGATATGAATACACAGATGCCTATATTTACCGGAGGTCCTTTCGCTTGAACACACGGGTAATTTTTAGGCCCCTTCGGCTAATGGCCCTATTATCAACCCAAAGTTAAAAAAAAAACTTTTTTTGATTTGAAGCAAAGTTTGAGTATCCATTTGGGTACAATGCCTATAATCACTCGTTTTACGAGTATTCATACCAGCCGCTTTTTGGGACATACGAGGGCGGTTCGGAAACTTCTTAGCCTAGCACAAAAGCGCGGTATAAACAGAAAAAAGTTAAGTGTTTTGGAAATTTCCATCTCTGCTATGAACACATGTTAAATTTTGTTTCCTTCATATAGAAACAGGTGTTCACAAAAGACGCATCCGCGATTTTTTTACAATGGAAAAATTAGAAAAGCGTGGTGTCATTACATATTTACATAAAAAAGGTTTATCGGGACAAGAAATTCATAATGATATGGTGAATGTGTTAGGTGAAAGTGCTCCTTCATATGCAACAGTAAAAAATTGGGTTGCTGAATTTAAACGTGGTCGTACAAGCATTGAAGATGAACCACGTAGTGGACGTCCAAAAACAGCAACAACAGCAGAAATTGTAGCCAAAGTGCATAATATGGTATTAAATGATCGACGAATAAAAGTGCGTGAAATGGCTAATATCATGGGCATCTCAAATGATCGAGTCCATTTAATTTTGCATGAAGAACTACAGATGAAAAAGCTTTCTGCAAGAGGGGTGCCGGACTTGTTAACAGTCGACCAAAAACGCATAAGAATGAACATTTCTCAAGCGTTCGTTTCATAACTGTTGATGAGACATGGATCCACCACTATACTCCAGAGACAAAAAACACAATCCAAACAATGGACTGAAGCTGGAGGAAGTGCTCCAAAAAAGGCAAAAACAATTCAATCGGCTGGTAAGGTTATGGCAACGGTTTTTTGGGGCTTCAAAGGTATTTTATTGATTGACTATCTGCAAAAGGGTAAAACAATAAATTCAGAGTACTATTGCAACCTTTTAGATCAATTAAATGTACAAACTCGAGCAAAACGTCCTGGCTTACAACACAATAAAATAATTTTTCATCAAGACAACGCACCAGCGCACAAGAGTGTTTTAACAATGGCTAAAATCAACGAATTAAAGTACGAGTTGCTTGACCACCCACCTTATTCTACTGATTTAGCTCCCAGTGACTTTTACCTGTTCCCAAATCTAAAAAAATCCTTGCTGGCAAGCGTTTTACCTCAAATGAAGATGCAATTACCGTTGTAAACCACTATTTTGAAGACCTTGAGGAAAACTATTTTAATCAAGGGATAGAATTGCTAGATAAGCGTTGGACTAGTGTATTGCAGTTTCAGGTGATTATATTATAAAAAATAAAAATATTTTTGAAAAACTAGCTATTCTCTTTCATTGATAGGCTAAGAACTTTCCGAACCGCCCTCGTATAAGACGAAAGGTGCAGCCACCATCCTTCGCTGGAGGGTATAATGATAAGAACAACAAGTAAATTTCTTTAAAGTAAAGATTTGGTTCTATGTAATTAGCCTGATCTAATATTATTTAGCTCCTGGGATCATGAGCTCAAGCAGTAGAGGGTATTGTTGATGATTATGCCTTGTTAAAAATATTTTTTAAAAATAAATCATATTATTTCTCGAATTTTAGTGAAAGCTTTCAATAAGATCTACAGGAGAATTGCTGTTTTAAAAACGGACTACATTTACCTTTAAACGGGGTCCCCCTGCCTGCAATTTTAGTCAAAGCCTTAAAAGTAGAAAGGCTAAAGACGGGTTCTGTCCCTAAGCGATAACCTACACCATTAAACTAATCAAGATATTTCTTTGTATTTTAAAAGATTTACTGATATCGTCGACAGTAAGAAAAAATATGGTTACTATATGGTCACGGCAACAATAGTATGTTATTTGCTATAAAAGTATGGTTGTCGCAACCTTAGTACTGTTTTTTGAATTTAATTTTGACAATAGTATGATTGCGGCAATATTAACAATATAAATTTGGTTGGTGAGACAAAAGTATTGTTTCATGGGTTTTATGTTAAAAATAACATGATTACGGCAATCATGCAGGAAAAATCGTAATTTATTTTTAATTTGACAATGTTATTTTTACGAATCTTATGCAATAATAGTAGTTTCTATACATAAATAAAAATTTTCTCGAAACAAACTACGGATCAGTATAACTGAAATATATTTAATAAATGAATTGTTTTTACTGTTAAATAAATAACTCCCTTTATAAAGAGTTTTAAGTATTTTTACATAACTTATTTAATAAAAATCTCTATTGTTGAATAAAAACTTAACCCAATCTTTACAAAAAAAATTGGGGATCATTGCATGGTTGTGTGTAAGTCATACTATGGTTGTGAGGATCATGCACATCATGGTTGTATGAAAAAGATGCTTTGGTTGTGAGGATTATAATATGGTTGTGGGGATCATAGTATGGTGGAGTGTGAATAATAATATGGTTGTGGGGATCATAGTATGGTCGTGTGTGAATAATTCTATTGTGAGGACCATAATATTGATATGGGGATCATAGTATGGTTGTGTGAACCATACTATTGTTGTGATGATCATAATATTGTTGTGCCACAAACTTATAACCAACAATAGTATGATGCTCTTCGAATATTGTTACCCCAACCATACTTTTTTTCTGCGTGTAGTGCGGATAGTAAGCGACCATAATTTATTCTGCGAAATTAAGACGAGATCGCACTTTATTTGTAGATATTGAAACGTGGGCAGCCGTGGTCAGTCCTTATATGTTATGGATTTTCCATTAAGGACATACCAATTTTATATAAAGGGTACTCCAACTAGAGCTATTTTTTCAGAACAAAAAAAATATAAAAATTCTAATCAAATGTGTGGAATCTTTATTGGTAATTTGAAAAGACATTTTATGGTATTTAGTTTTTGAATATAATTTTCATAAAATGTTCCACGCAACTACGCCTCAGGGTGCCCATTCTGAGGGTCCAATTTTAAATGACTCGTTCGAGCATATGGCATATGACCGTATGGCTTTATTGACACGCGTAATGTTGGCTTCCAAAACCTGAATCGTAGCTGGATTGTCACCATAGACTTTGGACTTTACGTAATCCCAAAGAAAAATGTCTAAAGGTGTAATCTCACTCGATCTAGGCGGACAACTTACCAGTCCAAAACGTGAAATTAGCTGATTTTCGAAATGACCTCTCAATAGATCCATTGATTGATCAGCTGTATGGCAAGTGGCACCGTCCTGTTGAAACCAAGTGTTGTCAAGATTAAGGGCTTCAATTTCAGGTAGCATAAAGATCGATATCATGGCGCGATAGCGAACACCATTCACGGTTACGTTCCGATAATTCCACTAGCTAATAAACAGCACCAAACCGTGGATTTCCCTGGGTATAATAATACCTCTTGAACCTCCTCTTATTGGTCTTTAGCCCAAATGCGGCAATTATGGCATCACTGAACTAAATTTTGGTCGAAAACAGCGGATCTTCCCGTTTCTCACCGAACGCTCATTTCCATAATACAGTTGCCAACATTTGAAGGTTATTATTTTCAAAAAATAAATGCCATAAAATGTCCTTTCATATTACCAAAAAAGATTCCACACTTGATTTCATTTTTTTTTGTTCTGAAAAAAATACCTCTAGTTGGATCACCTTATATTAACAAAACACAGAATATTTAAGATATAGCGTTAAGATTTATTCCAGGTGTAGTGCAAATGTTACATTTTAAGAATAAAATTCGATTTAATTCAAATGACCGTCACCTGCACGTGTACAGCGATATATTCATTTGACCCAATTTTCCACCACACTTGCATACATTTCGACCAGAACGTTGGCAATTTCGAGTTCGATGTTGTCTCTGAGCTCGTCTAAAGTTGTTGGCTTGTTATCATGCCCCAGTGATTTGATGTGGCCCCATAAAAAGAAATCCAATGCCGTTAAATCACATAAACGAGGTGGCCATTCGACCGGACTATTTCTCGAGATAACACGTTCAGCGAATTTGCCTTTTACCGCGTCTATTGGAAAATTGACCACAGCTCAAACCAAAGCAGTCTTAGGAGATCCAATGTTGGAGTATCTTTTGTGACAAACCTTGTCCTCTAAAAAAGTCCACAACTTGTAATCCAATGGGCTATAATCTGGACTGCCTGAGGGCCATTCTTTAGAGGAAATGAACGCTGGCAAATTGTTTCGAAGTTTAAGCCTTATAGGCCGGCGCTGAATCCTGCTGGAAAGTCTGACTGGTTTTGGAACAGGGAATTGTTAAGGCTTCACAGCAGCTTCCAAAACGGTTTCTTGGTAAACTGTGGCCGATCATCCCACACCCACACCCCACCAAACCATGACTGAGGCTGGGTGACGACCCTTTCCACCCTTGGGTTCAGTTCACATGCTTCCTTAGATGACCGCGTATACACTCTATCATTTTGCTTGTTCAATTTTTCCTGAACGGTTATAATTTTTTCATCGGTGAACAACATTTTTCTGCGCAAGTTATCAGCGTTCTTCACCAAAAGATGTTTGCATTTTTCAATCCTATTTTTTTAAAGCTGCAGTCAATATATGTCCGCGTATACACTCTATCATTTTGCTTGTTCAATTTTTCCTGAACGGTTAAAATCTTTTCATCGGTGAACAACATTTTTCTGCGCAAGTTATCAGCGTTCTTCACCAAAAGATGTTTGCATTTTTCAATCCTATTTTTTTAAAGCTGCAGTCAATATATGTCTGGTACGTCGTTTGAAAGCCCCAAGTCTCAGGTCTTTTTTAATGATTCGACTAATGGACTTTTGCGTGATATTCATCTCACGGGCCATGATTTTCTGTTTTCGGAGCAGATTTCTGTGAATTCTTGATTTAACGGCTTTGATGCCATGCGGTGTTCGAACAGAGTTTGGGCGGCCGGACCGGTGGCGGTCTTTTACATCTCTAGTCTCCTCGAACAGTTTTATGCATCGGTAGACGAACATGCGGCTAATCCCTAGTGGCCGGAGCGATTTGAAAATATCGTTTTTTCATTTCACTCTTGAAAAGCGCTATTAGAGCGATACGGTTCTCATTATCTGACCACTCCATGATAAAAGCTGAGACAATTTTAATATCCCGTTACAGACTAACGCTATTGAGGTTAGCTTTCAAAACCCATATGACATTAACGGGGTATGTTCAGTTCAACTATTGAAATAAGTGTGTTCAATGTTGTAACAGTATTTATGTCCCTTCTAAGTAGTATACCTTCCCGCCGGACATTCTGTACTTGTTTCCTTTGCGGTCATTACAAAATTATCGGGCTGTTGTCACATAAAAGCAATTTTAATTTAGCTTATTTTTCTCACTTATATTTACTGCTACGGTTGCATTTCTGAACCTAATCAATGGATCACGTAAATATTTTCATTGCATTAACGCAATTTTCAAATACTTCAAACGCAAGCACTTTTAAGTAATTATTCACTGTATTTACAAAACTTTGGCAGTTAATTGAATTGTCTGCTACAAATACAAGAGAATCTTAAGATCGTTGCCCGCCAACACCAACCCACCTCATCACCTGTTGGTGCTCCCATTCCCATGATTGGCTGCGTAATACTTTACAATAAGTACAGGTTGATAATGAAACTGCACTACAAAAGAAACATCAATACAAAGGAATAATAACAACGTCAACAACTCGAACACGCTGAATTAAAATCTAGATGCCAACAATGCCAGTGAATTGTTCTCAAGCTGTAAGGTTAAGAAGCTAACGAAAATTGATGGTGGTCTGGAGTATTATTATTGCAAACTGCACTGCAGAGGGGAAAATGCAATACGAATACAATAGGAAGCAGCCGAATACGAATCACTATTCGACACACAAAATTTCGATGAATGCCGAGTAGTTTGTCGAACTTTTCAATAGTAGGTTTCACCAATAAAATTCACCAATAAACTCTGGACATTAACCCAATAATGGCAAACAATGGTAGGAGAGGAATCAGATGATTCTAATAGGCTGTTTCCACTACGGTCGCGTCCACGTCCGCGTCCATGATTTATCGAATAATTTGTAATGGTGTTTCCATTGTGTTTTGCGTCCACGTTTGCGTTCAAACAGCTGTTTGTGTTTATTTGTTTTTTTAGGGGTGCGAAAAATTTTAATATTTTTGTGGCCCAACTAGCGCCTGCTCCTTTCTGCAATAAACACAATCGATTTAATTCCAAAAAAATATTGGTATATAATTTATATTTAAAAAATTACCTGTATTTTTTCGTTAAATTGTCCAGTTTATTTTTTACTTCGGCGCCAGTCACTCCCAACTTCTCGTCCATGTCTTTGTGTATGTGGGTGTTTTTCCGAGCACCCCTCAGGCCATCAATGTTTTCCTCCCAGAGGTCCAACAGATGTAGTGTTGTTACTGCTGTCCATTCCGTCTTTTTAAATTCTAAAATAATTGGAAAAATTAATATTATTTAAACAAAAGCAAAAATATTACTTACCTCCTGTTTTTTGCATTTGGGATTTTTTTATTTATACTGATTGACAGCTGTTTTCATAGGGATGTGCAATTTGCGATTTTGCCATTGATAGGTATGGGTGGGTTTCGACTGCAAAAATAATCGATTTTATAGTAAACGCGACTTATCGATAAACGCGTCCAATATGAACGCGACTTTTTCCCATACCTAACTGCCTATTTTTTTTGTATGGGCCTTAACGCGCGTTCATTGATTTTTGGATGCGGACGTGGACGCGACCGTAGTGGAAACAGCCTATAATTAACACATTTTGCACATATGTGACAGCGCATAGCGAAAGGGACCTAAGGGTAAAAAAAATCAATTTTCACTTTTTTTTTTGATGTGGACAACATCTGAGCATCGAAAGAGACCGATCCCATGCCCCAAAAGTGTTCCTTCTCAGAGATATGAGCGTTTTATGAAAGTGATGGTACACCAAAGATACACGTATTTAAATCTTTAAAATGGTTCTCCTGAACAAAACTGGTTTTTACCCTTAGGTCCCTTTCTATTTTGCGCGTCACATATCGTATATGGTTCGTACGTTAATGTCTTGAATACTTCAAGAAGTTCAATATGGGCACGTTTGAAGTTACTAATTTTGAAAACTTTGATTTTAAAATTTCAATCCATTTCTACACCCTCTGGAGAACAGGGTCTATAAGTAAGTTGCATGGCAAGAGTTTGTAACTTCCTAACATGTCAAACGGTACGATTTCAGATAAAAAATTAACGTAACTATTCCGATTGTTTTGAAAATTTTCAGAATTAGTTCTCAACAAATTCTATGTCTTTCTCGGTGGGGAAAAAAATAAAAACAAATTTTGTCAGCAGACCTTTTGAACTTTGGTAAAACGACTACTTTTTCAAAAAGGTGTGTTTAATCAATCGTTTGTAACTCCTGAAGTACTTCACCGATTTTAGTGTACTGTAGCTTAATTTAAAGGGTTTTAAATAAAAAATATAAAAATAATATCGTCCTCCAGGACCTTGTAGGTTTTTAGCGTTTAAAACTTTTTGTTGTTATTTTAAAACTGATTACATATTTTGATTTTTTTTTTTTAAATTTGGCAGGTCAGTTTCTATAAGTCTTTTTTAGTGACTGTGCAAATTTTGAAGTGGAGAAACAATGGTTTCAATTTTTTTCTTTATATTCATTACAATCTTTCAAGTATTTCAGAAGTTACAAGCGTTTGAAATAAAACATCTTTTTAAAAAAGTTGTCATTTCACCCATGTTTAAAAAAACCGTGGAATGACTCATAAATGAGCTAGACCAGTCAAAGACATCATTAAAATTGAAGAAAATCTGTTTAGATTTAGATATAGGTCCCACATATAAAGGATGATCCATCTAAAGATATTTTTTCAGAACAAAAAATATATTAAAATGCAAAACAAGTGTGGAATCTTTATTGGTAATTTGAAAGGACATTTTATGGCATTTATTTTTTGAAATAATTACCTTCAAATGTTGGCAACTGTTTTATGGAAATGAGCGTTAGGTGAGAAACGGGAAGATCCGCTGTTTTCCACGAAAATTTTGTTCAGTGATGAGGCCCATTTCTGGATCAACGGCGAAGTCAATAAACAAAATTGCCGCATTTGGGCTAAAGAGCAACAAGAATAGGTTCAAGATGTGCCATTATACGCAGAGGAAACAACGGTTTAGTGCGGTTTATAAGCTGGTTGAATCATCGGTGCATATTTTTTCAAAAATTATGATGGCCGGAACGTGACCGTGAATGGTGCCCGATATCGCGCATTGATATCGATCTTTATGCTACTTGAAATTGAAGCCCTTTATCTTGGCGACACTTGGGTTCAACAGGACGGTGCCACTTGCCATACAGCGGCTCAAACAATGGATCAATTGAGAGGTCATTTCGAAAAGCAGCTAATTTCACGTTTGGACAGGTGAGTTGGCCGCCTAGATCGAGTGATGTCACACCCTTAGACATCTTTCTTTGGGGTTACGTGAAGTCCAAAGTCTCTGCTGACAAACCAGGTACGATTCAGGTTTTGGAAGCCAACAATACGCGTGTAATTACAGCTATACCGGTCGAAATGCTCGAACGAGTCATCCAAATTAGACCCTCAGAATGGAAACCCTGAGGCGTAGTTGGGGCCAACATTTGAAGGAAATTATATTCAAAAAAAATAAATGTCATAAAATGTCCTTTCAAATTTCCTATAAAGATTCCACACTTGATTTGAATTTTTATATTTTTTTTGTTCTGAAAAAAGCTATACCGGTCTAAATGCTCGAACTAGTCATCCAAAATTGGACCCTCAGAATGGAAACCCTGAGGCGTAGTTGCGGCAAAAATTTGAAGGAAATTATATTCAGAAAAAAATGCCATAAAATGACCAATAAAGATTCCACACTTGATTAGAATTTTTATATTTTTTTTGTTCTAAAAAATACCTCTAGATGGATCGCCCTTTATGTTCATTCAGTGTTTCTATATTAGCTCTAAAAGCCACAACTTAAAACCAATTTAACTTAAATAATTTACGACGAGTAGTTTTTTGGGCCAAGGAACAAAGTTAATGAAATTAAAGAAAATCGGTAAAAATTTAGAAATACGAGAGCGACCGCAAAAGTATCTGGCCTAACATAAAAAGAAGCGTTTTTTTGGAATTATTATTATTTTTTTTTCAACATAATCTCCTTTCAACTCAATACACTTCATCAAACGTTTTTCAAGTTTTTTAATTCCATCCGAAAAATAAGATTTTTCAAGACCTTCAAAATATGAAATAATCAGAAGGAGCTAAATCTGGACTATATGGTGGATGCGGAGCAATTTCAAATCGTAATTCGGCCAGTTTTTGTTGAGTTAAAAATGCAGTGTGTGAAGGAGCATTATCTATCTTTTTTATTTCGGAAATTTTGACAGATGGCTTCTAAAAGATTGCTTTTAAGAAACAAAAAAAAAGTTGCTAGTAAAACAGAAAATGTGCCAGGCCAGTTAGTTTTGCGGTCGTCCTCGTAGGTTTCACACAAATATGTGCATTCGATTTTGTGTCTTTAGCTCTAGAAGCCGCATATTGCATCCAAACTTTATGAAATTTGCTGTTGAGTTTAATATAAATCGGTTCAGATTGAAATATAGCTGCCATATATACGAATGAAATGAAATTTTCTCAACAATATAAAAATGACATTGCGAGTATTTCTAAAAACTGGGTAAATTTAGAATCGAAAGCCCTATACTCAGTTGTCTTTTCGGAAAATCCAGAATTTTGGATTCCGGGAAGGTCACAGCACCATCGAACAAGTGAACCGTCTGACCCAAGCAATTGAGAAATAATTTGAACGGCGAGAATATTGCTGCGCCGTATTTCTGGATGTTGCTCAAGCATTTGACAAAATCTGGCACTTTGGCTTGACCTACAAAATTTGCAAATACTTACCGGCAAATACGCATCGATTTCTAGAGTCTTACTTAGAAAACCGCAGATTCGGAGTCAAATGTGGACAACACGTCACCGATGACCACAAAATACTAGCAGGTGTGCCCCAGGGAAGCGTCCTGGGACCTATCCTTTAGCATCTGTTTACCGCAGGTACCAGCCCAAACGTGCTAACATCCACTTTTGCCGACGATACCGCTATAATGGCCGCACATAAAAAGCAGGATATTGCATCTATGAATCTAGGTGTACATCTCAGACGAGTAGAATCTTGGCTCTATGACTGGAAAATAAAAGTCAATGAGGCTAAATGCACACAGTTATCTTTCACACTGAATTTTAGCACTTGTCCGACATTGAAACTAAACAATATCCATTTTTCTCATTCGGATCATGTTACATACCTTGGAATCCACCTGGATCGCCGACTCACCTGGAGAAGTCATATCGAAAACAAGAAAACTCAACTGAAACTTAAGGTTCATCAACTTCACTGGCTCCTAAACGCGAACTCAATACTGAGCCTTGAATATAAGGCCCTGCTATACAACAGTGCAATCAAACCTATCTGGTTATACGGTGCCCAGCTATGGTGCAAAGCAAGCTCAATAAAATCCAACGAGTCCCATCGAAGACATTGCGGCTTATTACCGGTGCCCCTTGGTATATGAGGAATGAAAACATCCACCGAGACTTGAAAATACCTCTCGTCAAAGAGTCAATACAAAAAATCAATATAAAGCAAAAAGAGAAGCTCGAACGTCATAATAACATACTTGCTAGACAATTATTGTACAGTCCAAGCTCTTTAAGACTTCGGAGAAACCAACGCCGTGTTTTCTCATCTTCACTTGTGCTTCAGCCGTAACAGTAATCGCAAACACGCGCGCCCAGAAGACTGTGTAGAATTCTTTTTCTACGTCACGTGGCTTAAATGCTCTTATACGGGATCTTTAAAACAGTCAATATGAATCGCGGACGAACACTCAAAAAAGACTGTGTAGAGTCCTTTATTCTACGTCACGCGGCTTAAATGCTCTTATACGTGATCTTTAAAACAGTCAATATGAATCGCGGACGAACACTCAAAAAGTATCCTTTATTCTACGTCACGTGGCTTAAATGCTCTCATACGTGATCCTTAAAACAGTCAACACGAAAAACCTACAAAACCTAAATTACGTCGTCCATTCTCCTATTCTAGTGTTATCCGTTATACATACATAACTAGAGTTCTTCACTATACATTACATCGCGAACACTCTGTAAATGACTGTAAGGGCCCTCTGGCCCTTTATCACTAGTTTTAAGCCAAACCAGGTTTAAAATTCTCAGTCATGTGATCCATACCAGTTATATACTATTTTGACCAAAATAATTTAAATTCCTGCCAAGTAGCAGAGATCCACATTACAAGAAATCCTTACTAGTATTCATCATTGAATTATACTCGTACTTAAAATTCGTATAGCCTAACAACTCCTTTGGAGCAGATTCAATAATTCAATTAAGCCTATGTGACGCGCAAAATAGAAAGGGACCTAAGGCTAAAAACCAGTTTTGTTCAGGAGAGCCATTTTAAAGATTAGGTCCCTTTCTATTTACGCTTAGAATCGTCGACTTCACTTTCATAAAACGCGCATATCTCTGGAAGGGAACACTTTTGGGGCATGGAATCGGTCTCATTCGATCTCAGATGTTATCCACATCAAAAAAAATTGAAAAGTTGATGAAAAGTTTTGTTCAGGAGAGCCATTTTAAAGATTAGGTCCCTTTCTATTTGCGCTTAGAATCGTCGACTTCACTTTCATAAAACGCGCATATCTCTGAGAGGGAACACTCTTGGGGCATGGGATCGGTCTCATTCGATGCTCAGATGTTGTCCACATCAAAAAAAAGTGAAAAGTTGATGAAAAGTTTTGTTCAGGAGAGCCATTTTAAAGATTAGGTCCCTTTCTATTTGCGCTTAGAATCGTCGACTTCACTTTCATAAAATGCGCATATCTCTGGGAGGGAACACTTTTGGGGCACAGGATCGGTCTCATTCGATGCTCAGATGTTGTCCACATCAACAAAAAAAAATTAAAATTGATTTTTTATCCTTTGGTCCCTTTCTCTATGCGCTGTCACATTTATAAAAAATCCAGCAGTGGAGGGTGCAAGATAGTCACCCACGGACCACTTTAGCTTTTTTTTATTTGTATTTTATAAATTATCTACAATAACTATTTCATACACAAAACACTATGGCCATCTTTCTGATTATTATCATTACTAACTAACTATTGCGCTATTTTTATGTTGTCCACCTCTTCCCTTAAAATTTTTCAGCAGATCTGTTTTCAATTATCGATGTTTTTCATTTTCTACTCTAAACCGAAGAGACATTTAAATTAACCGATTCAATTAATTTATATTTACATTTCGCGCAGATTAATTAATAAACGTATCGTTAGATGAAAAGCAAGTTGAGCATATAAACATTTTCAAATTTGTGTTGTGGCTGTCGATGGTAGATATTCATAGTAGGTCATGGTTTCTAATAAAACATTGTTTTGAAAACATTTTCTAAATAACGTCCATTTGCATTTTAACTAATTACACATATTTTTTTTCTACAACCCAATTTCAATTAAATATGACTTAATTGGTGTTATCGTTAATTAAAAACAAACAGCAGAAAAAAAAAGAAATTCTAAATATTAGCTTGCTATAACTTTAATCACAATCATTAACAAACAAACATGAGTAGTTGGTTTTTGTGTGTATGTGTATGTGATTACTACACAAGGATACCCGTAGAGTGTCCCTGAAACAACATCGGATGTTAGTTAAACAGTGGTGTTTTTTTTTCTTTGGAGATATCAACAAAAATGTTGTAAAAACTTCTCCAAAAATAGCATTAAACTGTGGGTAGATAAGGTCAAATACGCAGGTCACCCATTGCTCAATAAACCCAGAGAAACTAGAATCGCAGTTTCTTCTCCTTTAATGGTATCTTTATGAAGGAATAGGGACATTTTAGTAACACACATTCAAAACACGATGCGTTTTTAACTTGCAGTACACACCACACATGGATCGATAGTAATCCTTTTTAAAGTCGTTAAGAAAAACTTTGATTATTTACGTCTTAGATTGCACAACAGGACGATTTTTCTAACCCAAACATCTCTTGAGCGTATTATGCGAACGTCTGAAGCCGAAGGTGACGTATGCTGAAAAATGTTGCAGTTAAACTTAAGTTGGAGACGTGGTTAATTAAATCCACTATTACGTTATGTTCTTTACCTGAAATAGTCGCACTATCAATTCAATTGGAAGCGACCCTTGGGACACCACATACCATTCAGAATACGAACAAGATGTGTCATTATACTCTTCATCATTAGATGGAGCAGATGTACAATTTTTTTATTCTGTTTTGCACCATCCCGCAATACTATCTGCGACCCTTTAAAAAGCACTAATATATATGGGGTGGTCCATCTAGAGGTATTTTTTCAGAAAAAAAATATAAAAATTCAAATCAAGTGTGGAATCTTTATTGGTAATTTGAAAGGACATTTTATGGTATTTATTTAATCTCTGTTAATCGGTTAATCCCTGTTCAATGTGAAAATAATTTCCTTCAAATGTTGGCAACTGTATTGTGGAAATGAGCGACCGGTGAGAAACGGGAAGATCCGCTGTTTTCGACCAAAATTTTGTTTAGTGATGAGGCCGAATTCTGGCTCAACAGCATAGTCAATAAACAATTGCCTTATTTGGGCTGAAAAGCAACAAGAAGAGGTTCGAGAGGTGCCATTGTACCCAGAGTAAACCACGGTCTGGTACAGTTTATGGGCTGGTGGATTCATGGTCCATATGATGATGGCCGGAACGTAACCGTGAATGGTGCTCGCTATCGCGCCTTGATATCGATCTTTATGCTACCTGAAATTGAAGCCCGTAATCTTGAAAACATTTGGTTTTAGCAGGACGGTGCCACTTGCCATACAGCTGCTCAAACAATGGATCTATTGAGAGGTCATTTCGAAGAGCAGCTTATCACCGGTGAGTTGGCCACCTAAACCGTGTGATGTCACACCTTAACACTTTTGACTTTGGGGCTACGTAAAGTCTTTGATGACAAACCAACTACAGTTCATGTTTTGGAAGACTGCATTATGCGTGTCTTTAATGCCATACCGGTCGATATGCTCGAACGAGTCATCCAGATTTGGACACTCATAATTGACACTCTGAGGCATAGTTGCGGCCAACGTTTGAAGGTAATTTTATTCAAAAAATATATGGCATAAAATACTCCGACCGACAATTAAAACAATTAAACAAATAATTAACTCTAAGTGCAACTTTTATAGCGGTAGGAATTTGAATCAAAAGTGATCTTTTAAAAGGGGGATATATTTATAAAACTAGTAGACTAATTAAGTTCGGTCATGCCTAAGCTTATTTACGCACCATCATAGATTATGTTCGAATATGAAAATGTTAACAAGGGGGCGTGGCACCCGTTTTTTCAATTACGGTGTATTTTTTCAGTTGATACATCATATAAACCTACTATAGGGTGTTTTTTATTGGGGTATAGAACTTTAAGTTGGCATCACTTTTTTAACTGGCGGCCATTTTGTCAGCTGTCAAGTGATTAATATTTAGTTTGGTTTGCCATTTCATCATGAACAGGTTGACAAAAGAACAACGCTTGCAAATCGTGCAAATTTATTTCGAAAGTAATGGTTCAGTTCGCGAAGTTCACCGCAAGCTCCGTCCATTTTATGGTCGGCATAATCGTCCATCAGAGCAATTAATTCGGTTAACCATGGATCGGTTAACATGGACCATTGGATTATTTTCTTTGTGGATATGTGAAGTCGCTCGTCTACGCCAACAAACCAGAAACACGTTAGAGGACTTGGAAGCCAACATTCGTGGCGTTATTGCCAACATACGGCCCCATATGCTCGAAAAAGTGGTTGAAAATAGGACCTGTAGATTCGAGCCAGCCGCGGCGGCCAAATGCCCGAAATCATATTTAAACATTAATGGCATAAAATTATCCTTCCAATAAAGCCAAATTGATGGACATTAAAACGATTTTCTTGTGTTTTATTTCAATTCGAAGTTCTATACCTCAATAAAAAACACCCTTTACTATTGTCATAGCAGTATTAGTTTACAAAATATAGCCTTTCTATGTTCAGGGTTGAGTTCTAATCGATCAACATCCTTAAGATGTGAGAGGATACTTTTTCGTCTTAATTTAAATTTCACCTTTTTAAAACCAACCGTTAAAGTCTCTTGACGCATGCTTCTGCAAAATTTCAGTCATCTAGCTACACCCAGACAGGCAGAAGGACGGGCCAACGTACAGTCAGTCGAACATGGCTAGATTACCTTAGAATAGTACGACGATTCAGAATATATATATAGAGTTGTGGGGTATTGTGGACTTTTTATGCTCTCCATCGAAAAGATTGCACCACCACGAAATATTGATCGGTCACCTGCTTAGTATAGGTAAGTATATATATATATTATTGATCCATCTGTTGGTGTGTCTGCTGAAAGGGCGATGGCAGTCAAGCGAATCGCCCTATGATCCTGAAATTTTGCACGGTTATGGTTGTAAGTCATAAGTTGTTTTGATATAGTAAATTTTCTATTAAAACCTGTCAGACGGATAAACGAAAAGATGGGCAAGATGGGGTCTCTTACCAGTATTTCGATGTGTTGCAAACGGAAGGGTTCATACCCTCTCTATAATATGATAAAATGTATAAAAAAACTCAAAAATATAGGTTTATTTTACCAATTTAAAATTTTTTGCTTTTAAACCCACAACATAACAAAATGAAAACAACATTAGACTGCGTCCAGCCTTACTTGTTGGTGCTACTAGAGCGCCAAGCGCACGTATACCAAATAAAGTCATTAAGCGACATGGCTGAAAGCAGCCAAGCAAATAGTTTGCTTCATTATCAAAACAATTAATCACATTCTTAAAGTGTATCTTACTTAAAGATAAATACAACTTAAATGACCATTTAATATAAGTACTTAAACTGTGAACTGATTCTACAGTTTGTGATATACTCGTACTTCTTCTGACCATGTATTGAGCGGAAAGGCTGTGAAAAATTACTTGTGGAAAAATATTCAAATTTCAGCAGCAGTTGAGTTTCACTGTAACCGCGTACATTGAGTTAAGATTCAAATGTTTCAGTTACTATTTCGACTACAATGCTGTAGTCTTCATTTCTAGTGTATGTTGGTTTTCGTCGTAAAAGCAACATTTGCATAAATGAGTGTACCCTAGATGGCCACAACTTATGTCAACTGTTGTATACCAAATACTGCTAAGGAAAATGAGGGCGTTAGCTAGTGGATCTGGCATACTCCCAACAAATGACCGGAAAATCTCAAAGAAAACAAAGCAACACCATCGATTTAAAATTAGGGAAATTTTGCTTTTTTTCTAAAAAACCGAAATTCTACAACCCCACAAAAAAAGGAAATAAGTCAAACGTGGGCAGAACGAAGCCATAAGTTATTGACAACATTACAGCATTTGCCACAAACGGCATGAACTTGCTACTCACAACGCACTCTGCTATTTTAATATACCTAAGTATATAGGGGCATCCATCTAGAGGTACTTTTTCAAAATAAAAAAATATACAAAATTCAAATCAAGTGTTCATACGAAAGGACATTTTATGCCATTTATTTTTTGAATATAATTTCCTTGAAATATTGGCAACTGTAATATGGAAATGAGCGTTCAGCGAAAAACAAGAAGATCCGCTGTTTTCGACTTAAATTGCGTTCAGTCATGAGGCCAATTGCTGGCAACGGCAACGTCAATAAACAAAATTGCCGCATTTGGGCTGAAGAGGAACCAGAAGAGGTCCAAGAGGTGCCATCATATCCAGAGAAAAGCTCGGTTTGGAGCGGTTTATGGGTTGGTGGAATTATCGGTCCATATTTTTCAAAAATGATGATGGCCGAAACGTAACTTTCACTGGTGCTCGCTATTGCTCTATTATATTGAACTTTGTACTACCTGAAAATGAAGCCCGTATTCTTGACGAAATTTTGTTTTACTAGGACGGGGCCACTTGCATTACAGCTGCTCAAACAATGGATCTATTGAGAGGTCATTTTGAAAAGAGCTAATTTCACGTTTTGGATAGGTGAGTTGGCCGCCTAGATCTGGTGATATCACACCTTTAGACATTTTTCTTTGGGGCTACGTAAAGTCCAAAGTCGATGTTGACAATCCAGCTACGTTTCGGGTTTTTGATGCCAACATTACCCGTGTCATTAAAGCCATACTGATCGAAATGCTCGAATGAGTCATCTAAAATTGCACCCTCAGAATGGACACCCTGAGGCGTAGTTGCGGCAAATATTTGAAATAAATTATAAAAAAAAATGGCATAAAATTTCCTTTGAATGAATAAAAAAGATTCCACACTTGATTTGAATTTTAGTATTTTTTTATTTGGAAAAAAATATTTCTAGATGAATCACCCTATACAACCATTGAAGCATAGACAAATGAGGCTGAATTGGAAGTAGCTAATTACAATGAAAAGGACATCTTGAACTTTACATTGATTGATGTTAGAAACCAAGTAATAATCTAGATTAACTTGGCAAAGCCTAGTACTTATCTTGCTTAACCCTCATTTAAAGAGGATACTCCGACAGTTTTAAATCTTCCCCGAATTAATATTTTTACTCCAAATTTAAACTTGTTTTATTTTGTAAAGTTGTCCTACATATCAAACGAGATTAATTGAATAACTGTTGGACTTCCGCTAAAAGGATACGTAAAAAATTGCCCATAACTGTTAAGCAAACGAGAATAATTGTAAATCTGTTTGATGTTGTGCTAAAACGATACATAAACATTGTTTATAACTCTTAATCTATAGCAGATACTTAAAATTAAGAAGGCAGGGTTTTTGTGGCTACTCAATAGCGCTTTAAAAAATGTCATATGCCTTCCAAATCAGATAAAAACTCTGGTTTTGGCAATAATTCGATATGTTTTCACCCCCGAGCTTGCTAACTTCGGTGCCGTGCTAAACAACATATGTCCTGGGTATAAGTCTACGAAAACTTTAGTGCATCTGGCTGTGTGCAATTTCATGGTTTTAAGACAAATACAATATAAATTAAAGACTTATTTTGAAAATATCTTTTTTCACCCCTTTGACCGTTTTAGCCGCATTTGGGACTTTGGCCATGAAATACACTTTTATCAACAATTAAGTTTTTATAAACTTACTAAATAAACTAAAGTTGACAAAATAAGTTCGATCGGAACGAAGCTTATATATTTAACCCACCATGGATTCCAGCCCAATTTCAAAATTTTGTCAAAGGCAGTGGCGACTGTTCTAATAGATTGTGTTTCTTTTAATACCAACATCATATATACCAACTACAAACGTCATATAGTTATTTCTTTACGAGATATGGCCTATGCAATTCTAGGGTTGCATGGGCGTTTCCACCCCCTTCACTCAAATTTAAACACAAAATCGTCTGTAACAACATGTTAATCATTGATTTCATTCTGTTAAAATTGTACGTATCTAACGATCGATCTATTACTTGGCTCTGCGGTATTGTTTGTAATGGGGGTGTGGCACAGCCCACTTTTCCATGAGAATTTATTTCGGTCTTTGTTTATATCGTATGTGCCAAATACGAGTAGCATCGTCATATTTTTTTTTGTAGTTCACGAGATACGGTTTTTCTTAGTTCAGCGTTTAATGGCCAATCACAGCGTTATGTACCACATTAACATCACCTGGCCAAATGTAACTCAACTTGAACATTTAAATAACGGAGTCAATAGTGTGATTTATAGTAAATAACACCCGAAAATATTGAACATTTAGTTTTTTTTCCAAAGAACTGAGTCATTATGAGGTTACAATTTTTACCCCTTCACCGATCCGGTCCATTTTCAATACTCTCGTTTTATTCCATCAACACATGTTTTGAATAATTTCAGCGGCCTAACCCCCATAAATGTGAGATGTAGAACCCTTTCCACAGATAATCAGACTGATGGACAGGCATATAATATACATACTTGATATGGTATCTGACCAATATTAGAGGTGTTGCAAACGGAATGACAAAAATAATGTTCCCTCTATGATGGAGGCATACAAAGGTCTTACCCTACACGCCTCCGATATTCAGTAGACTTCTTATTTATGCAAGGTCGAAGTTAGTATGTGACTTATTTTAGCAGGCTAAATGTTATATTTTGAGCAGAATCGGATATAAAATATGTCTTGTAAAGCTGCTGGTCTAAAATCGGAAGGACGCCTTTAAAAACATTTAAAGTCGATAGTACGAGTAACAAATCATTCGAAATTTAAAAAAAATGGAATTTGAGTTTTTCGTTTTAGAGTGGCACAAATTGTGAGGGACTTTGGTAAATTCCCTATGGTCCAATTTTACGAATATTTCATATATCCCACTCATGCTCGAAAAGCGGTAGAAAGCATAAAAGGGTGGGACCCTTGATTGGAAGCTGTATCAAAAATGAACCAATTTTGGTAATTCGTCGTTCGTAACACAATTTGCAAAATTTGAGAAATACCAGAATAAATTTCTAAAGGGTAGTACAATTTTAAGGGCCAATGACATTTCTTGCTAATGTTCTGACCATTGATGACGTTTGGAGTGGTCAAGAGGCTTTATTTAGTTCCTGTGTCAATTGTTCCTTGTAAGCGTGTAAATGCATAACGTTTATAAACGACGTGCGTGAGAGGTGCAATTGTTGGGCACGACGATGAATTGAGGTGAACGGCTCTTCAGCCCCACTATCGTGAACAGCAGCAGTATTTTCTGCAGTACGAGCATGAACTGGTGTTTTCACATCTCCTACAGACCTGCTTTGCTCAAATTTTTGCAAGATTTTTCCGATTGTATGCACATGAGGACGATTAAATTGACTGAAAAAATCACGAAGTGCATGATATGCATTTTTACAATAAGCCTGAATAATTTTATCGCTTTGCTTGCTTATGTATTTTTCCATGGTTCAAATTGAATTAGTCTGAAATTGAGAAATATTAAATGAAATGCAGAAGAAAACTTGACGTTTAGGTGGGGTTCGTTTTCAACATCGGCCCTTAAATTGTAACAGTCCCTAAGTTTCTAAAGGAACACGAACACCAAATCGGGAGGGAAATATGTATGGGGGCAATGCGAAAACATGAGCCGATTAGGTTCTAGTGCAACATAATCTTCTGAGCAGAATAAAAGTAAGTAAGCAACTTCTTCTAAAATCGGAAAAGACCTTTGAAATACATCAAAACATGATCCGCTTCCAAAACGGTTTAAACAGTCACAAATTTTCGTCGAAATGGATTGAATTTTGTCGAAATCAATTGTTTTCGTCGAAATCGATTGACTAGTAGGTGGGTAGATAGGACGTGGACAATCAGATAGAAATTCTAACTCGATCAGTCAAAAAAAAATATTGGTCTTCCTCTTTTCGCTGAATGTGATTCAATAAACAGTACTGTATCATAATTACCTGTACCACATTGTAGGGTACACAAAAAAACTCATATACTAATTTAATGTTATGGCCTAGAGTTTAGCTTTATTAAGGGTGGTTACATTTTAAGGGCCGATGTTGATATGTCGCGTAAAAGAGTCATTGCTTCGTTAACTGTGTGGCAAGTGTTGAAACCACATATCGTCCACATCCATATCTTCTAATTCGGGCCATAAAAATTCGTTATCATCTTACGATAGCAAACACCATTCACAGGTACTGCCTGACCGGTCTCATTTTGGAAAAAAATGCGTCCCGACGATGCCGCCAGCCCGTAAACCGCACCAATCAGTCAATATTTGTGGGTGCATTGTTTTTTCGACAATCACTCTTGGATTATCATTCATCCTAATGCGGCAATTCTGCTTATTGAAGAATCCACTGAGGTAAAAATGTACCTCATCACTGAAGATGATTTTCTTCAAAAACTGATTTTCATTTTCATAATAAGCCTGAATAAGAAATATCAAATGAAATGCAGAAAAACGCTTGACGTCTACGTGTGGTTCAGATTCATCATCGGCCCTTAAAATTTAACCACCCTTTATAAAGATAAGCGTTTGTCATTATGTTTTAATAATAACTTGGGCAAGCGGCCGCCGTGGCTTGCTCGAATAAATTTCAGCCGAGAGCCCCACTTAGGACCACTTCACGCAGCATTTGGGGCCGTATGTCAGTACATGTTGGAACCAAAGGTCGTCCACATCAACATCCCTCAATTCAGGCACGAAAAAGTCATTAATGGTGGCTCTATAGTGTTCCGCATTAACTGTAACATTATGGCCGGCTTCATTTTTGAAGAAATATGATTCCCTCTGCCCACAAAGCACACCAAACAGTGACTGTTTGAGGATGTAGCGGCATCTCAACAACGGCGTGTGGAATTTCATTACTGCAAATGCGACAATTTTGGTTATTAACGTACCCATTCAACCAAAAGTGGGCTTCACCGCTGAACAAATTTTCTTGTAAAAATCTTGTCAGTGGCTATCTCGTTTTGGGCCCATTCACCACGATTTGCAAACGTTGTTCCAGAGTAAGTCTATTCATTATGAAATGGCAAACCAAACTGAGCATTAATCAAGAGACAGCTGTCAAAAAGACCAACTCCAAGACCAAGTGTGGCCTGATTAAACACCACACGTCTAAAAAAAACACTTTGTCATTTCTGCAGATAGAGAAGTAGCGGTCCTTCTCCAAGGATACGATGATTATACTCAATCGTACGGACTATACTGCCGGATTATCTATTAACATTGCTGTTGTTGCATGTCTGTTGCTTTCGTTAGCTACGAGTACCAGTAAGTGTGTGCGTGTTTCAAACGACATCATCCCAGCGATAGGAAATTTGCCTCCTTTAAAGTTGCCTGTAGGTGAGGGGTGCGTATGGTGCGTACACTCCTCTTTAAAGGGATTTGTCTGTTTGTCCAGCCAAAACAAACTCATTGCGGACTTAAGTCAATCTGTCGTTAGAATAGGCCTTAGTCAAACTTAAGTTGATAATGAAAAAAGTTGAATAAATTTACATAGTAAAGCAAAGGCGACACTGTCGGCCAAGGATTGTCAAGTGGAAGGCAACATATATTAAATTTTTAAAATTCCTTCACTCTAAAGTCTTTCTTATGACAGCTAAAGCCAAGTCTGGAAAATTACGATGTGCTTTTTATTTCAACTTAAATCGGACCATAAATAAAGGCACATAAGCGAGCAAGGCGTTAAAATTATTTAGGCTTATTACGCAAATGAAAATCAATTTTCGAAAGAAATCATCTTCAGTGATGAGGCACATTTTCACCTCAGTGGATTCGTCAATAAGCAGAATTGCCGCATTTTGGTGAATGATAATCCAAGAGTGATTGTCGAAAAAAGAATGCACCCACAAAGAGTGACAGTTTGGTGCGGTTTATGGGCTGGCGGCCTCATCGGGCCATATTTTAACCAAAGTGAGGCCGGTCAGGCAGTTATTGCTATCGTAACTTTTTATGGCCCGAATTGGAAGATATGGATGTGTACGATAAGTGGTTTCAACAGAACGGTGCCACTTGCAACACAGCTAACGAAACAATGGCTCTTTTGCACGACAAATTAACATCGGCCCTAAAAATTTAGCCACTCTTTAGAATGCAGAGTTTTCAACTTAAATTCATATATAGCAAATAAAAGTTTTCATTACATTATTTTAGAATAGTTTTCTAAAAAAAATCCATGCGCTTGATTAAAAGCCGCTAAGGTTAAACATCAGTCAGATTAGTAAATTCAACAACACTTTGACATCACTAACCTTTGAGGATATATCCCCGAAATTCCGATTTAGATAAAAATATTCACAGATTTACACGCCGACAAAAACTATGGTTGGGGTGACAATATTCGAAAGGCACTATACTAACTGGTAATCGATATAGAAATATCTTTTTCAACAGTGTTTTTATTCACAGATTACGCGTGAATTGTGTTAAACTTTATTTTTTTGTCTTTTCAGTATTGTTTGCCATTTCATCATGGAAAGACTTACACCGCGAAGATGGACACCTTGGGGCTTAGTTGCGGCCAAGACTTGAAGGAACTTATAATCAAAAAATACGAGTAAATGACATAAAATGTCTCTTCTTATTTTTTTTTTGTATTTTTTTACCTCTAGATTGTTCACCCGTTATTGTTGGGTAAATGGTTGTGGAACAACAATATTACGTTCCACACTATGATCTCGAGAACCACATTATGTTTTAAACCCACATAGAACAATAGTATTTTACCCACAACCATAGTATGGTTCACACGAACCCATTTTATTATTCCTCTAATCATCTCCCTCAGTCATTATATGATATCCAAAACAATTTATTAAGATAGGATTACGAGGGCGACCGCAAAAGTAACTGGCCTAACATAAAAAGAACCGTTTTTTTGGAATTATTATTATATATTTTTTTTCAACATAATCTCCTTCCAACTCAACCAACACTTCATCAAACGTTTTTCAAGTTTTTTAATTCCATCCGAAAAATAAGATTTTTTCAAGACCTTCAAAATATGCCTCATTTTCAGCAATAACTTCGCTATTGGACGAACATTTTTTGCCACCGAGAATTTTTTTAAATTTGGAAACGAGAAATAATCAGAAGGAGCTAAATCTGGGCTATATGGTGGATGCGGAGCAATTTCAAATCGTAATTCGGCCAGTTTTTGTTGAGTTAAAAATGCAGTGTGAAGGAGCATTATCTTGATGAAAAAGAACTTTTTTTTTTCTAAATAAGGTTGTTTTTATCTTGATTTCTTCACTCAACCGATCCAATAATGCACAATATTATTCACTATTTATAGTTTTTTCTTTCTCAAGATAATCAATAAATATTATACCCCTTGCATCCCAAAATACTGTGGCCATTACTTTTCCTGCTGACTTAACAGTTTTCGCCTTCTTGGGACCACTTTTAGCAGCTTCTATCCATTGTTTTGACTGTTCTTTGCATTCTGGGATGTAGTGATGGATCCATGTTTCATCAACAGTTATGAATCGGCGCAAGAACTCTATTGGGTTACGCTGATTAATCGCTAAAAGCTCCTCGGAATTGGTCCAACGGACGATTTTTTGGGGCAAAGTCAACAAACGCGGCACCCATCTTGCGGATAGATTTTTCATGTGGAGTTCATCATGTAAAATACTCCAAACCTGTTTTTCGTGTATTTTAACAATATCACCAAGTTCTCTGATCTTTATTCGTCTATCTTTAGTCACTTCATTAAATATTTTTCTAATATTTTTCAATAGTAGCAGCAGTTTTCGGTCTTCCAGAGCGTTGTTCATCTTCCGTACTTGAACGACCCATTTTAAATTGTTGAACCCAGGATTTCACGGTGGAGTATGATGGTGCATTATCACCATAAACAGAATCCAATTCATCTTTGATTAATTGTGGCGTATAACCTTTCATATAAAAGTGTTTAATAACCGCACGAAACTCTTTATTTTCCATTTTTCAAAAATTATAAAACTTGTTTACTTCAATCACCTGTAACAAAGAAAATAATCATTAAATATTTCGGAAATTTTGACAGATGGCTTATAAAAGATTGCTTTAAAAAAAAAAAAAAAAAGTTGCTAGTAAAACAGAAAATGTGCCAGGCCAGTTAGTTTTGCGGTCGCCCTCGTATACTGTTTAACTACGGCTAATGCATTTTATAGTGAATTTTTTATATGGCTTAGAGATAAATCTCCTACTCGCAAAGTCGGCGGGTATATTGTCTTACTAGTCGTGCACCCTCCCATCACACCACGGCGGCCCACAGCATATTATACACGCCACACGAAATTAATATGCTAATTTAATTTTTTATTAAACCATGAACTCTTACACCTTTTCGGTCTTTTATGGCCCCAACATGTACTACAAGAACAACCAACAATAGAGCAAATGGCAACGACGTCAATACCAAACGGAAATATGACCGTACAGGGGGATTGTTTAATACTTTTTATGAAAGGCTGGGCTATATACGCGGCCACCACCAACGACACGAAATCAACTTTCCGCATACCCACAAGTGTCGCCAATTAGGTTGGTGGAGAGGGGTTGAGCCATTTGCTGCTGCTCAAGTGTGTTGGAAGTGGGTGAGATCTCAGGTCGTTTGCTTGTTTTTAAAGCATAATTTTTATGTAAATTTCCTGTTATTGTATATTTACAACAGAGTGTATTACATTTTGTGACTTTATGTGTTGAGTTTTTTTTTTTTGCCCTTGACATTGCCCCCGGGGAGGGAAAACTCTCCCATCTACCCCCAACACTCATCTAAAGTAGGTTAGTGGCAGTTTATGTTGGCATTTTTTAATTTTTTTAAATTACCTATACTTGAGCGAGCACACTAAGTGCTGCAAAGGATATAACAATTTTTATTTAATTTTCGTTTCTCAGCAAATACAAACACAATAGAAAATATGGACAATCATCTGAGCATTGCTGATATAACAAACAGCTACAGTGAACAATCTGGATACACGGAGAGATGGTGCTGGGTGGCTGATATTTAATTTATTGTCAGGGATTAACAGGGATTAACTGGCTCGATACCTCTTGTATTTATATTTAAAATGAAGACGAGTTTTTTAACAACATGGCAAAATTACATTGATTTTCGTGGCTGAAGACTGTTTTTATTGCGTCCGTGACGAACTTCATCAGAAAGCTTCGCAGCAATTGCTAATATGAAAACCGAACTTTTTAACACCCTTTTCAAGTTTTCTTCACGCTCTTACACTCTGATCTGATTAGCTTGTGGAGTAATTTCTCTTTCAAAAATTATTTTTTTTTATGTTCATATGATGAATTAACTACTTGGGCTTTTATTCCGCTTAAAACATGAATTCGGAGATGTAAGGGTGATCCAAGTAGAGTTACTTTTTTCAATAGCATTTTGTTTGACAGGCCACGTGTGATTCGTGTCATACTGTAATGTTAGTTTTGTTAACTATTGTTTGGCATTTCATCATGAAATGCCCTTCGCCTGAACAACGTTTACAAATCGGCCAACTTTATTACGAAAATTCACGTTCTGCGAGGAATGTGTTTCGTGCACTTCGTTCAACTTATGGTCAACATAATCGGCCTACTGAGCGTACTATTCGCAACACCATCGCCCATCTTGAGACCTAGTATTCATTATTGGATAATATTCCACCGAAAAGACCACGTCCAGCACGCAGTGAAGAAGATGTAGCGGCCGTAGCTGCGAGTGTAAACCAAGGCCCTGGAGAGTCGAATCGGCGCCGTTTGCACCAACTCGGACTGACGTATGGAACGACTTGGCGCATTTTACTTCAAGATCTTAATTTGAAAGCGTACAAAATACAGCTTGTGTAAGAACTAAAGCCTCGCGAAGTTCCCAAGCGACATCGCTTCGCTCTATGGGCTCTTGAAAAGTTCCCAGAAGATCCGACGTTTTCGAGCCAAATGTTGTTCAGCGATGAGGCCTATTTCTGGCTCAATGGGTATGTAAACAAGCAAAATTTCCCTATTTGGTACAAAGAGCAACCAGAAGAGGTTCAAGAGAAAAAACCACGGTTTGGTGTAGTTTGTGGGCCGGTGGAATCATCGGTCCATATTTCTTCAAAAATGATGCCGGTGAGAACGTAACCGCCAATGGCAACCGTTATCGTGCCATGATAACCGTCTATATGATGCCTGAAATAGAAGCTCGTGATCTCGGCGACATTTGGTTTCAACAAGACGGCGCCACTTCCCACACAAAGGGTTTATTGAGAGAACACTTCGGCGAGCAGATAATTTCACGTTTTTGGCCTATCGATTGGCCACCAAGATCGTGTGACATCACACCGTTAAACTTTTTCCTTTGGGGATATGTAAAGTCTAAAGTCTATGCGGACAAACCCACTTCGATTCAGACATAACGCGTGTCATTCGCCAGTTAACCGTCGATATGCTCGAACGAGTCATCGAAAATTGGACTCAACGAATAGACCATCTGAGACGTAGCCGCGGCCAACGTTTAATAGACATAATCTTCAAAAAATTAATGCCAAAGAATGTTCTTTCAAATGATAATAAACATTCCCCATTCAATATAAATTTTCTGTGTTTTTTTTCTTTAAAAAAGTGGGGAACCTCGAAATGAATAATGCGTTTTTAAGCTTGTTCCATATAAATAAAATATGTTTTGTTAGTTAATAATGTAAGGAAAGCTATTTCCCTCAATATCCTAGTAATTACCTACTCCAATACAGAGGATCTGTGTATTCAGCGAACAAAACCCAGAGCTTTGCAACGAAGTCGGCACCGACTTATTATGGGACAGCGACCAACCTATTGTAATTTTGCTGTTTAAAATTAGCCTGAAAAATGCACAATCCAATGAAATTATAAAGAGGGATTACACCTTATAATTTTATTATAACAGGCTCATTAGTATTTCAGAATCTTTCCAAGCTGACAATGCTACCTAGCAGTCAAAATATTTAGTAAGATTTGTCATTTCCATAGTTTTGCGTCAGCCGTTCGAAAGGGTATTACGAAAAACTTTTACGGGAATATCCGCCCAAACGTAAATACGCATATAATTCTTCGTACGGTGGAAAAGTTGAAATTTACTCTGTTAAACCGTATGTGCGATCAGGATCTAAGAAGACTTATCTATGTCGGATGGTCGCCGAACTATATTTTTGCTTTAATACATTTGTAGGCAAACGCGTTTTAGTTGGACCACCCCTTATAAAAAAATTATTTGTTGTCACTACCAATTATTGGTACAAAAGTAACATGTACCTTGTAATTGGTTAGTTTACATAACCAACAGTTGCGGCAAGCAATAGATTTACTGAATTCGATTGGAATAACCGACTTACTGTCTGTAAGAATAGTAATAAAGGGTGGTTACATTTTAAGGGCCGATTTTGAATTTGAATAAAACACAATCTATTTAAGAAATTATAGTCATTTCTTTTTTTATGATAATATTGGTACGGTTCAATTATGCACGGAACAAAATATCGGCCGCCGTGAACTCGAAGGCGCACCTCCACCCGATGGTGACGCTGAGGCATAATTAAGGTTCTCTGCCGTTAATGTGCCGAATTATCTCTTCCTTTAGCTCTTGAATTGTTGCTGGCTTATCGACGTACACCTTTTCTTTCAAATAACCCCAAAGAGAGAAGTCCAACATGATCTTGGCGGCCAATTTACATTGCCAAGACGTAAGGTAACACGGTCATGGAATTTGTCGAGCAAAAGAGCCATTGTTTCGTTAGCTGTGTGGCAAGTGGCACCGTCCAGTTGAAACCACATATCATATCACGATATCGAAAACCATTTACAGTAACTGCCTGACTGGCCTCATTTTGGAAAAAATACGGCCCGATAGTGCCGCCAGCCCATAAACCTTACCAAACAATCACTCTTTGTGGGTGCATTTTGTTTTTTTAACAATCACTCTTGGATTATCATTCGCCCAAATGCGGCAATTCTGCTTATTAACGAATCCACTGAGGTGAAAATGTGCCTCATCACTGAAGAAGATTTTCTTCGAAAACTGATCCTACACTTTCATAATAAGCCTGTATAACTTTAACGTGTTGCTTGCTTGTGTATCTTTCCTTGGTTTAAATTGAGTTAGTCTGAAATTGAGAAATATTAAATGAAATGCAGAAAAAAGCTTGACGTTTGGGTGTGGTTCTCACTCAAAATATGGTTATTATATTGTAACGGCAATAATAATATATTCTCCTTAATGAAAGTGTGTTCGTCGCAACCATATTATTGTTTCCTGAAATTAATTTTGACAATAGTATGATTTCCGCAATATTAATATTGTTGAAATGTAATAATAGCATTATTGCCAAATTTAAAAATGAAAAAATGGTTGTAGCTGCAATATAAATATGGTTGGTGCGACAAAACAATTGTTTATTTGGTTATATGTTAAAAATAATATGATAACGGCAACCATACTGCATGATTGTAATTTTTCTTCATTTGAATATGCGTTTTAGAAGAACGTTATTGCTAGGATCTGGCAATAATAGTACATTTAACATGGAAATTAAAATTTTTCAAATAAACTGTTTTGGCTTTGTTTAACTGAAATATTTTTTATAAAAACGCTTAAACTGATTTTTTCTACTGTTATATAAATCACTCCTACGAGTATTATTTTGAATTTAATGTATTTATAAATAATTTTCATAATTGCAATCTATTGATGGCGACTTAATTCAATTCTTATAAATAATTTCGGGGATTATAGTATAATTGTGTCTGATCATACTATGGTTGTAGGGATCATAACATGGTTGCCTGTGAATCATACTATGGTTGTAATTATCATACATTCGGACCGATTTGTAACTGTTTTTTGCTCTGAGTGTACTTCTTCCAGAAGCTTTGTCTCTCTCCTACGAGGGTTGCCATATATATTCACAAAGTGTTGCCTGGCGCCATCTGACATTTCCATTGGAAAGTTTGGTTTAAGGAATTTAATTGTGGCCGACGCTCGCTCAAAGGCGAAAGTCGTGAAGGTCGTCCAAAATCTGCCGTTGTGCCAGAGAACATTGATGCAGTGCGTGAACTGATGATGTAAGATGGTCATGTGACGTACAGTGAGATAAAGGCTTCTTTGGGCATTTCTTTCACCAGCATACATTCGATATTGCAAGAACACCTGTCCGTAAAAATGTTTTGTTCTCGTTGGATCCCGCACTATTCGACAATCGCTCAAAAAAGGCTCGTGTCGATTGGTGCAAAGAAATTTTGAAAAAATACGGTCGCGGTACTTCAAAAGACGTTTATAAGATCGTCACAGGTGACGAATCATGGATCTATGCTTATGATCCCGAAAAAAAAGCGGTCGACCTTGTGGGTCTTCGAAGACGATCCAAATCCAACGAAAGTTGTTCGTGGAAGAAGCACTTCGAAGCAAATGGTCGCCTTTTTCTTCGGCAAAAACTGGTCATGTGGCGACTGTTCCACTTGAGCAACGTAGGACGGTCAATTCTGAGTGGTACACCACAATTTGTTTGTCTGAAGTCTTCGGAGAAACTCGAAAAACGATCAAGAGAAGACGAATCATTGTGCACCATGACAATGCGGGCTCTCACTCATAGGTTCAAACCAGAGCCTTTTTGACCGGCCAAAACGTCGAATTGATGGGTCATCCTCCGTACAGCCCTTACTTCCCGCACATCAAGAAAAAAATGCGTGGTCAACGATTTTCGTCGCCCGAAGATGCATTTGAAGCTTTTAAAAATCATGTTTTGGAGGTGTCTCAATCGGAGTGGAAAAAGTGCTTCGACAATTGGTTTAAGCGCATGCAAAAGTGTATAAACCATACTGGAGAATACTTTGAAAAACAATAAAGCTAATTTTGATGATAAATATTCGCATTTTCATTATTAGGCTAGAAATATGTTTAGCAGCCCTCGTATGATCTCAATTAACATTTTCACCTTCCAAAAATCTTATTTCTCATGGTTCACTATAGCCGTGAATACATGTTTTAGTACTAATTTCACATTTGTCGGAGCCCTTACAACCGGAAAATATAGCAAATTAGTTAGAAATTAGTAGTCTAGTTCATTAAATAATATTTTCATTTGATTTTGAATTCGTGTTCTTTATTTTATATTACACATTCAGATTTCCCCATTCAGATACGGCAAGCACTTATGGGACAGGTTGCTGTGAACTCCTCAACCACATGCGAATAATTTCATCAATTTGAGTGGGTGCCTTTTACCTTAGTTTCACTGTACTCTAGGGCAATAGCTCACAGATAAGCCATTCAACTAAGTCCATATCTTAACTCTAACCTCCACATACAATATGTATTATCCAACACAATTTCCAACACAGGTAATGCTGCTGCTTATCAAGTATAAAGTTTTCCTTGCAACTACTTTGCACGTAAATATGACTTTGTCGGTACCTTAAACTCCTTAAAATAAAGTTAAGCGTATTGGCCAAAATGTAAATAAAAAGATTAACTCTAAGTCAACTCTAAGTCCGTCTAAAAGAACATACTCCAAATTATGTAAGTATAAAGATAAAAAATAATTCTTCTTTCTTGTTCGTTTTCAGCATTAAAGCAAATCTTAAGTATTCCAATATTTTGCATATTGGCTAATGCGAATATTAAAATGGCTCTAAGTGCATTTGTACATAAAGAGTTCTTTTGGGAACAGCTAACCGCCCACTTTGTTGGTCTTTCATAAAAGCTCATTGATGTGTTATTTAATATTTCGCAAATGAAGCTGGGGAATAAAGGGTTTTCCCTCAAAGGGTGACAAAGTTCTGAAGCTTCATATCTCAAAAAATTATTATATTAAACAAGCCTTGCATTGGAGTGCAAATTATTTTCAACTGATTTTAAATAAGCATCCACACATAAATGCATTACACTAATGTCATCGAAAAAAGTTCTATCATTCCACTCGATCGACTCTGTCGACATTCTAGTTGTTGTACTGTCTTTGCATAATATTGGCGCATTATGTTACAATTTATTGTGCTTTCATTTCCTTTATTTCGGATTCTTTGAGGTTAATGTGGTCAGATTGGTTTCCCAAGGCAAGAGTAGAACGATAGCGTTCCTTCACTGTGTGGAACAATTTATACGATAAGTTGGCATCCTTTTGGTTAAATGCATTTCGAAATTTCCCTTGAAGAGAAAATACATTTTTGCATAATTGAAAATCGTTAAGAGGACAAAGTAGCAAGTACGCCGTGATGAACCATTTTATCCAAGAAGAAGGGTACAACATAACTTATTTGTAGAATATTTCGAAGAACTTTTGTCACAGAAGCCAGCGCTATGTCTTAAATCATGCTGGTTCTAGGATTAACCCTTAAGCAAACACCAAAAAGGTTTTACATAAACGAACCCCAGGGCCTGGCTGGGACCTCTTGTATTTTGTATGAACTTCATTTGCTACTGCATGGAAGTTGATAAAATATACTTGTTGGTTTTTGAAATTAACTATGTATATTTTTTATTCATACTCAAAAAATATTACAATTAAAAACAAAACAAGAAAAAAAAATAAAAAAATTCAGTCGAATCTTTAAAATGGAGAACATATTTATAAAATCATATATAGTCTTGGTTACATTTAAAGCATGTATAATCACATTTGGAATGCTGAAGGCAAACAGGGTTTTTACAAAATTTGCAGAAGAATCTAGTGTTTCGTTTTATATTGTCTATATCCTTACAAATAACACACTTTGATTTGTTTTTCAACACCTCAGGACCGCTTTCTTGACTCAAAATGTCTTTAGGTTCCTGTAATAGATGAAAGAATTTTAGGTATACTAAATAATTTGTTTTTTGATTTTCACTACCTGAATGGTTTTATTTAAAAAAGCTTCTATTTCCGATCTACTAATGAAATTTGCCGTAACTTTTTTGTTCTTACTTCGTTCATCAACGCAAGGGTAAACAAGCTGTTCCGAAAGTCGAGATAAAAATTTTCTTCTGGCACCTTCTTTCTTCTTCACAGACATATTTTCATCATATATTATGTATGAAGCTAAAGCCATTACGTCAATCATGTTATAAAAAAGTGCTAAGGTCCATCCATTTGTTCTTCGCTTGGTTGTATATTTACCAAGCATTTGGTCCATGACATCTACTCCTGTTTTGGTTTTATTATAGTGCATGATTGCCTCCGGTTTTTTCTTTATGCCAGCAACAGATGTATCATAGTGAACTGTTGATAACAATATAACGGCCTTATTTTTCTTTGGAACGTAAGAGCAAATTGCAATATTTTCATGAAACCCAAATTCACTAGACAATACTTCCCGTTTTGGATGTTTTTTCATTTCTAGTGGAATACATCGCTTGTTGCTTCTGAGGGTCCCAACAAAACCAAGACCAATAGCCATTAGTCGCTTGCATAAATCAAGGGTCGTAAAAAAGTTATCAGCAACTATTGTTCTCCCCGAACCTTGGTAGCGCTTTGCTAGGCGCATAAGCTCGTTTTCTCCCTGTTTTTCTGCTCGAATTTGGCCCTGCTCTCTGTCAGTATAGATATTACCTTCTAACGGGAAATGAGTTTTTGCGTAACATGCCCACCATATTTTGATGCCATATTTAGCAGGTTTCGAAGGAATATACTGGGTGAACTTCGTTCTCCCTCTGAACGGAAAAAGTTGCTCATCGACTGTAATATTTTCGTGCGGCTTATAATTATTTTTAAGATTTATGTTTAGCAAGTTCCAAATATCTCTTATTGGTGCTGCTTTGTCAGTCTGAGATCGGAATGACCTAGTACGACTGTCATCAAATCGTACAAGCCGTAAAAGATCTTTAAATCTCTTCAAGGACATTGTTGCGCGAAATAAAGGTATATTTGAGGTTTTCCAGAGCTCCGAGATAGCCTGTGTGTTGTTGTGGGTCGCTCCAGCACAAATTAATATTCCACAGTTCTCCGAAATAAAAGCAAGGAACGACTACTTTTGTGTTTAGTGTGCTTTTTATACGTTTTATTTTGATTTTATTCATATTTCATTCATATTGGTCTAGGGCCTGGCTGGGCCCTGGTAGTTCAAACGTGAATAAAAATTTCTTAGGAGTGATTGCCACGCCCACAGATACAAAATTATAATTTTTTCGAAAAAATTTTATATAAAACACCTTTATTGAGGAATTCATAAAAAATCGGAAGGCCAAGTCTATGCTATCTTTGTAAAAAATACAAAAAAATCTCAAAAATGCCTGGCCAGGACCTGGTGTTTGCTTAAGGGTTAAGAGGGATACTTTTTGAGGCAATCTTGATCGAATAAAATGGGTAATAAAAAAGTTGTGAAAAAAACTAAAGTCAGACGTGGCCGACTACGAGGGCGACCGCAAAAGTAACTGGCCTAATATAATAAGAACCGTTTTTTTGGAATTATTATTATTTATTTTTCAACATAATCTCCCTCCAACTCAATACACTTCCTCAAACGTTTTTCAAGTTTTTTAATTACATCCAAAAAATAAGATTTCTCAAGACCTTCAAAATATGCCTCAGTTTCAGCAATAGCCTCGCTATTGGACGAACATTTTTTGCCACCGAGAATTTTTTTAAATTTGGAAACAAGAAATAATCAGAAGGAGCTAAATCTGGACTGTATGGTGGATGCGGAGCAATTTCAAAACGTTATTTGGCCAGTTTTTGTTGAGTTAAAAATGCAGTGTGTGAAGGAGCATTAACTTGATGAAAAAGAACTTTTTTTTCTAAATGCGGTCGTTTTATTTTGATTTCTTCACTCAACCGATCCAATAATGCACAATAATATTCAATATTTATAGTTTTTCCTTTCTCAAGATAATCAATAAATATTATACCCCTTGCATCTCAAAATACTGGGGCCATTACTTTTCCTGCTGACTTAACAGTTTTCGTCTTCTTGGGACCACTTTTACCAGCTTCTATCCATTGTTTTGACTGTTCTTTGCATTCTGGGATGTAGTGATGGATCCATGTTTCATCAGCAGTTATGAATCGGCGCAAGAACTCTATTGGATTACGCTGATAAATCGCTAAAAGCTCCTCAGAATTGGTCCAACGGACGATTTTTTGGCGCAAAGTCAACCAACGCGGCACCCATCTTGCGGATAGCTTTTTCATGTGCAGTCCATCATGTAAAATACTCCAAACTTGTCTTCTTGAAACTTTTTAAGAGCCCATAGAGAGAAGCCGTGTCGCTTGGGAGTCGAGTGGCTTCAGTTCTTGCACAAGCTGTATTTTGTACGCTTTCAAATAAAAGATCTCGACATAAAATGAGCCAAGCCGTTCCATACGTCAGTCCGAGTTGCTGCGGCGGCGCCGAATGGACTCTCCACGGTCTTGGTGTACACTCTCAGCTACGGCCGCTACATTTTCTTCACTGCGTGCTGGACGTGGTCTATTCGATCGAATATTATCCAATAATGAATGATGGGTCTCAAAATGGGTGATGGTGTTGAGAATAGGGCGATCAGTAGGCCAATTATGTTGAACATAAGTTGAACGGAGTGCACGAAACACATTCCTCACAGAACGTAAATTGTCGTAATAAAGTTGAGCGATTTATAAACGTTGTTTAGGCGTAAGTCTTTCCATGATGAAATGCCAAACAGCATTTAACAAAAATAACATGACAGCATGACACGACTCACACGCTATCTGTTAAAAAAGGCCATAAAAAAATATCTCTACTTGGATCACCTATTATATTAGCTCCTGAAATTTTATTATACAACACAATTTCAGTATTAGCTACTAAAATTGTGTTTTATAAATAATGGAAACGTTTGCTTATTCGAATAAACCAATAATATTTCTTAGCATATTGAAGAGGGATTAAACCGGTTCAAGACCCTTGCTTCTATATTTAAATAGAAGACACGTTTTTAACAAAAGGGCAAAGTGACATTGATTTTCGTGGCTGCACGCTACTTTTATCATGATTTCGGGTCCGTGACAACCCTCTTCAGAAAGCCTTGCTGCAATTGTTCGAAAAGTGAAGAAAACTTGAAAAGTAAGGTTTACAACAGTAGTTCTTAGTCGTTTGGGGAAAGCCTGGCCTTATAGAGTTCGGTTTTACTTTCAACAATTGCAGCAATGATTTCTGAAGAGGGTTGTCACGGACCCGAAATCATGATAAAAGTAGTGTGCAGCCACGAAAATCAATGTCACTTTGCCATTTTGTTAAAAACTTGTCTTCTATTTAAATATAGAAGCAAGAGGTCTTGAGCCGGTTTAATCCCTGCTCAATGTGTAAAAGCAACAGACCGAAATAAAACAAACGAGCTAAACATTTCTTAGCATTTTTAAAAAGAAACTAGGAATTGGACCATTCTTTAAGTCAATGATATGCATAAACAAAAAGTTTTAACCAAAACTATTCTACAATGAAATTGTATTAAAACTTAGTTTTTTTTTAAATTATAATCACCCAATGAACTGAGAGTATGATTTGTTTACAAAGTCACTTAAATACATTAATACATTTGAATATATTTGCTACTTTTCCTCGATTTAAACGAGTTTTAACTTTAAATGTTAAAAAGAATGTCACACCATGTTTTACCTAAATTAGGAAACTTAAACGTTTAACAATTACCACATTTTGCATAATTATTTGCTGAGTTGACTAAGATTATAATTTATAAGTTCTCCTTCCTTAGAATTATGCTTGAAAAACATATTCAATCTGAGATTAGCAGTAGCAAGACTACAGCATTTAAAACTTCTTTATTATTTTAATTTTATAACCCCGCACAGACAGTCGGAGATAATAAGCGACAATGATGAATAATCGCTGGCAAAATAAAACAAACTCAAGAGTACGAGTAGCAGATAAGGAAGTAGAGCAGAAGTTGTAGAACATTTAAGAAGACACAGTATAAAGTGAACAAATGGCGCAATGAGGCTAGCAAGGAAGGATGCACCAAAGAGCCACAAATTTATTAAAACTAAAACAAATAAAAATTGTGAACTTGTTGGAATTTAGGCGAACTCGCTTGAAGATGAAGTCGCTGCCAACCAAAGAATAGTAGAGAATTATGACTTTGTAATGAAGCAAACTGAACTAAAAGAGTGAAGTAAATATACTCATTATCGTGGTCGTTACATGTTCATGGTCTAAATTTCCGCTTAAATGAGACTGTGGTGGGTAGGTGAAGATATTTGCTATCAAACATAATGGCGAAAATTGGCCGGAACAAAGAGAAATATTTAGTGTATACAGAAATATTTGCGAGAAGTTTTCCTTTACTCCTTAATGGGATGTTGAGGGACTAAAGTAGATAAGTAAGATATACACGGCTTTGGCGTGAAAAAGGCAGGGAAAATATATGGGTACAATGTGGTGCATATTCTCTGCGTTAAAAGTATATTCATCGCTACCATAGTATTGTTTTTTGAGTTTCTTTTTACAATAGTATGATTGCGGTAGTATAAGCATTGTTAAATTGTAGCAATAGTATTATTACCAAGTTTAATAAATTAAAATATGCTTGTTGCAACAATGATTATGTTGGAACGACAAAAGTAAAGTTTTTTTTAGGTTTTATGTTAACAATAATATGATAACGGGAACAATACCGTACAATTATATTTTTAAATTTGAATATGGTTCTTAAAACAATGTAGTTGTTACAAATTTTAAGCAAAAATATTACTTTTTATCAGTAGATTAAAATGTTTCATGTTTGGGTGGGGAAAACGCTATAACTTTTGCAGCAAACATTGGCTTACTGCAGGTGTACCACAAGGCTTTGTGCTTAGTACCTCTTTATTTCTTGTCAGACCGTAAATTCAATCTAATCCTTCGTGGCTGACAGCAACCTCTGGAACCTCTTATATAGGGTGATCTAACTAGAGGTATTTTTTCAGAACAAAAAAAAATATAAAAATTCTAATCAAGTGTGCAATCTCTATTGGTAAGTTGAAAGGTTATTTTAAGGCATTTATTTTTTGAAAATAATTAACATCAAATGTTGGCAACTGTATTATGGAAATGAGCGTTCGGTGAGAAACGGGATGATCCGCTGTTTTCGATCAAAATTTTTTTCAGTGACTAGGCCCATTTCTGGCTCAACGGCAACGTCAATAAGCAAAATTGCCCCATTTGGGCTGAAAAGCAACCAGAAGAGGTTCCAGAGTTAACATTATACCCAGAGAAAAGCACGGTTTGGTGCGGTTTATAGGCTGTTGGAATCATCGCTCCATATTTTTTCAAAAATTATGATGGCCGGATCGTAACCGTGAATGATGCTCGCTATCGCGCCCTGATATCGGACTTTTTGCTGCCTGAAATTGAAGCCCATATTCTTGACGACATTTGGTTTCAACAGGTCTATGATACGGTTATTTCAAGAATGTAATCGGTTTTTATATAACATTCATAGTTTGGTGCTTTTTGTTTTTGGCGTCAAAAATTGAGAATTTTTCGAATAAGAAATTAATCATAGACACTTTTTAAAACTGAAAATCAAAAGGAATCGAAAAAAATCGGTAAGATTTCGCTTTCTTGTTATAAACGAAAGTCAAAACTAATTTATTGTGCAAAAAAAATTCACCGAATTTTATGACGTTTTTTTACGTAACTATCAAAAATTGCAATTATTTACATATTTATCTAAAAAAATTATATATTTATTAAAAAATACCATACGTATATAACATTTAGAAAAAAGTTAATTTGTACCACTCCCTTAACCAAAAATTATAAGTGAATGCGATGCCATCTAAAAATGCGTCTTTGACAAATATTTTCGTTCAACTACTCAGCAACGAAACGACAATATTAATTAATTCTGGCTACAAATCGCTCACTTTGAATGGGTCTGGAGCCCAAAAAAACTATTTCTATGAAAAAATATTAGCAGACTTTTCTTAGCTGGACTATTACCTTTAAAATGATACCAACAAATTTAAATGTGAAGCAGGTCAGTTTTCTGATTTTTGTCAATGAAACTGAGCACTGTGCACCTGCTTCATTCTGTTACAAGCAGACAAACACCATTTTTGTTGTAAAATTCCCCACTGTACAACATAGCCATGAACTTGAAAATCTATATCATCATGTCGTTTTTTTCAGAGTATATTTTTAAATATTCTCTTCAGGCAATGTAATTTTTTTTGCACTGGTCATTCGTTTCATAATGAAATTCACTTCCCTTACATTCACTTATTAAAAATAAAACCTATTATTAAAACCGCAGCAGTAGGCACCTATATTTGTATGTGTCATAAATAATTCATCGCTCCAAAAACTACTTTCAATTGGTTTTCAATTTGTACCGAGTAAGAACAAAACGACATGGAAGCTATCTTGCCGTGAAATAACCGCCACTGCTGGACGGACGGACGGAGGGTCGGGCAGACACTTTGGCAATTGTGTGCAAGTGGGGATTTTATGAGCAATTTTTAGCAAATTAGTTTCAAATAACACGCGACACAGAACGATCCCCAACTAATTGAGCTTAACGGACTGCAACGCGACAAAGAGTGCAGTCCACCACCTCCGCCACTGCATTACGCAAGGGAGCTACAATTCCATAGAGAGCAACTGCGGAAAGCACACCCAGTGTCCAGCAAAAAAAAAAAAGTAAACACGAAAGCAATCAAGAACGACACTATGGTTTTATCGACAGCTTTGTTGCAACCGAACTACAGTCTGTTGTTAACTTAAATTTCAATTTGCTCGATAAATAGCATTAGTTGCAGCAATTTCTGCAGCTGGTAGTCCAACGAATGGAATGAACTTTGGCGGTGTGGCTGGTGGTGAAAGACTAGGAGACTAGTGGTGATTATATTTGCACAGTTGAATGATTTGGGAGAAACGGGGAAAAGTTTATGGGTAGTTTATTTAAGTGCTAAGGATAGTCTATAGTTAAAATTATTTTAATAATACATTCTACAATAATTCATTCTATGCATCGTTTTTTTGTTTAAAGTTTGTTGCAAAACTCGATTTTCATAAGGCCAATTCATATTTTTGGAATCCATGTACGATACTCTTTAAATGCAAAGGAGTAAACATATCTGCTTGGGTGTGAGTAGTCATCCCAAGCACCATATCATGGACAGGATACCTCCGCCCAGGCTAAAGAGGTACGATCTTTATGATCTAGAGAGAGGTCCAGAGAGGCTTTAGAACATCAAAACTATTAGCACGACATTCACGCTGTTAAAGTCACAGCAGCAGTAGTGCTAGGGAAACATCCCCCGGATATTTCACCAGAGAAGAAGACGCTGCCCCGACAGGCGCTCATGGTTCTGGCTCAGCTAAGAATTAAATGGTGCAGCCGCCTCAATTCGTATTGGGCTTAAATTAATGCTAACTTTTATCCCGCCTGTCATCAGGAACCACATAATGTGCTGCAGCTCTTCAAGTGTCCGCATAAGCCCACTCAGCTGACCCCCCGGTTTCTTTGGATGCATCCAGTTTATAGAGTTTCCTTCACCTTGATATCGAAGCAGATCCTTTGATGACGAACAGGACTCCAAAACAAAAAAATCAAATATAATAACCTGTAAAGCACAACAAAAAATTTCATTAAGTTCGCATTTAATTTGTGGTCTCTGTAGCGCCAGGTCTAAAGATAGACAAATGTTAAGGAGAAATAATTATTTTTTAAGTCGATTAAAATACGTTTGTCGGCTCATTTATTTTTGCAGTAATTGATTTTGTTTTCGGCTCATGGCCGTCTGTAATAAAATCGGGAGAAATTGTAACATGCAACAACACACATGTACCTCCTGATTTGGAGTCAAAATAACCCAACGACGACCGATTCATTAGATTTTACCACAATTGTTTAGTACCTGTGTAAAGTAATGTTTTGATAATATTTTACCTAAGGCGGGAAAATGTTGTCACGATGTTAATTTAAAATACGAGTAAAAAAAGTGTTTATAGAATTACCTCAATAATTTTTATGTTGATAGAAGGATCTATGGCAATTATGTGTGAAACAAAACATCGACCAAATGTTCGCCACGACTTTGGGGACATACCTTTATCCATTGGTTCATATTTTCAAGGACTCTGAGACATAATGAAGTTTTAAACGTGCAGAAATATCTCATCCTTTAGCTCTTGATTTTTTTTTTGATTGGACGTTAAAGTGAGACTCACAATTAACATCGTGCATTATGGTTGGCCCACAATCTACATAAGGTAATCCAAAAATTCCGATATAGAAATATTTAATTATAGATAATATAATAAACCTCTTTCTCTGAAGAGGGTATCACATAGTCGGTCAAGCTAGGTTTAAGACTTTTTCATTACCAGATTTTCTATGTTTGTATTTTTGCAACTTAAGTCATTATGACTAAATCGTCATACAAAAGGAATGAACAACATAAAATTGATACAGTTCCTAACGTTACCAATTGTTTACTGTAAGCGCCATCTACCGCCAGTTGAAGAACGGTTATGTCAACGATTCTATATACCGTCACTTCACTTTCATTAAGTCTGATCCATGGTCAGTGAAATTTAGCATTATCAAGGTGGGCCGCCGCGGTGTGATGGACATACATGCTGATACACACGTTTAGTGCTGTAACATAAAAAGTACTGAATGGTTTTGGTCCAAATATTTTTTAATATATTTATTGATGTATAATGTAACCAAAAATAATCTACTTATTCGAAATGTCCGCCTTTTGCCTTTACACACGCCTTAAGTCACACTGGCCAATCGTCAAAAGCTGCACGAACCTCGTCCATTGGAAAATTGGCCACAGCTCGAACCAAAGCAGTCTTAAAAGATCCAATGTTGGGGTATCTTTTGTGACAAACCTTGTCCTCTAAAACCGTCCATAATTTGTAATCTAATGGGTTCGAATCCGGGCCGCCTGGGACGTTTTAGCATTATGGGCCGGCGCAGAATTCTGCTGGAAAGTTCATGGCTGGTTTTGGAACAGTGAATTGTTAAGAGGCTTCACAACAGCTTCCAAAACGGTTTCTTGGTAAAGTTTGTCTGGTTTTGGAACAGGGAATTGTTAAGAGGCTTCACAACAGCTTCCAAGACGGTTTCTTAGTAACGTTTGGCCGATGTTTTGACTCCTTGTTTGCAGAAATGCAGGTCAGTGACCCCATCGTAAGAGACACCCTACCAAACCATGACTGAAGCCGGGTGATGACCCTTTTCCACCCTTGGGATCAGTTCAGATGTTTCCTTAGCGCATACACTCTATCATTGTGATTGTTGAATTTTTCCTGAACGGTAAAAATTTAGTCATCGGTGAACAAATTTGTTCTGTCCAAGTTATCAGCGTGCTTCACCAAAAGACGTTTGCATTTTTCAATCCTATTTTTGTTTACAGCTGCAGTCAATAAATATCTGGTACATCGTTTGAAAGCCCCAAGTCCCAGGTCTTTTTTAATGAATCGACTCATGAACTCTTGCGTGATATTCATCTCACGGGCCATGATTTTCTGTTTTCGGAGCAGATTTCTGTGAATTCTTGATTTAACTGCTTTTATGTCATGCGGTGTTCAACAGAGCGTGGGCGGCCCGAGCGGTGGCGGTCTTAAACATCTCCAGTCTCCTCAAACAGTTTTATGCATCGGTAGACGAACATGCGGCTAATCCCTGGAGGCCGGAGCGTTTTGAAAATATCGCTTTTTTCATTTCACACTTGAAAAGCGCTATTACAGCGAAACGGTTCTCATTATCTGACAACTCCATGATGAAAGTTGAAACAATTTTCAAATTCCGTTACAGACTAACGCTATTGAGATTAGCTTTCAAAACCCATATGAAATTAACGGGGTATGCTCAGTTCTACTATTGAAATGGGTGTGTTCAATGTTCTAACAGTATATATGACCCTACTAATTACACTCAGGTTCAACTCCGGTTAAGAACAGTGACTACGAAAATGAGATAAATCTCTAAGACGTGAAAAAACTTCTCAAAAATATACACTAGCCGTTCGAAGCCGGCTTGGATCATTGGTTAGAGGTCAGTGACTAAAAAAAAATTAAATCATAAACGCCTTACTGGTTTTATAGAAGTTGTTTTTGTTTCTTCATTGGACGTAGTCAGAGTTTTGTAGGTAAATAATATTCTGGTGGCACCGAATATTGGACCTATACACCTTACAAAGCCGTTTCTTTTATATTCCTTCAAAATAAAACTAAAAATCTATTGATATCTCCCGAGTATCTTCTATTATCGAATTTCAATATCTAGTCGTCATTGTGGAGTAGTAGCCTTTTTCATTTGTGACAGCGCAAAGAGAAAGGACCCTATGGGTAAAAAAATCAATTTTCATTTTTTATCTTTTTTTGATGTAGACAACATCTGAGCATCGAATGAGACCGATCCCATGCCCCAAAAGTGTTCCCTCCCAGAGATATGTGCGTTTTATGAAAGTGAAGTCGACGATTCTAAGCGCAAGAAGAAAGGGACCCAATCTTTAAAATGGTTCTCCTGAAGAAAACTGGTTTTAAACCTTAGGTCCCTTTCTATTTTGCCCGTCACATATGATGATGTCGTCCGAAAGTAACGATACGTATATGATTGTCCAACTAGTTTGCTATTTTATCAATTTTGTTTATTGGAAATCATACAACATATATTCGCTTTGAGTAAAATCTCTCTCCTGTGCTATGTCATTCACCCTGCACCACCCATCTTGTGTTATGTTATTGAAACATCAATACTTCCTCTTCAATTTCACAAATTACCTACTAATTATGTCTAAATGCACATTAATCCTCACATAATTAACTCCATAAACTGTCAGTGACACACACGCACGTGCACACACATCCTGTTTCCGGTCCACAAAAAGAAGTATCTGTGTCGTTTGACAATATTTCAATCCTAAGGCTATCAATGTATTTAAGAATATTCATGTACTGTTGTGTGTGTGCGAATGAAATTAAACTGCACACTTTATGATAGGACCATGCGATATAATTAAAGGCAACCGTATGCCATTTCCTGTTTGGTAATAAAATAAATGTTTACGAGTACCAAACGGACGGACAGGCAAGCAAACAAAAAGCTGTTTGGACACATGCATATAAAAAGTTTGAAACATTGAAGATACATGCACCATTATCAAAGAATGAATAAGTATTTTAAGGATGTCGTGTGGATCCACACTTGGTAGGTATGCCAAAAATATTTTGTACGCCAAACATTTAAACAAGATTGTAAACAATGTTGTATTTTTTATTGCGATATGTTTCCCGCATAAACTGGCTGCATACTTCGTTTACAGTTGAGGCATCAATGGAAATGTTACTAATGGAAACAAGTATACGACATCCTACACCACTGTGATGATCAGAAAACTTTACGTTTCCGAACTGAATCAAAAATAGACCTTTCGTGGCAATGCTTCAAGTTCGAAAGAAGGAAAACTGAAACTGCCCTACCTATATAAAAACTGGTATCTATATGGTTCCTTTCTACCTGGTTTAGCTATAGTTTGAAAATCACACTCTGCTTAGTAGTTTGAACAAGACTATTTACAGGTAAGCCCGGGATTTTTTACATCGTTAATTTCCAATTTCGAGAAGTTCCCTGTATGTTCTTCAATAGGATTATGGGGAAAATTAATTAAAAATTATTCACGCAAAGCCTTACGAGTACATCACATTCTCTCACAATATTGTCTCGGCAGCAGCTCATTGAAAATCCATTTTTTTGCGCCGAATTTTAATTATTGAAGTGGCACATTGCTGACCAATAGATACCAGCAGAGATACACAAAGATACACTGTTTCATGAATAATCATCATTTCAAAAATGTTTTTGGGCTGTACAAAGCCATCGAGCAATACCGATCCATGATAACGGACATTTTGTCAGATTTGGTGTCAGCAAGATGGTTCTGAGACACATAAAATACAGGATACAGTAGACTTGTTTGATTGGTACTCAGTTTTTACGTTAGTTTGTAAGTTAGTTTCAAATCACTGAATTGTATATTTCGTTGTATGACAATTTAAACTATTTGTTGTAAAAATTTGAAAACAATAGAGAGTAGTAAAAAAGCTAAAGTCAGACCTGGCCGACTATATTGTATCCTGCACTCCTGGATGTTCTGAAACTGAAAATTGTTTTTTGGACACAATATACCCAGATATTAATACTAATGTTCTATTTTAATTTCCAAGAAAATTTCATTATTTTTCGTAAAATCAGTTGAACATATGTGGGAGCTTTCTTTAGCTGAGTCGATTTTCTCCAGTTTCAACAGCGCCCATCCTTGGCACGAGGAACTTTTTTATGACAACTTTATCAAGATTAGTTGCAATACGCGGATTCGAAAACAGAAGAATCTGATATACTTGTATGTGGTATCTATATCTAAAGCTGTATTCGGGTCAATAGCGTCTTTTCTTGGCTGAAATATGTGGCCTCTAGAGCTCAAGACATAACATTGGATGAGCATTAGGGTGGAGTGAAAACATGCTTTTTTTATAATTTGAAAAAGTTAACCTCGGAAAGAGATGTAGTCTGGGGTCCTAAAGAGGGGAAAATAAAGAAAAAAATTTAAAAAAATTTTTAGGGGTCGCGCCACTCCCTAGAAATTTGGAAATTATCGCTATTTTGGCGTTGATTTTAGAAAAATCCTAAAAATTAACGACTTAACTTATTCGAAATTTAAAAGTTTGAGCTTGTTCAGTGCCCAAACAAAAGTATTTGAGGCAAATATGAGGATAATCGACAAATATTTGTAGCTTTGGTGGCGATTTCATTGTTCAGTCAATTTTCTGAAGAAGGGACGATTTGACTTATTTTACTTTTTGAAATTTTTGAACAATGAGAAAAATTTTTTTAAAGTTTTTCATGCCCTTATTTCATTGTTTACGCTATTGCAAACATTTATTGACATAAAACTTTTTAGGATTTTTCGAAAATCAACGCCAAAATAGCGATAATTTCCAAATTTCGAGGGAGTGGCGCGAACCCTAAAAAATTTTTAAAATTTTTTTCTTTATTTTTCCCCTCATTAGGACCCCAGACTACATCTCTTTCCGAGGTTAACTTTTTTTTTTTTGAATTTCACTCCACCCTAATGAGCATACATACAAGGGTTGCTATTTATATTTCGGGTCCGGCAATAAAAACAAAATAATATATCATAAGAAATGGTTTAATTGTTTTTTTTTAAATATTCTCCTCTAAGATCAATACACTTTTGGATGCGCACAAACCAATTTTCGCAACACCTTTTCCACTCCGATTGAGACAACTTCAAAACATGATTTTTTAACGCTTCATCAGCATCTTCTGGCGATAAAAATCGTTGACCACGCATTCTTTTCTTGATTTGAGGGAATAAAAAGAAGTCGTTTGGTGCCAAGTCAGGGCTGTACGGCGGATGATCCATCAATTCGACGTCTTAGTCGGTCAAAAAGCGCTGGTTTGAGCCGATGTGTGAGAGCTCGCATTGTAATGGTGCACAATGATTCGTCTTCTTTTGTTCGTTTTTCAAATTTCTCCGAAGACTTCAGGCAAACAAATTAAGGTGTAACACTCAGAATTGACCGTCCTACGTTACTCAAGCGGAAAAGTCGCCAGAAGACCAGTTTTGCCAAAGAAACAAGCGACCATTTGCTTCGAAGTGCTTCTTCCACGATCAACTTTCATTGGATTTAGCTCGTCTTCGAAGATCCACACGGTCGATTGCTGTTTTGTTTCGGGCTCATACGCATAGATCCATGATTCGTCACCGGTGACGATCTTATAAACGTCTTTTGAAGCACCGCGATCAAATTTTTTCAAAATTTCTGTGCACCAATCGACACGAGCTTTTGTCAATTGTGCGGGATCCAACGAGAACAAACATTTTTTACGGCCAGGTGTTCATGCAATATCGAATGTATGCTGATGGAAGAAATGCCTAAGAATGCCTCTGTCTCACGGTATATCACATGACGATGTGGCACTATCAGTTCACGCACGGCATATATGTTCTCTGGCACATCGGCCGTTTTTGACGACCTTCACGACCTTCGTCTTTGAGCGAGCGTCGGCCACGATTAAATTCAAAGTGCTATAGGATGGTACTTCATCGCTATACAAAGATTTAAGTTCATCGATGCACTTTTGTGGTGATAATCCACGTCGAAATTTGTAAAAAATTATCGTACAAAAATGTTCACGTTAATTAAATTTTTTTCCCAAATTGATGTTTTCAAGTCACTGTAAACACAAATGATGGTCGTACGGCAAAACGTTCTGAGTACGTTTATTCTAAAAAATACAGTCTTTCCAATAGAAATGTTATTGTTGCCTAAGCCAGAAATATATATAGTAACCTACGTATTAATAATAATAATGCCTTACTTAAATTTCCAAGAAGATTTCATAATTTTTGGTAAAATCGGTTGAACAAATGGCGGAGCTATATCTTAATATAAACCGATTTTTAAGATATAAAATCGGATGAACAGACATATATATATATATAAATATACAGTGTCTTCCATTAAGGACATAACAATTATATATAATAATAAAACACAAAATATTTAAAATATAGAGTTTAAATGTATTCCAGGTGTAATGCAAGTGTTACTTATAAAGAATGAAATTCGATCACAGTCATATAAACACTACGAGCTCGTGTACAGCGATCATTCTTTGGACCTAATTTACCACCACTCTTATACACATTTCTACCGAAACGTTGGCAATTTCGCGTTGGATGTTGTCTCTGTGATCGTCTTAAGTTGTTGGTTTGTTGGCATAGACCAGCGACTTAATGTGGCGCCATTAAAAGAAATCCCATGGCGTTAAATCGCATGAACGAGGTGACCATTCGACTGGACCATTTCTCGATATAACATGTTCGCCGAATTTGCCTTTCAGTAAATCGATTGTAAGGTGTGCGTTTGGCTAGTGGCACCGACTTGCTTAAAACCACATATCGGCGAAGTCAAGCTCATCTAATTCTGGCCAAAAATAATTTTCTCTCAGTGCACGATAGCGCTCTTCATTGACGGTAACATGACGATTGTTTTCATCGACGAAAAAATACGGCCCAATCCGGCATGAAAACCACACAGTAATTTTTTAGCGGATGCAATTGTGTCTTTTAAAGCACATGGGGTTTGTTGCTATTCAATAATGCATATTTTGTTTATTAACAAAACCACTCAGCCAGAAATGGGCTTCATCGCTGAAGATGATGATCGATGCATTGGAAGAATAGTGCTCGATGATCGAGTCAGAGTTTCGGTAATAATCTTTAATGATTTCCAAACGTTGCTCATAAGTGAACATTAACATAATGAAAATGTTGACTTCGACTAACGTTTTGACACTAAAATATCATATAAAAGTTTGAGGGTGCGTATACTCAAAGATACGAAATTGTTATATCCCTATTGGAAAAGCCGTTATTTAAGCTGTAGCTAAATCTGCAACGAATTTTTCAATTTATATAGCGTCCTTCCTGGGCTCATAAAAGTTGGCTTCTAGAGCTAATGATATTAAATCGGATGAATATATATGTGTGGTAGATATATCTAAATCAGAATCGATTTTTTTCAATTTTAATTGCGTCCGTTCTTGGTCCAAAAAACGTACTTATGTGCAAAGTTCATACAGATCGGACAAAAATTGCGACCTGTAGTTTGATTACAAGCTTAAGATGGACGGACGAAAGAAAGCAGGGAGGGTCGGGCGGAGGGTTTTAGCAGACAGACATCGTTAAATCGAATCAGCTGGTTATTCTGAGTCGATCGGTGCATTTAAAGATAGGTCAAGCTCAAATATTTTTGGTAGTTGCAAACACTTACCATGAAAGTAACTTATAATAACCTGTTTGACAGAGTTGGGCGGGGTATAAAAACTGAAAATTGTTTGCGCTTTTGCAACTTAGAGACGGTGGAGGCTATATAAGGTTCGCTCTGGCTGAAGGAAAAAAGTATTAAGATATATAAGGTGTTCCAACCACAATGCACGATGTAAACTGTGAGTCACAAGTTAACGTCCAGTGTTTGGTCCAACTTAATTAGACAATTCTTTGTTTCAGCTCAATTTAAATAATTGAGCAACACGTTAAGCTTTAAATGTGCGCAAACTTCAATAAACCGGGTCTGCAGGAAATGTGAAAACACCTGTGCATGCTTGCCAAATTGGTTCTGTCTTCGGGCCGTATTTATTTGAAAATCAGGTCGACCACGTTACCAGAATAAAGTTAGCTTTTGCGAAATGATGACGCACTTCTTCTGGACAGAAATTTACGATATGGGCGTGGACGATATGCGGTTCCGACAGGAGGGTGCCACTTGACACACAAACAGCGTAACAATGGCTCGTTTACGCGTGAAACTAAATTGCTGTGTTATCTCTTGTCGCGGCTATGTTAATTCGCGGTCTCGATCATGTGATTCGACACCGTCGGACTTCTTTGATTGGACTTAAAAGATTAAGTGTTCTTCAATATGCAAAGAACAATTAAAGAGCTTAGTGATGAGGTAATTTGGCACATTATCATCATTAAACCATAATTATATTTTATAGTCAGTGAAAAATGGGCCATAGGCGTAGTTGGCGAGTATTTGGCCGATATTTTGTTTCACACATAATTTATACTTCTATCATAATATGAAATATTAAAGTAATTCTCTAAACGATTATTGTTTTATTTACAACGAACATTGTGCGTTTTAGTTGCACGCAGAGAAAATATATGGTTACTATTAGGTCACGGCAGCAATAGTTCGCTGTTATAAAATTATGGTCGTCGCAACCATAGTGTTGTTTTTTGAATTTTATTATGACAATAGTATCATTGCAGCAAAAATCTCTATTGTTAAATAACAATTTAACGCAATCCTCACAAAAAATGTGGTGGATCAAAGTATAGTTGTGTGTGAGTCATACTACTCGTACGGTTGTGTATGTTTTGCATACTGTGTTTATAAGGATCATAATATGGTTGTTGGATATAATAGTATGACTGTGTGTGAATAATAATATGGTTGGAGGATCATAGTGTAGCTGTGTGTGAATAATTATATTGTTGTGAGGACCATAATATTGTTGTGTTGTTTATTGTGTGTGAACCATACTATACACTATGATCATAATAGTGTTGTGCCACAACCATCTAACCAACAATAGTATGATGCATTCCAATTTTGTTAACCAACCATACTTTTTTTCTTCGTGTGAATCACCCTTTACCTTCCAGTTTCACTAAACAACATTTAAATATACGATACTTACTAACTTCAAATCGATATATCTCGATTCCTAGATGAGACCCAACGAAACGCTGGGACACGTATGACCTTTTTTTGACCGATATAACTTTCCCCGGTGGTTTCATCCCAAACCGATTGTGGCTGTCGCACAGTGTTATTTATATCATATGGCATGTCCTTTTAAAAATAGTCCTCTAGTGGTACACCTCTAAAAATAGCGCTATTAACACCTGTCATCGTTCAATATCATCTCTTTCAATCTTGAGCAAAGTTCTAACAAAAGTCATAACAAGAAGACACATTTGTTGGATTTTGATGACTGCTATCGTTTAGCTGCATTTGAGCCCAACGTTTAAGTTAATTTAACAATAAAATCAAAATGTTATAACTTACGAGTATTAGCCGAAATGTTCTATAGAGGATGGTTTTAATATGTAGAGGCATTATTATATAATTACATCGTTAATGTGCTGACATAAGTTTTAGTTTTTTTGTAGGTGAGGCCGGATTAGTTGTGTAAACATATAAGAGATTTTATGTTAAACTTGTTTTTGGACCAAATATTTGTACATGTTTTTCGTTCAGCGTTAAACTACACGTGGTTTCTACTTTTATTTGGTACTTGCGATAATTATCGTTGTAATACTGTCCGCTTTTACTACTGCTCTAAAGGTAATACTATAAAAAGTTAAAAAGCAAAAGAAAGCCTTAGATTTTCATGAGCTGCAAGTACTCATAATTTAAGACAATTTTGTGGCTGTAATAAAAAAGTGTGTTGTTTTTGGTTATTTTTTTTATGGCAGACTATAAGTTGTTAGTTGCCCGTAAAAGAATGCTTTAATCCATTAATTATAATTGCTAATGTGATATTTATACAGTTGGAAGAGTGTGTACGTTTATGTTTCGAGGGATATTAGTGGAAATTCGAAAGGAGCACTAAGAAATTATGATCCCATCAAAGTGGAAATTTTAATAGCGGCTTAATAAGAGAACAAAGTTAAAAGTCATAAAAAATACATAACAAAAATCGCAGTTAAATAAATATATTATACAAATAAACCACTTTTAATGTAGGCTTTAGTGAAAAATGTCAATTATAAGATCAATTTCAATTCAATTTTCAATTTTCAATTTTTTTTAATAATTTAATAATAATTTTTTTTAAAATGTTAATATACGCATTTTATATTTATTCTCAAAGTTTCTTATGTTGTACGTATAGGTTGATCCATATAGAGATATTTTTTTTTGAAAGGACATTTTATGGCATTTATTTTTTGAATATAATTTCCTTCAAATGTTGGCTGCATCTACGCCTCAGGGTTTCCATTGTGAGGGTCCAATTTTGGATGACTCGTTCGAGCATTTCGACCAGTATGCCACGCGTAATGTTGGCTTACAGCAGATTTGCGTAAACTCACAAGAAATGAGAAATATATACTAGGTGGCGACTTCAATTGCCGTCACCAGTCTTGGGAATGTACCAGAGCGATTTGCTGGGGTAATATTTTGTATGAGAAACAAAATCCATATAACTTCGATATTATATACCCCTCAGAAAGCACGTACATACCGTCAAGTGTTAACAGACAAAGTTCAACTCTAGATCTATTTTTGACAAACATCATAGAGAACACATCATTGGCCGTGGTCATCAATGATTTGGGGTCCGACCATCTTCCGGTTATAATATCAATTAATAGAAGTTTTAACTCAACCGAATTTCTTTGTTATGATTTTAAAAAAGCTAATTGGATTGCATTCAAAACATACTTAAATAACAATCTCCTTCTTCGGGTCGGGAACACATTATCTACCAAAGAAGATATTAATCTTAACCTATTATATTTTATTAATAACTAAAATGCCGCAGTCAATGTGAATGTACCACTTGAACGAAGACGTAGCTCACGAAAGCCTTTCCCCGGTTTTATTCAAGATATGATTCGCATTAGAAATTATCACCGCCGAAACTGGCAACGTTACAAACTTATTAGTGACTATAATACATTTAAAAGGTTTAACTTTTCTATCAAGGAGGAAGTTGAAAGGTTCAGGAATTCATATTGGAATAATATGTTATCTTCATTAGATAAGGGCTCTTCCCCTTTTTGGAAAATTACAAAAATGTTAAGAAAAAAGTCCTCAAACATTCCCGTATTAATAAGAAATAATTCAAGATTCACCACAAACTTGGAAAAATGTGAAAAACTAGCAGAGACTTTCGCCTCAATCATTCCCTCTCATCTACTCTTGGAGATCAGGAAACGAATGATATGGTACGGGATACTATTAGTGCATTCAACTCTCGGAGTAATATTTTATTCAATGAACCATCAGTCTCAACCTCTTCTATTCATACCATAATCTCTGGTCGTAAGGCTAAAAAATCCCCTGGAGTTGATGGGATTAACAATAGCTGTCTAAAATCTTAACCAAAGAAAGGCATTAAACGATGTTGGCAAATTCCTGTCTTAAACTAGGATACTTTCCAAATAACTTCAAAGAATCCAAAACCGTTCCTATAAAAAAACCAAATAAAGCGGCAAACAATCCATCTTCTTATCGCCCCATAAGTTTGTTATCTTCCATTAGCAAAGTACTAGAGAAAGTAATTAAAGACAGAATTACGGACTTTATTTTTGTGAATAATATTTTATCACCGCACAATTTGGATTCCGAAAGGATCATAACACCGTCCACCCATTAATAAGGATCAGAAATTTAGTCCAAACTAACTTTAATGTTCAAAAATCAACTGGTATGGTCTTACTAGACGTAAAAGATGCTTTTGATTCGGTATGGCATGATGGATTAATATTCAAATTAATACAACTTAACTTTAGACATTTTTCTTTAGACATTTTTCTTTGGGTTACTTAAAGTCCAAAATCTATGCTGACAAACCAGCTACGATTCACGTTTTGATAGCCAACATTACGCATATCATTAAAGCCATACCGGTCGAAATGCTCGAACGAGTCATCCAACATTGGACCCTCAGAATGGAAACCCTGAGGCGTAGTTGCGGCCAACATTTGAAGGAAATTATATTCAAAAAATAAATGCCAAAAAATTTCCTTTCAAATTATTGATGGCGATTCCACACTTGATTTGAATTTTAATATTTTTTTTTGTTCTAAAAAAATACCTCTTGATGGATCACCCTTTAATACGGAGCAAAAGATTCATTAAATAAAGTCATCCGGCTCACCAACTCCTTGAAAATTTTTGAGACTCTGCCTAGACCACCCTGATTTTGGCAACAATTTTAAAAATACTCGTAGTTTTTTTCTGAGTTTGTGTGGTCATATGTCATGACTATTGCATCTGCTTTCGTACCATCAATCGGATTAATTTTATATCAAAATTATTTTAAAACACAGCACAGCATGCTTGGTTGTATTAATACTTAAATTCCATTAAAGATACCTCAATTAAATGCCGACTTTTTTTTACCACACATGAATTGCAAGCCGCTACAATGAGCCTACATTAAATTGTCTGCACTTAAATATGTTAACATTTTTTTTGCAACGTGGGAAAGAGGTCAGAAATTCTCAACCACAACAACAACAACTAAAAGTAGTATCAAGTATTTAAGTTTCGTCCATGTTAAATTATATCAATCGGTCGGCAGTCACTCTTTAAAACCATTATTCGAAAATATCGCAGTTTTACAGTTCATGTGGAGCACCGTCATTATTCACCGAAGTCAGTCAACAGCAATCTGTGATTGCGTGACGAAATTCTGATTTTGTTGTTGTTGGGTTTTTTTCATTTCATTTTCTGAAAACAAGAAAACCATTAAACATTCTGGTTTTTTTTTTGCAATAAAAACGGCTATTGTTGTTGTTGTTGCAAGACAAAAATGAAATCGCTGTTAACAATGTGATGAAAACATATCAGTTTTATTACAACAAAATTAACACAAACGCAATATTTTCATTCCTCTTTTTTTGTCAAACCAATTTCGACAAAAGTGACATGCAACATTTGGAGGATACGCAGTAAATGACAGTTAATGCTGAGGAATACGACACAGGGAATTGCTAGACAAATGTGCATACCAAAGATTTGTCGTAAGTTTGAGGGCAGACAAGCGACAAGGCCAAATTTATTTTTTAGGGGGAAATATTTAGCTATGAAGTCAGATTAAAAGTCCTTTTTTTTGAGATATTTAACATTACATTAAATTTTAACCGATTTCTTTGAATTTTCGGCGAAAACCAGAACTTTTTCGTGATTCGGTTGGATAAAACAACACAAAATAAAAAAACAGTTAAAGTCTGACTTGGCCAATTAGAGATAACCTACTCCACTCTGTTATTCAAAAAATAAAGAACATATGTCTAAAGTTTCAGCATGGTCGTACTCAATATGTTAGATTTAATTACACTGAGCAAAAAATGTCTGTAAAGAAAATTCGATTTTCTTAAGAATTTTGCCTATATCTTCAACAATTCTTATTAAAAATAAACATTTCATAACGTTGAAAATGTCAATTTTTCTTCGAAAGACGGATGCCAAGCTTTTTTAAATCAGTTCGCAAATAAAACAGTTAGCGATCCTTACTTAGTAGGGACATAAATACTGTTACACACGTTTTATGCTGTAAGATAAAAAAATTACTGAATGTTTTTGGACCAAATATTTTTTAATATATTTATTGATGTATATTGTATCCAAAAAGAATCTACTTATTCGAAATGTCCGCTTTTTGCCTTAACACACGCCTTAAGTCGCACCGGCCAATCGTCAATAGCTGCACGAACCTCGTCCATTGGAAAATTGGCCACAGCTCGAACCAAAGCAGTCTTAAGAGATCCAATTTTGGGGTATCTTTTGTGACAAACCTTGTCCTCTAAAACCGTCTACAATTTGTAACCCAATGGGCTCAAATTTGGACTACCTGAGGGCCATTCTTCAGAGGTAATGAACACTGGCAAGTTGTTTCTAAGCCAGGCCTGGGACATTTTAGCCTTATGGGTCGGCGCAGAATCCTGCTGGAAAGTCCATGGCTGGTTTTGGAACAGGGAATTGTTAAGAGACTTCCAAAACTGTTTCTTGGTAAACTTTGACTTTGACCCCATCGTAAGAGACACCCCATCAAACCATGACTGAAGCTGGGTGATGACCCTTTTCCACCCTTGGGATCAGTTCAGATGCTTCCTTGGATGACCGCGCATACACTCTATCGTTTTGTTTGTTATATATTTCCTGAACGGTAAAATTTTTTTCATCGGTGAACAAAATTTTTCTGTGCAAGTTATCAGCGTGCTTCACCAAAAAACGTTTGAATTTTTCCATCCTGTTTTCTTTTAAAGCTGCAATCAGTAAATGTCCGGTACGTCGTTTGAAAGCCCCAAGTCCCAAGTCTCTTTTAATGATTCGACTCATGGACTTTTGCGTGATATTCATTTCATGGGCCAGGATTTTCTGTTTTCGGAGCGGATTTCTGTGAATTCTTGATTTAACGGCTTTGATGACATGCGGTGTTCGAACAGAGCGTGGGCGGCCCGACCGGTGGCGGTCTTTTACATCTCCAGTCTCCTCAAACAGTTTTATGCGTCGGTAGACGAATATACGGCGAATCCGTAGTAGCCGGAGCGTTTAGAAAGTATCGCTTTTTTATTTCAAACTTGAAAAGGGCTATTACAGCGATACGGTTCTCATTATCTGTCCACTCCATGATGAAAGTTGAAACAATTTTAAAATCCCGTTACAGACTAACGCTATTGAGGATAGCTTTTAAAACCCATATGAAATGGGTGTGTTCAATGTTGTAACAGTATTTATGTCCCTACTTATTATATTCAATAAATTAAAAATAACGGGTTATAATGCGTGATTAGCAGCCCCAAATCAACTAAAGTTGACTATCAAATTTTCTGTTGACCAGTGTTTTATATAGCTGCATAACCTCAAATCTGGAGGGCCCTTTGTGTAGGGACTAATCGTAAACATGAACCGATATGGTCCAATGTTACAGGATAGTGGTGTTAGATACTCGTTACGCTCCATGCAAAATGTTGTAATAATCGGATGTAAAATGTGACTTCTAAAGCTATAGATATTCTAACATCTGGGGGGACCTTCGGTTGGGTGCTATAGGAAAATATGGACTTTTCTGGTATAGTTTCACAACAGTTCAGAAATGTCATAACGTACCAATGCAAATTTTTTTTTAATATGTGGCTTTTTGAGCTGTAGTTTCTGAAATCGGGAAGGAACTTAGTATATTAATTAATGGTCGCTCATAACATATCATGTGAAATGTGGGCGTAATTGGGTAATTTAAGGCATAAAAAGCGGCAGAACCTTGGAACGTGTCAAGTCTGGTTGAAATCGGATGTAATATGTAGCCTATAGAGGTAAAGGTTGTGAAATCGGGAAGGACCTTTGTAGGGGGGCTATACGAAAATATCGACCTTTATGGTCCAGTTTCACCACAGTTAGTTATTGGTCGCTCATAACATATCATGTAAAATGTTTGCATGATCGGATAATTTGTAGCTTCTAGAGCTGCAGAACTTTAAATCGGGAGGGACCTTTGTGTGGTAGCTATTCGAAAACTTGGACCGAAATGAAAAAAAATTTACCGGAGATGGGCGTTGGTCATTCGAAATGCTCTGTGTGAAGTCTGGCTGAAATCAGATCTTTTAGAGCTGTAGTTTCTGAAATCGATAAAAAACCTATGCATAATATGAAAATATGGCCCAAAGTGGACCAATATAGGGTTGGTCCTTGTCCTGAACTTAAAAAACGTTCCAAGTTTCATCGAAATCGGTTCATAGTTGCGACCTGTACTTTGATTCCAATGATAGATGGACAGGCGGACCGGTGGGACGAACTGACGGACGTACAACACTTTAAGGAATAAGATAGTGATCCTGACTCGATCGGCAAGCTTAACATAGGATATATCGCGATTCCTTTAAGGCGATTTAAACATCAGCACTAAGTCATAGTACCCTTTTCTCACTGTGTAGTCGAAGTCGGGCACTTTTGGATATTTAGAAAAGCCAGTAGGCTTCGGAAGTCTAACTAACGGAAGACTAGCACTAGATTTACCCAAACTTGCACTAATGCCTTCTTTAATTTTATGAGGACATTTCATTGTTTTGGACGAACAGGTCAAACATCCTTGGCCCAAGGACTTTCTTGTACTAAATTTCATCAAGACTGAATGTGTTAAGTGTCTTCTAGAGCTAAAAACACAAAAATTTGAGGAACACATGTATGGGAGATATATCTCAATCTGAACCGATCCTCATAACTCCATAACTACCATAACTACGGCCCCTGGTCCAAAACTGACTTGGGTATACATGTAAAAGCTATGTCTAAATCTGATCTGATTTTCTTCAATTTCTATACAGTCCGGCCTCTGTCCAAAAAACTTTCTTCTGCTAAATTTCATGAAGATCCGGCCACAACTTCGATCTGCAGTTTTATTTAAAATATTTAATTGGATCTGTAGTGTGATTACAAGCTTAAGATGGACGGACAAACAGACAGACACACAGATATCGTTAAATAGAATCAGTTTATTATACGTCGATCCGTATTCTTAAACGTAAATCTGGCTCAAATATTTTTGGTAGTTACAATCGTATCCATTAAGTAAATTATAATAACCTGATCCATAGAGTGTTACAGGGTGAAACATGCGGAAAAGTTAAAGTCAGCCGAAGTTAAGTTCCAGGATGCGTTTCCTTTCATACCAACATCATATAAATTATACCAATTACTATCGTCATAGCGATATTATTTCACGAGATATGTATAGAATTTCAAAGTACACAGTCGAATGGGCGGGGCCACGTCTTTTGTCCAATTTTAACACAGTAAAATCTATTTAAATATGGTAATCATTGTTTCCATTCTGTAAAAATTATAAAGATTGGTCGATTAATTTGGCCGTAAATGCAATTAAAAAAAAAATGGGATGTGTTTCGATTCATGCCAACTTCACAAGTTCGAACTACAAGGTCGTCAAATTAAAATTTCAAAATTGAATCGCCTGTGGAAAAAATGCTGGTTTTAATGAAAAGGTTGAACTATGTCATTTAATAATGGAATTAAATATCATTATCATGACTACCATAATTTAAGTATATTTTAGATTGTTTTGGGTCGAATTTCTTTGATGGGAACTTAGTCACGTGTGGGTTCTCTAAAAACGATATGCGTCAATTTTGCTTAAAATGAGATTCATCTGAAAACACAATTTTTTGGTAAAATTCTTCATTTCCTGCCATACAATCTTCAGCCTTTTGGGCAAAGCAAAAATGAATCGGATGGTTTTCAATTATTAAATGACAAAGTTCAAAATTATCAGTACTTTTTTACAGCCGATTCAAATTAAAAATGTTAAATCGCCCACTCTGTATCATTGTCGTTTCTCTAATAGTTAATGAGGTATTGTATTTTTTTGTTGAAGGTTTTTGATTTTTCCAGAGATTCACCCAGCCTTTCTGTGGGAAAAATTCTTTCCTCTTGACCAATTTCGGCCATTTTCAACACCAACACCGTTTTAGTCCATCAACATATGTTTCTGCCACATTGCTTTAATAATGCGACCTGTTGTTTGCTTTCCACGGACAGACAGAGGGATATGGCTAGATAATCTAAGAATTTCAATAAATAAAAATATACCCTCTATCCTATGATGGAGGATATAAAAATCGACGCTGTTGCGAAATAAAAGGAAAGGCAGAGCCTGTCCAGTTCATAGAACATATCAGCAGTTTTGCAATGACTACTTGGCTTTCCAGATCAACATTTCGAAGTGTTAGTAATCCACATCGCATTCTATGTCGAATGTTGCTTCAATGATCTTTGCAAAAATTTAGGGTTAAACAAAATTAAAGAAATAAAAAGTAATGTCTATGTTTGCAACATCCCACCGAAAACACCTTTGGTCACCGACGACGTCAATTATCATAAATTGTAGAATGTAATAAGCTCTATGAGACCGCAAGTCCTTAAGGATTATATTCCTGCTACTGCATACGATAAAAATGTGTACAACGACGAACAAGCATAACTACAGTAATAACAATTTTAAGAGAACGGAAAACAAAACAAGACAATTATCCTCATTATTGTAGTGACATGATTGTTGTCACCATCTGAAAGGATAATGAAAGCAAAGTTCTCCCCAAATGGTAAACATTTATGAAATGGAGCCCTTCGGTAATCGGAAATATAGCATTGGGTGTACCACACGGTAATGATTATGTGAATAGGGAAACATCAAGCTAATTCTCAGTGTTGCGGTTTATTAAAGGGCACAGTTAATGAAAAAGATTAATACTCGTAGAAAAATATACACAAAAGACCAACAGGTATGATATAATGTAATAATGATGTTGATGACTAAGGAAACTTGCCTACATTTTTTAAAATGAAGAATGATTCTTTGAGGTAACTATTTTCTGATTTGGATTAAGAAATTGGTCAGATCTTGCAACGCTTTTATAAATTGCGGTCAGAGAGGTTTGCCGTTTTAAGATACACTTTCCTTATTCGCAAGGTTTTAGGTTTGGTTTATTGAGTCCTACAAATGTTCTTAAACAAAGATGATATACAAAGTATGGTGCTTCGAAAACATAAAACTATTCCGTATTATTATTGAGTTTCACATAATATTTGTGATTGTGTCCAAAAGAATAATTAAGTTCGTTAAATTTTGTTGATAAGAAAAATATCCTTATAAATAAATACTAGTGATTGCTTCCGGCACTTGCAGAATCCTAGTAAAGATATATCTTCTAAAATAATTCTTAAATCTAAAGTAACTTACAAAATAAAAAAAAAACAATTACGATGTAAAGCTGAAAAATAGAATTAAATCCTGGAGAAGTAAACGAGTAAAAGTTCTGTACGGGCAGATCTCCAATGTAGTTCATGTTTGACCGACTGCAAGATCTCTAATTTGTCAAAATGTCATGCATCTTCAAAATTTCTTAACTCCTCGATTAAGTTTACCATAAAAATTAACGCTTAATAAGACAACTGTATTTTGAAGCTTTTTCGCATATGAATTTATTTGAATATTTTTGTTGTTTGACTAAAAATCCTTCTCAACGTATTTCCGTAAAATTTTCCTTAAGAAGATTTCCATTTTCCTCCTCCTAATCGTGGCGGATATGAAGGGTGGTTAAGTTTCAAGGGCCGGTGTTGAATGTTAACCACACCTAAACGTCTAGTTTTTTTTCTGGATTTTATTTGATATTTCTCAAGATTTCCATTTTCCTCATAATCGTGGCGGATATGAAGGGTGGTAAAGTTTCAAGAGCCGGTGTTGAATGTGAACCACACCTCAACGTCTAGTTTTTTTTCTGGATTTTATATGATATTTCTCAATTTCAGACTAACTAAATTTGAACCATAGAAAGATACATGAGCGATCAATGCGTTAAAGTTATTAAATAATGGATGATCAATTTTCGAAGAAGTTCAGTTCAGTTATGAGGCACATTTTCACCTCAGAGGATACGTCAATAAGCAGAATTGCCGCATTTGGGCGAATGATAATCCAAGAGTGATTGTCGAAAAAACAATGTACACACAAATAGTGACTGTTTGGTGCGGTTTATAAGCTAGCGGCAACATCGGGCCGTATTTACAAAATATTAAATGAGGCCGGCCAGGCAGTTACTGTGAATGGTGTTTGCTATCGTGAGATGATAACGAACTTTTAAGGGCCCGAATTATAAGATATGGATGTAGACGATATGTGGTTTCAACAGAGCGGTGCCACTTGCCACACCGCTAACGAAACAATGCCTCTCTTGAGCATGTTAAATGGCCGCCAAGATCATGTGATTTGACACCGATGGACTTCTCTCTTTGGGGTTATTTAAAGTAAAGGTGTACGTCGATAAGCCAGCAACAATTCATGAGCTAAAGGATAAGATAATTCGGCACATTAACGACATAGAACCTCAATTATGCCTCAGCGCCATCGAGAATTAGGAACATCTAATGGAGATGTGCCGCTGAGTTCGCAGCGGCCATTTGGCCGATATTTTGTTTCATACATAATTGAACCATACCAATATTATCACTATAAAAAGAAATGACAATAATTTCCTAAATTTGCTGTGTTATAACTTAGCTGTCTAAGGCAGCTTTGCATGTATCGACACCCACTTACTTTTTACTTTTGCCTTACCAAAATTAAGTCTTTCGTGATTATAAAATTTTATCAGATTTTTAAAATGTATTTCTAAATATTTGATTGTATTCCCAAATTGACGTCTTTTCCCTCTTAATTAATTTTAAAGCTCCTACTCTGCGGAACGACAAACCGCTTAGACTGATGGTAGAGTGCGAGCTCAAAGCGGAGCCGAGCCGAGCGGAGCTGAAACCTGATTGAAATTCTTATAACTGTGTCCATACAAATTGGAACAAATCGGCGTCAGGATGGCAGAGTGCGCGCCGAGCCGAGCCGAGCTGAAAGCTGATTGAATAGAACAAAACTGTTTTGAAGCGTTTTTCGTTTTTCGTGCTGATTGTTGCTGACATTTGATTGGATGTGTATAGATGTGAGTTGTTTGTAATTTCTAAACAGTTCTTGACGTTTTTATACTGTTGAAATAATTCTCTCTGTTTTGTTTGACAAATTTTTCGAATATTGAACAAAATTATTTAAATTTGCTCAATCATATTTATAATTAACAGTTTATTCATAGTTCAGATTAATCAGAAATTTCCATTATTAGTTAAATTAACTATTCATATTATTGATTAACCCAAATTTTGACTAACAAATATCAACTACAAAACAACATTCATAACTAAAAAAAATATAAAAAAACACACAGCAAAAACAGTAAAAACAGTGCAGATTCAGCGCCCATTTCAGCGTTCAATCTGCCATCCCCAAATTTCATATAAGCAGGAAAAAGGTTCGGCTCGGCTCCGCTTTGAGCGCGCACTCTGCCATCAGCCTTAGGGTGATGGCAGAGTGCGCGCTCAAAGCCGAGCGGAGCCGAGCTGAAAGCTGATTGAAATTCTTAAAACTGTGTACATACAAATTAGTAGAAATAAGCGTCGGGATGGCAGAGTGCGCGCCGAGCCGAGCCGAGCTGAAAGCTGATTGAATGGAACAAAACTGTTTTGAAGCGTTTTTCGTGCCGATTGGTGCTGATATTTGATTGTATGTGTGAAGATATGAGTTGTTTGTAATTTGTAAAGGGTTCTTGATATATTGACACTGGTGAAATAATAATAAACAAAATTAATGAAATTTGGTGATTCGTATTTAAGATTAACTGAATTAAGATTAAAATCAGAAATTTCGATTTTTAGATTAATTAATTGATCACATTATTGATTAACCCAAATCTTGACTGATCGATTACCATGTTGTTTTTTGTTTATTTTATATGACAAATTTTAGTTGTTACATTTCTAATTCCGTTCCTTTGTTTCTGTACCCCCTCTTCTGCTTGGTAACATACATAAGTGCGTATATTCTTGCACATGGTATAATGGTGTACATGGTAGTGCTAAATGAACACAAATGAATAACAAGACTACAAAATAAACATTTAAAAACACACAACAACAGCGCCGATTTCAGCGCCGATATCAGCGTTCACTCTGCCATACCCAAATTTCACATAAGCATGAAATAAGTTCGGCTCGGCTCCGCTTTGAGCGCGCACTCTGCCATCAGCCTTACACTTTCCGAGCGCAACATTTGCAACAGAGCGTATAAGTGATATTCGATTTCCAAGCAGCACTCATACGCTCCAGGGCACACAATGGCAATCTCTAGTCGACATTGCTCAACTGCAACCAAGGGTAGCTGTGAAGCAACTACCCTTTTCCTAAAACCGGTTTCGATTTAACCGAAAAATATCAATTTTGAAGAAACCGGTTTCCATTTTTCGTTTCTTTACGAAACCGGGTTTTCCGGGTTTTCTCAAACAAGGAACACATGCGGATAAAAAATAGAAAATTACTAAAATTTCATTTACATTTCAAATTATTTTCATTATAACCTGCACCAATCTGTGGAAAAGGGTATTATAAGTTAGTTTCATTGCAAATATTTGTAACTACTAAAAATACTAGACCCACCCTTAAGTATACCGATTGACGTATAATCAGATGCTGATTCCATTTGATAATGTCTGCCTCTCCGTCCGTCCATCTAAAGCTTGTTATCGAACTACAGGTCCCAATTGTTGTCCGTTTATTTAATGAATTTTAGCACACATTAGTTATTTGAATCAAGAAAGAATTTTAATATAGTAGACAATAGGTTCCGATTTAGGTAGACCTTCCACAAATCGATCGAGTGATCAATATAGAGGAATTTTTCAAAATAAAAAAACACAAAAATTCTAATCAAGAGCGTATTTTTTATTGTTCACTCGAAAGGACATTTTATGCCGTTTATTTTTTGAATATTATTTCTTTCAAATCTTGAACACTGTATGGAAATGAACGTTCAATGAGAAACGGGAAGATCCGTTGTTTTCGACCAAAATTTTGTTCAGTGATGTGGCCCATTTGTGGCGCAATGGCAACGTCAATAAACAAAATTTCCACATTTGGGCTAATGAGCAACCAGAACAGATTCAATAGGTAGAACTTCCCCATAGTGATCGAGTGATCAATATAGAGGTATTTTTCAAAATAAAAAAACACAAAAATTCTAATCAAGAGCGTATTTTTTATTGTTCACTCGAAAGGACATTTTATGCCGTTTATTTTTTGAATATTATTTCTTTCAAATCTTGACCACTGTATGGAAATGAACGTTCAATGAGAAACGGGAAGATCCGTTGTTTTCGACCAAAATGTTATTCAGTGATGTGGCCCATTTGTGGCGCAATGGCAACGTCAATAAACAAAATTGCCGCATTTGGGCTAAAGAGCAACCAGAACAGGTTCAATAGGTGACATTTTAACCAGAGAAAACCAAATTTGGTGCGGTTTATGAGCTGGTGGAATCATCGGTCCATACTTTTTTCAAAAATGAAGATGGCCTGAAAGTTACTGTGAATGGTGCTGTTGGAATTATCGGTCCATATTTTTCCACAAATGAAGATGGCCGGAAAGGTAACGTGAATGGTGCCATCTATTTTCCAATATATAGGATTTTTTGCTACCTTTAATTGAAGTCCGTAATCTTGATGACATTTTGTTCCAATACGAAACAATCCATTTATTGAAGGAACTCTTGGTGAGCGCATTATCTAGCGTCATGAGATTGTGGGGTGGCTTCCGATTAAATTCCACTGCACTATTTTTTGTAGGGTTATATGAAATCGCTTGTCTACACAGATAAGCCCGACACGATTTGACGCCTTGGAAGAGAATATTCGGCGCGTTATTGCTAACATACGCCCCAAAATGCTGCAAAAATGTTCGAAAATTGGGCCTCTCGGCTGGAATTTATTCGAGCCAGTCCCGGCGGCCACTGGGCCTAACGCATTTACAAAACATAATGACAAACCCTTATCTTTATAATAAAGTTATACCCTTAGACATGGCGTTAAATTATATGTGACAGCGCATATAGAAAGGTACCTAAGGGTAAAATATTCAATTTTCATTCTTTTCTTCTTTTTTTGATGTGGACAACATCTGAGCATCGAATGAGACCGACCCCATGCCCCAAAAGTGTTCCCTCCCAGAGATATGCGCGTTTTATGATAGTGAAGTCGACGATTATAAGCGCAAATAGAACGGGACCTAATCTTTGCGCGTCACATATGTGTGTTTTCTGTTTGAAAACCATACGTCAAAAAAAACAGCTTTTATGTTCAACCTTTTTATGTATTTAGATCTAAAAGCCACTTACTATATTTAATCTTACGCGAGTATGTTTTTAGGGCCAAGAAACAATGTTATTGAAATTAATATAAATCGATTCAGATTTGATAAAGCTCCTACACATATATCTCTTTCCGGTTTTATACCTTTAGCATAAGAAGCCACATATTACATCTAATCTTGATGAAATTGCGCACGCGTTTGTTTTTTGCGCCAAGGGCGGCCGTTATTGAAATTGAACCAAATCGGTTCCGATTTTTTTAAATTAAGACCAACACTCATTGGTTGTCCCCTATATATGAAGTGCATTGTATCGGTCAAGGAAAGATAGGTTAGGGTAGGGAAGGAAAGAGGGAGTAATGTTTATGGAAAGTTTAATTTTGAACCTGTTCATATCGTACATGGCAGGAAACACCTCTGCGGGAACGAATTTTCCCTGTAATGCGTCGTGCGATCAGTAGGCCAACTAATAACAAATGGATGCGAACATCTAGACAAGCGGGTGTTACGGGTGAGCACTTTGACCTCCGGAATGAGATCACCTATCTCAGAAGAGCACAACCCGTTGAAGTACCTGTAAAATAGTGATACGCAAGCAACACTCCGCCGATGCTTTAGTGAAACAACAGAGTTGGCTACCCTGCTATCTCCAACAAGCCTCAGCGCCCTCCCTTGCACCCGGTCGAGAAACTTCAAAGAAGAACTTGATGCACGCGCTTAGATGTGGGAGTTATACTCCATTTTTGGCTAATGTATGTGATGTAGATGTTGAGGAGGTCGGAGGAAGTGAAGTATTTCTTGCACCGCTTTAAAAACCCCCAGGCACTCGAATGCTTCTTTCGACACTTCAAAAATGTGGTTGTTCCAGCGGCCATCACACTGAATTTTCATGACCAGAACATCAAGAGCATCCGACTTCTCGACAACAGTACAATTCATCAGTATTGCCGACGATGTTAAGCCCGTCGATCGTTGGGTTTTGCTAACATTAAACTTGGCCCTATTTGCAAAACCCCACGCTGAGACCCTCACAAGATCTTCGTTGAGATTGTCAGTCATATTTTGCCTCATCGCCCCATCCCCTCTTAGTGACAGATGCTGCTGTCGTCAGCAAACGAGTAAATAGGGTTTGTTGTCAGACTCAGGAAGGCCTTTGAGAAAAATGATAAACAGAGAGGGAGAGAGAACAGAGCCTTGCGGTACCCCTGCATTTAAAGCATACTCATCGGACGAGACTCCGCCTATAACAACACGTATAGAGCGATCACTGAGAAAACGCGATATGAATCGAGAGAAATCACTACCGACTCCAAAAGCAATTAGCTTTGATACGAGACGCCGTGTCACACTCTATCGAACGCCTTAGAAATATCCATGGCCACTACCTCACTTTAACCAAGTCGATGAATTGATCGACTCTAAAGCTCCGAAAGGAACGCCATCAGATCTCCCGTCAGTAGATCGGTTTCTACGGAAGCCATACTGTCGATCGTTAAGAAGGCCATTTGACTCAAACTAATTTACAAAATGGTGATTAACCATACTATCCATCACTTCCGAGAGTGCAGAGCAAACTGCAATTGGGTAATAGTTGTCAGGGTTACTAGCCTCACCATTTTTTGGGATCGGTGTTACATTGGCAATCTTCCAACACGAGAGGAAGACTCCCGCACGGTACGAGAGGTTAAAAAGATTGTTCAATGGAAGATCTAGCGTCGATGTACACTTATTTAGGACAAGTGATGAAACATTTTTAAGCATTAACGTACTTAGAACTTTTTGACGTACGACCATCATTTGTGTCGTTTACAGTGACTTGAAAAAATCAATTTGGCCAAAAACTTGAATTAACTCGTGAACATTTTCGTGCGATCATTTTTCACAACTTTCGACGTGAGTGCATCGACAAGAGTGCATCGATGATCTTAAATCTTTATATGGCGATGTAGCACCATCCTATAGCACTGTGAAAAACTGGTTTAATGAATTCAATCGTGGCCGACGCTCGCTCAAAGACGAACGTCGCCCAAAAACGGCCGCTGCGCCAGAAAACATTGATGCCGTGCGTGAACTGATAATGCCAGATCGTCATGTGACATACCGTGAGATAGAGGCATCCTTGGGCATTTCTTCCACCAGCATACATTCGATAATGCATTAACACCTGGCTGTAAAAAAGGTTTGTTCTCGTTGGATACCGCACAATTTGACAATCGGTAAAAAAAGCTCGTGTCTATTGGCCCAAAGAAATTTTTAAAAAATACGATCGCGGTGCTTCAAAAAACGTTTAAAAGATCGTCACAGGTGGCGAATCTTGGATCTGTGCATATGAGACCGAAACAAAACAGCAATCGACCGTATGGATTTTCGAAGACGAGCCAAATCCAAAGAAAGTTGTTTGTGGAAGAAGCACTTCAAAGCAAATAGTCGCCTGTTTCTTCGGCAAAACTGGTCATGTGGTGACTGGTGCGCTTAAGCAACGTAGGACGGTCAATTCTGAGTGGTACACCACAGTTTGTTTGACTGAAGTCTTCGGAGAATAAATCTTGTTTAATTATAAGTCCATCCAGGGTGGTCCAAAAACATATTTTCGGTTGGATTTTCAGAACATCTAGAAGTGCAGTGTTTAATATAGTCACCACGCCCGACTTCAGTTTTTTTACTAGTCTTTGAATAGAACATTTGTTGGTTTGTTCGACAAACACACGTGAACCTAGAACAGGAGATTAATTGAACATATTCTGTCCCGAGAAAAGCAAAAAAATATATCCTTTGGGACTTCGTGACTATCCTTGCGACAGTGTTTATAATATCGTTAGACATACCTTCGCAAGTAATGGCATTGTGATTTTTTTTTTTGTTTATTAATTATTTCAATTTCTCGTTATCGTGAAATTGCTTTTTACATATAATTCATTTCCTGCAATGCCCTGACAATTCAAAATTGGTTATTTCCAGTATGAGCATTTTTAGTGTAATTTTATTTTTAGTGTAATCTTTGAGATAATATCGAGTACGTAGAAGAATTTTTATAACATTTTTGTCATCCAAAAAAAAAAAACTTAATTGTTTTTTACAAGCTAAGACTTTGTTTTTTGAGTTGCGACTGTTTTGCTCCAAATAAGCGATATAGTTATATCATTTCCATTTTCTGTTTTTTTTTCGTTTTCCTACCTCCAGCCTTCTTTACAACTTCTCACATCTTTTTAATACTTAATCAGCAAATTCCAATTAAATTCAGATCCATGAAAAAAAACGTAATAATCCAAGTACATGCATGAGTACGAATGTTGTTGCCTGTGAACCACGAACGGAATTCAGGGTATTCCATAATAAATATAAACGAAGCTTAAAGGAGGCTAAAAATGTATTTAAAAACCGAATGATGAAAAGGTCATTATCGAAGATACCACCACGCCTCAGTGTGCCATAAGTAATGGCAATGGGAAGGCCGAGGCCGGAAGAGAGGCAGCCAGAAACACAATTAATGTGAACGAAATAAAAGTCTATAAAATGTTTTTAATATTTTATTAATGATTGCATTATGATACGGAGCAAAGAGCTCCGGCTACGAAAGCGATTTTATGACGGCGAAAATGAATTTTAAATGAGAGCGATTAAAGGAAAATCGCACAGAACACAACAGAAGACAACATAAGGATACAGGGCAATTAAAGTTTATTACAATGATTCGGAGATGGAAGACAACAGATGGTTGGGTTTGAAATGGGGTTTGGTCGATTGCCAAGGAATGTTATTAATTTGATTGTTAATTTTTATCAAATATTGAATAATAACGATTGAAGCTATTTTTAGTATTTCATGCTTGTCTAATCATTTTCGAATACGATTTGAAAATAAACTTTTGTTTACAAAATAGTTTCCATTCATTTTTATTAATATCTTAAATATAGGGTGGGCCATTTAAAATTTTATATTTGAATCGGCTGTAAAAAAAGTTCTGATAATTTTTTCAAATTTCTGGTTTTATGAGAAAGGTTGAACACTGATATTTATTAATGGAATACCAAACGATGCGTTTTCGCTTTGCCCAATGGACTCTAAATTGATTGGCAGGAGACGAAGAATTTTATCGAAAAATTGTGTTTTCAAATGAAGCTGATTTTCATCTCGATGGCTAAATAGTTAATAAGCAAAATTGCAGCATATGGAACCCTAGTGTCTTTCTTTCCATACCAACATTATACTTATACATACCAACTTCTCTCGTCATTTCGGTATTAGTTAATGAGATAAAGCCTTTCATAGCACTGTGGAACAAATTCAGGCTAGCAAAAGTTAGGTCGATTCTGAGAGTGAGGTGTACATTTAAGCTAAATTAGAAGACCCGTATAGCGGCGTTTGTTTATGTTAGTTCGAATTTTTTTTTAATCGACCTTCGAAATTTGCATTCAAATACCGAATTTGAGCATACTGTTTATATGGTTTATTGGCTATAACTCGTTGACTATTTAATATTTTATCAATCTGTAAAAGAAAAAAAATTTAAAAAATTGATTTAGAAAATTTTTGTGGTGCTTATGCAAAATGTTGGAAAAATTATTTTTTTTAAGCTTTTTGAAAATTTTTCAACAAAACTAAGTTTATTTTTTGCTTTCTGTTTGACTATTTGAAAAAAAATCATAATACAAAACTTGCGTTAAATTAATTGTAATGTTCTGGTTAAGATTAGGAATGGTCGCATGTGCCGAAGGACCCTAAAAAACGTAATTTTTTTGGCTTTAGCTGCGTAGGAACGGTAGATGGTATTAAAGGTTCGATCTAGCCGAATTTAGCGACTTTTTACTTATAAAGTTAAGTATTGTTAATTCGGAATATATTATATATACGGGTAATCAATCTGGAGGTATTTTTTCTAATAGGGTCTATTTCACAGATAACGCATGAGTTGTATTTAACTTTATTTTTTTCTTTTCAGCATTGTTTGTCAATTCATCATGGAAGACTTACACTTCATCTTGCGCGTCGCTGTTTTAGTGTTTGGGCTCTTAAAAAGCTAAGAAAAGATCTGGTGTTTTCGACCAAAGTTTTGTTTAGTGATGAGGCTCATTTCTGGCTTAACGGCAGCTTCAATAAAAAAGTTTGCCGCATAGGGTGTACGAGCAACCAGAAGAGTTTAAAGAGGTGCCATTATACCCAGAGAAAACCCTGGTTTGTTGCGATTTATGGGTTGGTGAAATCATCGGTCCATATCTTTTCAAAAATTACGATGGCCAGAATGTAACTGTGAATGTTGCTCGCTATCGCGCCATGATATTTTGCTACCTGAAATTGTAGCCCGTAATCTTGACGATATTTAGTTTTAACAGGACAGTGCCAATTGGCATATAGCTGCTCAAACAATGAATCTTTTGAAAAGTAAGGGAAGAACAGTTTATTTCACGTTTTGGACCGGTGAGTTGGCCGCCTAGATCGTGTGATATCACATCTCTAGACAATTCTTTGGAAATACGTAAAGTCTATGCTGACAAACCAGCTACATGTCAGGTTTTTGAATCCGAAATTACGCGCGTCATTAACGCAATACCTGAGGCGTAGTTGCGGCCAACATTTGAAGGAAATTATATTCAAAAAAATGAATGGCATACAAAGTCCTTTCGAATGAACAATAAAGTTTCCACACCTGATTTGAAGTATTGTATTTTTTTTATTTTGAAAAAATACCTCTAGATGGATCGCCCTATACTTTATGGATTCTCCAGCCAGTATTTCGAGGCATTGCTAACAGAATGACATAGTGAAATTTCCGTTTTTTGTTTTGTAGGGACTACATCTTGAATATATCAATATTATCGGGCTCTAACAATATAAAGTCACTTAACATTGCTCTTTATTAAGGACCCTAGTAGGGGGTAAATATTTTGACTTCTAGAATGCAGTGGTAACCTTGTTAGTTTCTCATACACCAATAATTGGAAAAACTATCATAACTAACTGGTCACCTTGTACTATGCGTTTTGTTTTCTTAATGGTGTATTCCTGGCTCAATTTCGAATAAGGAAAAACGCAATAAAAAAACTTTAACACAACAGTCAACGGATTTTGAGAAACTAAAAATCGATATAAAGCAACTCCTAACCGGGCTTTAATCAAGATTTTGGTGGTGTTTTAGAATCACAATTCTTATTGTAATAGAAAATAGTGTCACCTCCTAGAAATTGTTTACTCTTCCGGTGTTATCTGTCCAACTAAGAATATATTATACGAGCATCTGGCATGGAGGGTTTTGTCAAAACTTCTAACTGCAAATTTACTTACATTAACTCCAATATTATAGTAATTTTCAATATTTTTCCTGCTAACGAACTGAACGCAACTCAGACACATAAAGTAATCACAGAGAAAAAGGAAAAATGAAATTGTCTGCTTACAAGTAAAAAAAAATATAAGAGTATTGTTGCCCTCTTTCCATCAGTTGTAGCCAGCCAAGTAATATAATCTTGTGGCATGCAACATTACAGGATGCAATCAACTGTTTGTATTGTTATAGCAATTCAACACAACTCCTTTAAGTTGAACCGTCGGAATGCATCAGTGCGAAGATATGTTTGCCGTAGACGTGGTCGTCTGGATGGCACGACACAAGGGAGCATTGGCCAAGATGAAGACCAAAAGAAAGCAACGTGAACACGTTAAAAATAACAAACGTGGTAGGTACTTATGACATCAAACGCATTCACAGTCGTTCACTACAATTCGTATTTAGTCCTGCCACTGTTTCATATTCGACATGTGAATCAATTTTGATGCTTGGTTAGGGCAAGAGCATTTGGACGTCATGCACCAAAAGTCGGACGATTGTTCATACCTATACATCTGGTGGCAGTGTTCAGACCAAAATACATATAAGTATATGGGGTAGAATCAAATTATTTCTACTTTATTTTGAATAGTATTCCGGTTGTCGTTTGGCAAAAACTTAAGAAGCTTATGATTCTTTCACTAAAACTAGGAGAATGCAAATGGAACTATTTTTGCGTAGGACAATTTTTAGTTTTAGTTGTTTAGTTTTTTTGTCTCTGGATATGAAAACTCAAGAGCTGTTATTAAAAATTTGAGAAAGAAAAGTTTCAGAAAAACAGTAGTAAAAATAAGAAACTAAATTTAAAAAAAAAATCTGAAAATTAAATAAATTAACTAAATATTTTACAAAAGACCAAATACAAGTCAAGAAGTGTAAAAACATAAATAAAACCGAAACATCGCCAAAAAAAACGCTAAGCTTAGCTCCTTCGCCACACCGTGGGAAATCCAGCAGCATTGCATTACTAAGACTGTGGTTTTGAGGTATCGTGGTTTTCATTACAGATTCGGAGGAACATATACTAGGACGACAGACAGACTGGACGGAATCTGAAAATAAGAGAAAGTTTACATTGAAATGTAGCGCTAAAGCAAATCCATTAAAAAACTAAGTCCAAAAATATTTTATAAACAAATTTAGTTTTGTTAGAATTAAAAATAAATCATGAAAGTTGTAATGATACAATATGAAAATGTTCCAAGTCTTTTCTATGGGACTTAACAAATCAAATAAAGGTGATAATGATTTGAAGAGATAGGCTCGGGAAAATCTTCAAAATTCCAAATATCATGGTGAAGGTCATAGGATTTCAAGAAGGCGGGCAAAACAGTGGCATGTCACCAGTCAACGTATACTTTCGCAATCGTTTCCGCAAAGCTTAGGTATTTTGGTGCCTAAACGTCAGTTTCCGTTTTTTATGTTCTAATTTCCTCGTTTATTTGTTCCATTTGTTCAAATTTATTTATTCCGAAGGCTTGTATTTTGTTTTGTTAATTTTTCTTCTTACTATCCAAGGTCCAGGTTTGCTGTTATGTTCAGAGACATATGAGTATCCAGAAACGGTGCAATATTTTTTCAAATCCAAAGATGTACCTTAAGGGTTGCCCGAGAGGAATAAAACAATTTCGTATCTTTATGTCAACGCACCCTTAAACATTGCTAATGATCTTTCAGTATCAAAACGTTATTCAATGTCAACATTTTCACTATATTAAAGTTTTTTACGAGCAACGCTTGGAAATCATTAAAAATTACTACCGAAATTCTGAGTCGGTGGTACGAGCGCTTACTCCAATTTTTGGCCGTAATTTTTGTGGCCGTAATTTTTGTCCCACCTTATATATTTCTACTTTCGGAATGTTCCGGCGCCCAAAACATGCCGTACCGCTCGAAGCGACAAAAATATCGCAGCCGTAAGAGTATCCGTTTAAAATGAGCCAAATCAGTCGATTCCACGTCTTTCTTAAGAATTGGGCATTAGGGTGGAGTGAAATTCAAAAAAAAAAAGTTAACCTCGGAAAGAGATGTAGTCTGGGGTCCTAAAGAGGGGAAAAATAAAGAAAAAAATTTAAAAAAAATTTTAGGGGTCGCGCCACTCCCTAGAAATTTGGAAATTATCGCTATTTTGGCGTTGATTTTAGAAAAGTCGTAAAAATTAAAGACTTAACTTATTCGAAATTTAAAAGTTTGAGCTTGTTCAGTGCCCAAACCAAAGTATTTGAGGCAAATATGAGGATAATCGTCTAATATTTGTAGCTTTGGTGGTGATTTTATTGTTCAGTCAATTTTCTGAAGAAGGGACGATTTGACTTATTTTACTTTTTGAAATTTTTGAACAATGAGAAAATTTTTTTTAAATTTTTTCATGCCCTTATTTCATTGTTTACGCTATTGCAAACATTTATTGACATAAAACCTTAAAATCGGTTCAGGGGTTAGGAAAATTCACGCCTTCAAACATGTGTATTTGTTTATTTTGGCGCGACCCCTAAAAATTTTTTTAATTTTTTTTCTTTATTTTTCCCCTCTTTAGGACTCCAGACTACATCTCTTTCCGAGGTTAACTTTTTCAAATTAAAAAAAAAGCATGTTTTCACTCCACCCTATTGGGCATGTCTCAAACCACACTGCGGCGTATTTTGCGAAATTATCTTAGCCTTCATCCTAACTAACTAACTAAAGCCGCTTGATCATTTAAAACGCCGAAATTTCTCCGAATGGGCTCTGGAAAAGTTTAACGAATATCCAGAATTTTGAAACGCCGAAATTTCTCCGATTGGGCTCTGGCAAAGTTTCACGAATATCCAGAATTTTATCGAAGAATCATCTTTAGCGATGAAGCTCATATCTGGCTGAGTGGATTTGTCAATAAACAAAATATGCGTTATTGGACAGCAACAAACCCACATGTGCTTCAAGAGACACAATTACATTCCCAAAAAAAAAAAAAAAAATACTGTGTGATGTGGTTTTCATGCCGGAGGTGTGAATGGAACGTATTTTTTCGTCGAATGAAAACAATCGTCATGTTCCTTTTAGTGAAGAGCGCTATCCTGCCATGTTAGAAAATGATTTTTGGACAGGATTGGATGAGCTTGACATGGCTGATATGTGGTTTCAACAAGCCACACAGCACACGTTATAATCGATTTACTGAAAGGCAAATTCGGTGAACCTGTCACCCCGAGAAATGGTCCGGTCGAATGGCCACCTCGTTTATGCGATTTAACGCCATTGGATTTATTTTTATGGAGCCACATCAAGTCATTGGTCTTTGCAACAAGCCAACAACTTTAAACAAGCTCAGAGACAACATTCAACATGAAATTGCCAACGTTTCGGTCGAAATGTTAACAAGAGTGGTGGAAAATTGAGTCCAAATAATAGAAAGCTGTACACAGGCTCGTGCTAGTCATATGACCGAAATCGAACATCATTCTTAAAATCCAACCTGGAATAAATTTAAACTTTATATCTTAACTATTCTCTGTTTGATTAATATATAAAATTGTTATGCCCTAAATGGACCCTGTACTCGTATATTTTAAATTTGGAACAATTTGGCATTCGGACCATATAGATCTAAAGGAACCAAGGTCCGCCTCATTAAGCTATGTACATATGAGTATCAAAAAACAATAAAATTAAGTCACGAAAAATAATTCTTTTTACGATTGGAAGAAATTTGAGGCCATGACCCATAGGGGTAAGGTTCGCAGGTCCCAAAAGGCTTACAACTCCGCCACCTTTAACTACGGATATATGGGTATTTAAAATCAATAACGTTTCATCACGTACCAGAATATATTTAAGGTATTGGTCTATAATTAATAACGGTCTCTACGTCGCCGAAATATAGTTTCTTTTGAGCATTGACATATGGGTACTCAGAAACAGTGAAATTTTCTGTTCTATGGACCCCAAGGCTGAAAAATCGACCCGTAACTTTCGAAGACATAAAGGTATCCAGAAACACAGAAATGTTCTCGAAAATCTTAATATTTACCTATACTTACGATTTGGGCCAATTTAGAGCTCTGACCGGTCCATATGGGCAATAAAAAACAATAAATTTCGTCACGAATCCTAATATTAATTTATTGTTTGATCGATGGATAAAAGGTCCCTAGGGTGCAGAAAATATGTGTTTGCAGACATAGACCAATATATAGGATTTTCTAAAGAATTTAAATTTTACGATTTGGCGAAATTAGAGATAAGAGGTTCTTATCAGGATTTTTACTGTGATATTTGTGCCCACTAGCCTGCACTCAGGGTCTTCCTACCGCAGTTCCATTCAATTTTATTTGCCATTTTTATTTGTCAACTCTTTTCCAACCTTAGATTGACTGACTGGTAAAAATACAGTATATTTGCTTTTCCAACGCAATTTTCTTTTTTAGTAGAGCACAAGTTGAACAACATTATCCAGGACAAAACTTGGCTCTTAGACTCATACCCCCATATTTTTACATGGGGAAATATCCCCCATTTCGTTAATCTCACATGTGAAAAGAAACATCTTAAAACGATTTCTGGCTGTAGAGTACCGAAGTATTATTTTTTTGCCAATCTATTTTTTTTTCTTAGTTCATCATATTCTTTTTAACATGTTTCATCTTTACGGCATTGGCTTTGTCCTCGTTCGTGGCACGTGACATTCATTGTGAGCCGAAAGTACGTTTGTTGGGTTGCAGCAGCTAAAAAATGAAGCAATCATTGTCTCTACACTTTGATGGTGTCACTGTATTTTCGTCTGCTTTGAGACTTGCAACACAGCCAACGTAAGGTGGCATGAGTATGTTCATGTAGTGGAATTACAGACACTAATATATATTTATCGTGTGTGAGCTTAGGTATGAACGTATTCATGCTAAGCCACTGAGCTCTGGTATTAGTCCTAGGTTATTTTTTCAAATATCGCAGTTAAATGTCACGCTGCACAGTAGTCCCATACAATACAAATAATGAAGGAGATCAGCCTTTTTAAAATTTTACTGAACTAATCGTTGTGTGGTAGTTTTAATTTTTCATTTTCGTTAAATTTTACAAAAATCTCTGTAATGACTTTTGTCCAATTGGATGTCTGAGAAAAACACGATACAAGTAGTGAAGCGTATTGCGCTTCAGGTTCCAAAGCGTCAATTTTTCTTCAAGAGACCATAAGTAGAGCTGAACGCATAAAAGAATTGCATGTGATCGCAGCGTGATAGACTACCTTATACCAATCAGTAGAGCGCCCATAAAATACATAGAAAAATGGAAAAGTGTTCTTTATTCCGCTCCCCGCTCATTTTCTAGTAAATTGGACATCAAAAATAATATCCGTCCAAAAATCTGATGGAAACCGGTCAGTCCGTCACGACTTTTAGCCCTAAAAATGGAGTAAAACTAGTTGCAAGCTTTGATGAGCTATAACTCGTAAGCCAGACGACTTTCGGAAAATACACCTTAAGCATTTGTGTAGCAAATATACAGGCAAACACTTTTCTCTTCCACAATTTGTGACCTAGCTATGGCCCTTCATGGTGTTTTTAGAGGTAAAACTTCAAATTTTTTTTTCCAAACAATTATAAATAAAATTACTAATTTACATTTGAAAAAAATGTTGACTCAAATTTGAAGATTGACCTCTGAAAACACAATAAAGAATTATAGCTAGGTCAAAAATTGTGCAGGAGAAAAATGTTTGCCGGTATATTTGCATAAAATTTTCCGAAAGTCGTCTAGTTTACGAGTTTTAGCTCATCAAAGCTTGCAACTAATTTTTAGGGCTAAAAGTCGTGACGGACAGGCCGGTTTCCATCCGATTGAAAAAAATTTTGCACGGATATTATTTTTGATGCCCAATATACGTACTAGAAAATGAGCGGGGAGCGGAAAAAATAACACTTTTTGTTTTATGGGCGCTCTACCAATCAGCGGTATAACTAGTAAAATCGGCATTAACCTTTATACTGGCAAGACCGTCACAAGGCGGTCTTTGATTTTTGGGCTCCATTGCTCCATTTTAAACCGAAAAAATGTTTTATGCAGAAATTTAGCCCAAAAATCGAAGAACGTCTTAGGATGGTCTTGCCGGTTAGAGGTTTAAGTTTGGCCTGATTTAATTTTATACTCACTCCAAAGTTAATTGACAGTAATGTAGGGTACGGTTGTTGGTGTTAGGTCCTTGTTAGACAGTTTCTATAGGCCATTGGTCAAAGATGCAATTGCTCCAATGTAGCCAACTCGTAAAGTGTATTCATTGTTGAATGGGGCCGATTTTCGGGTCTCTAGGGCATTAAGATACCCCGCATCGCTTCTGGGTATAGTTGTTACCTAAGGAACGACTAACTTATAAAGGGTGGTCCAATCATAATGCACGATGTTAATCGTGAGTCACACCTTAACGTCAAGCATAATGACCAACTAAATTCTATGGACCGGTTCTATGGACCGGATTGACTTGAAGAGCAACTCTTCGGCCAAGGGCTGTCACCCCGGCACATAGTTGCCGCTGCAACAACAACAACAACCAACTAAATTTGTTTTATCTTTGTTGCAGTATTTGACAAATTTAACCATGAAAAGATACAAAATTGAAAAGCGCGTTAATATTACTGAAGTCTTTTACAAAAATGGGCGTTCAAATCAAAATGCATTTCGTGTTTTTTTTGGTCAGCTTAATCAACCAAATGTGTCCAGTAGAATTAAGCGTAAGTTTCAGCAAACCAGGTCTGTTTATGTATATAAGTATAATGTGAAAATACCTGTGCATATTTGCACAGTTTCTTTAGCCATCATTCTGTCTTCGGGCCGTATTTCTTCGAAAATGAGATCGGCCAAGCAATTACCGTGCATTGTGTTCACTATCGTAATACAACAACGGTCTTCTTGGTGTCAGAAATTGAGGATATAAACCTGGACGATATGTGATTTCAACATGATGGTGCCACTTGCCACATAGCCAATGAAACAATGGCTCTTTTGCGCAAGCAATTCAATGGCCGTGCTATTTTACGTCCTGGCGATGTTAATTTGCCGGCTCGATCATGTGATTTGATAGCGATAAACTTATTTTTTGGGTGTATTTAAAAAGAAAGCGTTCGCCAATAAGCCAAGAACAATTCAAGAGCCAACGAAAGATAAAATTCGGCACATTAAAGACACTGAACCTCATTATATCTCAGAGTCATTGAAAATATGGACCATCTAATAGAAGTATGCCACCGAAGCCTTGACGAGCATTTGGCCGATATTTTGTTTCGGAAATAATTGTCAAAGATCCTTTCATTAAACTTTCGGATTTATTTACAATAAACATAGTGCGATTTAGTTGGATCACCCTTTATAAGTTTAATCATATGAAGAAGGTTATACAAATTAAACATGACAAATTAGGTTTTTGCTTAGCGCCACTGTGCAAGCCACCTAATATTTCTGTCTTTGGGGGTCCTTCAACTGCCTGGCACATGCGAGCTCATTTTTATTTGGGGTCACAAGACGTCTACTAGTTATTGCTGGCTAGGTAAGGTGGATTTCAAATGTTGCATCGATGTTATTGACCATGTGGCAAAATACGTGACATTTCCTTAACTAACGATAAAGGGAAGAGCACATTTTATTTTTTGTGATTCATTTTTCGTTTTGTACCAAATAATGAGAAGGCATGAGACAGTCTGATGCAAACTACAATTATGAGACTGTAACGAGACACACGCGAAGGAATGTCATCAAGAATCAGGCAGTAACCGCAGTAACGATATATCGTAACAACTTGATTTTCTTAAAAAAGTAAAAATGCTCGAACCGACTATAAAATACTCACACTAGTGTGGGTTGCTTTTGCATTCGATATTGTGGCATCGATTTTTCGATAGATTTTGCGATAAAGAAAAAAGTCCAACTACGTAATCATTTTTGAGACGCCCAAATTTTTAAGTTTTCTTAAGTAGGTAATAAAAAAATATTTTTCTTTTATACAGGGTGGGTCAAAAGTTACAATGGGGTTTTAACCTTTAATAACTTTTTCGTTAATATATTTTTTATTTAGTTTTTCAGATTATATAAATAACACTTGGAGAATAAATAATGGAGAGATTCACAACTGAACAAAGAACCAGAATAATAGAATTTTATTATTTAAATCAGCGATCAATTATTTTAAGGCAAAGTGACGAAGCTTATTTTAATTTGAATGGCTTTGTTAATAAGCAGAATTGTAGGTTCTGGGGTTCTGAAAATCCAAGAGCCATTCATCGGTTTTTGATAGTAAATTTGTTACGTCGTGGTCTTGAAAACAGACCTGAGATTCAGGACGCATTCAGCAGGACGGAGACACTGACCACCTTGCCCGAGACACAATGGCACTTTTAAGTCTAATGTTTTTAGAGCGAATAATTTCCAGAAATTCGGATATTATTTAGCCATCGCGAACATTGTTGCAGAAATTCGAACGCACCAGCCTCAAATTTTAAAAGATATTATGGAAAATGCTCTAAAACGAGCCTATCATTGCGAAGCTGAAAACGCGGTGAAGTGGCATAATTTTTCATTTTATTTATTTAATCTACGAAAAAAATAAAGAAAAAATAATAAAAATGATGTCAATATCTTTTTATCCCCATGATAACTTTTCACTATTAACAAAGATACGAGGGTTGTCATATATATTCTAGACACTAAGTGTTGCCTGGCGCCATCTGACATTTCCATTGGAAAGTTTGACATTCTTTTGCATAAACGTACTCAGAACGTTTTAACGTACGACCATCATTTGTACGGTTTACAGTGACTTGAAAAAATCAATTTGGCAAAAAAATGTAAATAACTCGTGAACATTGCGATTATTTTCAGCAATTTTCGACGTGGATTATCACGACAAGAGTTCATCAATGAACTTAAATCTTTGTATGGCGATGAAGCACCATCCTATAGCACTGTGAAAAACTGGTTTAATGAATTCAATCGTGGTCGACGCTCGTTCAAACGGCCGTTGTGTCAGAGAACATTGATGCCGTGCGTGAACTGATAATCCAAGATCTTCATGTGATATATGTGATAAAAAAAATGCTCGTGCCGATTGGTGCAAAGAAATTTTTAAAAAATATGATCGCGGTGCTTCAAAGCACGTTTATTAGATCATCACAGGTGACGAACCATAGATCTATGCGTATGAGCCCCAAAACAAAACAGCTATCGTGTGGGTCTTCGAAGACGAGCCAAATCCAACGAAAGTTGTTCGTGGAAGAAGCGCTTCGAAGCAAATGGTCGCCTTGTCATGTGGCGACTGTTCAGCTTGAACAACGTAGGACGGTAAATTCTGAGTGGTATACCACAATTTGTTTGCCTGCAGTCTTCTGAGAACTTCGAAAAACAAACAAGAGAAGACGAATCATTGTGCACTATGGTAATGCGAGCTCTCACGCATCGGCTCAAACCACCGCTTTTTTGACCGGTCAAAACGTCGAACTGATGGGTCATTCGCCGTAAAGCCCTGACTTGGTACCCAATGAGTTTTTTTATTCTCGCACATCAAGAAAATAATGCGTGGTAACGATATTCGTCGCCAGAAGATGCTGTTGAAGCGTTCCAAAACCATGTTTTGGAGGTGTCTCAATCGGAGTGAAAAAAGTGCTTCGACAATTGGTTTGAGCGCATGCAAAAGTATATAAGTCATGCTGGAGAATACTTTGAAAAACAATAAAACTATTTTTGATGATAAATATTAGCAATTTCATTATTAGGCCAAAAATATATGTAGCAGCCCTCGTATGTGAAAATTTTCGAATTCGATTATGGTAATTTGGAGCCCTTTAAATAGCTATCGTAACTGGTACCTTATATTGCTACAGTGAATCATCTTATTCAATCTTTCCAATTTTTGCCTCTATTATGAATTTCCCAGTGCCTTGCATTTAAAATGTTTCTGCTGCAACATTTTGTCATGTAAGTTGTCAATTATTGAATACTGGCGACTAGACACACACACGCAGCATGACAAATAGACAGTTGTAAGACAGCGCCGCATTTTAAGTTGCATGACATTAAAAATGACAGCAAAAGTGTTGTGACAGCGCCGTAAGACGGAACTCTAACCAAAAGTGTGAAAATCACGTACATTTATCATCCATTCAACACCGCATCATGGCAACGTGATGCACGGCCACACATTGCAGTTGTAGCAGCAACGGCGGTGGCGCCAACATAGCGAGGAGACAACCAACTTATGATGGTGCGTTGATGCAAGCATATGTAATTGCCAGCTACGAAAATGCGTAAGCGGTGGAACAAGGAAAGGGTATAGTATTTGTAATAGTGGGAGAAGGGATATCAGAGGCCATTGACTCTTTAGTTAGTGCTAATTTCGTATGCTCACTAGAGCTCTCGGAGTATTTGGCTGAATACTAAAGCTATTTTGCAGAAGAGCTACAGAGGCAAAAGACAAAACACCTCAATGAAAAGAAGAAACTGTTATAAGGGCGATCCATCTAGAGGTATTTTTTCAAAATAAAAAAAATACTAAAACTCAAATCAAGTGTGGAATCTTTTTTATTCATTCGAAAGAAATGTTATGCCATTCATGTTTGAATATAATTTCCTTCAAATGTTGGTCGTAACTACGCCTCAAAGTGTCTATTCTGAGGGTGCAACTTTGGATGACTCATTCGAGCAGTTCGACCGGTATGGCGTGAATGACACGCGTAACGTTGGCTTTGAAGACCTGAATCATAGCTGGTTTGTCAGCATAGACTTTGGACTTTCCGTAGCTCCATAAAAAAGGCTAAAGTTGTGATATCACACGATCTTAGCGGCCAATTCACCGGTCCAAAATGTGAAATTAGCTGATCTTCGAAATTACCTCTCACAAGATCCATTGTGTGACCAGCTGCATGGCAAGTGGCACCGTCCTGATAAAACAAAATGTCCTCAAGAATACGGCCTTCAATTTCAGGTAGTAAAAAGTTCGATATGATAGAGCAATAGCGAGCACCATTGAAAGTTACGCTTTGAACATCATCACTTTTGAAAATATTATGGACCGATAATTCCACCAGCCCATAAACCGTGGTTTTCTCTGGCACCTCTTGAACTTCTTTTGGTTCCTCTTCAGCCCAAATGCGGCAATTTTGTTTATTGGTGTTGCCGTTGCTCTAGAAATGGGCCTCATCACTGAACACAATTTTAGTCGAAACAGCGGATATTCTTGTTTTTCGCCGAACGCTCATTTCCATATTACAGTTGCCAACATTTGAAGGAAATTATATTCAAAAAATAAATGACATAAAATGTCCTTTCGTTTGAACAATAAAGATTCCACACTTGATTTGAATTTTAGTATTTTTTTTGTTTTGAAAAAATACCACTAGATGAATCACCCTATAGAAGCCAAACTTGACATAAAAAAATTGTTGTGAGTTGTCCATATTAAGCTATGAGTCAAACAAACTAGTCATTTACTGTTCTAAAATCGTTTATTCAGTCATTTAACTGGCAGACCTGGTGGAAAATTTTTCCATGATAAAACCGCACCACGAATGTCCCAGTCTTTCTCTAAAATATGTCCGCAAGAGCATGAGCAAATATTTTATGGCTAATTGCAGTTTATGCACAACAAAAACACAAATTTATTTTAAGGCAAGAACAGCAAAGAGAAAAATGGCATACATCGTTAATCAAATTATTGACACTTGGTTAAAGAAATACCTACAGTCATTTAGAACCCAGCGAAACATTTTACCACTTGTGGTATTTGAAATATTTGAAACATTTAGCGGGAACGGTAAGTATTTGGTGTTCTTTGAATGAAATTGTTAACAAATATCCCTACGGGATAGAACCAGTCCCGTGATATCTACCTCATGGAAGGGGACCAGTTCCAGTACGGACCCAACTATATGAAAAGAACCGGCAACTTTTACATGGCTTTGTCATTGGAGGGAGTCAATGGATACTACTCAGATTCCATGTGATATATCACGGGACTGATCAAAAAGGACAGGTACTGAAGGTGTCATAGTAGTCACCATAGAATATCCATTACAGTAGCCATTCTATGAATCTATCTCATCACATCAGTACAATTTAACGATTAGTCTGATTGTTGAAAAATTTGATCGAATGTACATTTTCATACAAATTTGAATAGATTTCTAAACAAAATCCGCTCTAAGTGGATTTTGTTTAAAAGATAGCTGAAATCCACGGATATGTGAAATCTTTTGTGTTTGGTTTTATGTACGAAGTTTTACAGCGAATTCGACAACTTTGAAATTTCAAGTAATTGACACACAGGTTATATCTTCACCCATCCTTGATTCAGTACATTCAGGGTAATTGACTCTGCTTTTCCCGTAGGTATGTTATCCGTTAATATCAGAACAGTAGATTTTATAATTACTGAATCAAGTACGTTACTGGGTTTCCAAAACCTTCACACTCTCCTAAAAAATCTTTGCTGGGTATTTTCGACTGTGAACTCAATAAACCGGCAAAAGGGAAAGAGAGGAAATGTAAAGAAGTCGCAAACGTACAACAAGTTAATGGTTATAATGACATTAACAACAACAGCAACAACATTGAGAGGCAAACATTATGCCCGTACCCGGACTTTATTGCAAGACGATACTCAATCTAATGGACTGTCTGATAAACGCACCGACCGAAGACATAGACGGCATAAGTATTGTCTTTAGAGGCACTTTTATACATACATACACACCATGTACATGTACATATGTACGAAATAAATATTTACTAGAACCATACAAATGTCTATCGTATTTTTCTACATAGCCACATACTTTTACGATTATTAATGTCAGTAGGGATATTGATTCAGAGGCGGTGGTGTGTCTGAGGCCTTAAGACAAGGGACTTTATGAAAATGTGTATTTTTAGAGGTATGTAGGGCTGCGTAATACAGGGTGGAGCTCGGAATTTTGCTTGCAGGTTGTGGCGGCACTGTTGGTCGAAAAGAGTGGAAAGTATGCTTGGCTTATAGTGGCTGACGGGAGATTTGTATTCGTCTGCCTTTCTGTTACCATCATACATTGGACACGTGGGGAGAGGTCATTTTATGTTGAAGCGTATTTTTCAAATGCGTACTTGATCATTGCAGTACAGCGTGCTTTTCGTTTACGATTCGCTGTTCCCCCATGCGGACGTGTTCCGGGACGGCAATCAATTGTAAGTTGGGTAACTTCATTGACAACAGCAGGCAATGTGTACGAAGGGGATTCGAGGAAAGGATTACAACACCACAAAACATTGAGAGAGTTAGAGCAGCAGTTTTGCAATCTCCGAAACGCTCTGCTCGAAAGCAATTACTTGCTCTTGGTTTTTTTTCAGCCGGCTCTTGAGGCAATGCAATTAGAGGATACTTGGTTCAAACAGTATGGTGCCTCTGCACACACAGCGAGGGTAACCCTGAATTGTTTAAGGCAAATGTTTCCTGGATGGCTTATCTCTTAGCCCCATGCTTAGCACCATGCGATTTTTTCCTTCGGAGTTTCCTATAGTCTAAGGTGTATATCAACCTTCCCAACATCTTGGAAGACCAAATTAACAATATTGAGGCTGAAATTAGCAGAATGCCTGTCACGTCTAACATGCCTGTTAGAGTTCATGAATACTTCAGAAAACGTATGCAGCAGTGTGTGGATAGTGAAGGTCTACATTGGCCAGACACACTATTTAAAGCCATGTAATTTAAAAATTCTTTTACCGTTCAATATAATTTAAATACAAAATAAATTTTTCTAAGGTTCATAATATTTTTATTTCATTCCAAAATTAGCAAATAACCGCGCTCCACCCAGTATCTAGGACCAGCTTAACTTCGTCTGAATTTTCCAGCCCGAGTTGGCGGTACGGGCGTGATTGGAAGAGTAATCGTAGCATTTAAATCTATTTTTCATCGAATCTTTGGTCTTTAATAAACCAAATTGTCATCAATTCCCAGCCCAGCAAAACTTAGTAAAAACAGGCGAACCTCCCTACAAAACGGGTGGTCGAACTAAAACGCACGATATTAACTGTAAATAAAACAAAAAGTTTTCAGAGAATTGTCTCAATATCTTATATTATGATAGAAGCATCTATGACAATTATACTTGAAACAAAATATCGGCCAAATGCTTGCCACGGTTTCGATGGCATACCTCTAACCGATGGTCGATATTTTCAATGACTTTGAGACATAATGGAGGTTCAATGTCGTTATTGTGGCGAAATACCGCATCGTTTTGCTCTTAAATTGTTCGTGGCTTATTGACGTACACTTTTTCTTTTTAATATACCCAAAGAAAGATGTCCAAAGGTTTCAACTCACATGAGCGTGGCGGCTAATAAACATCGCCACGACCTGAGATAACACGGGCATTAAATTCCTCGCGCAACAAAGCCATTGTTTCGTTGGCCTTTTCCCATTTTTAATGTATTTAGTGTGTCCCTACTGACGCTATACGAAAGTTAAGTAATATATAAAGTTATATAAAAGAGAACATTATAGTATAAATTTTGCACACATTGCAATTTATAAATTTTTTGAAAAAAAAAAATATTTAAGAGTTTTATATTTTTTTAAAAAAAATTTCATTTTTTTTTTTAAATTTTTTATTTTTTTTTAATTTTTTTTTATTTGTTTAATGTTCTTTGTCTCCGACTTATTTTAAAATTTTACCAAATTGGCACATATTTCTTACAAGTCCAATTCGGCATTTTCTTTTTTACCAAAATTGTAAAAGTTTTAAAATTATGTTTTTTAAGCATTCGTGGGCACAGATTTTTTGATTTTTTTTTCGAAATTAACGCTTATAACTAGATCCAAAAGGGTAATTAGTTTTTTGTTGTCGGCATAATTGATTAATTTTTAACTAAATTATAGCCATAGATCGACCAAGCCGAACCTTCCAATATCTCAGTAAAAACGCAAAAATTGCTCTATATTTGGATTCGTAGCAAAATTTTCATTAATTGAAGTACCCATGCTAACTACAGGGTGGGCCAAAAGTCACTATGGGGATTAAAATTTTAATAACTTTTTCGCGTATTAATATCTTTTAATTTTTTTCTCATTTTATATAATATATAACATGGAAATATTTTAACATTAAGTGTGAAAAATAATGTCTCTTAATGACGGGTGCTGACAAATCTGGCGATCGCACTGGCCAAATAATTTCAGAATTCCGGAAATAATTCGCTCTGTAAAAATTTGACTTTAAAATGCCATTGTGTCTCGGGCATTGTGAGCAGTGGCTCCGTCCTGCTGAAACCACATCTAAGGTATATTTCCAAGAGGGTGACGTAGAAAATGTTCTATCAGAAACCGATACCGCTCTCCATTTACGTTTACAGCACTCCCATCATCATTCTCGAAGAAATAAGGCCCAATAATATTTGTATACTGTACACCTGATAGGGTGCAATTGGTGTCGATGAATGGTTCTTGGATTTTCAGTTCCCCATAACCTACAGTTCTGCTTATTAACAAATCAATTCACATGAAGATGATCTTCATCACACATGCGTTTGCGTTAAAATGATTTAAATAATAAAATTCTATTATTCTGGTTCTTTGTTCAATTGTGAATCTCTCCATTATTTATTCTCCAAGTGTTATTTATACTCGTATAATATGAAAAAAACAAAAAGTTTTCAGAGAATTATCTTAATATTGCGATATTGATTGCGATAAAAGGATCTAAGGCAATTATGTATAAAGCAAAATGTAGCCCAAATGTTTGCCACGGCTTCGGAGGCATACCTATAACCGATGGTCGATATTTTCAATGACACTGAGACAAAAGCGAGGTTCAATCTCGTTAATGTGCCGAAATATCTCATATTTCGCTCTAAAATTGTTCTTGGCTTATTGACGTACACTTTTTCTTATAAATATACCCGATTGACATGGAAGGCTTACTAAAAGCTAATATACAGCAACTAAACAATGAGACTGTGAAGATGTTTTGGCTGCTGGGATACAGATCAGAGCTGAGCCTTAAAAACAAAATTCCACTGTACAAGATAATCCTAAAACCTGTCTGGACATACGGAATTCATCTTCAAAGGTACCAATCTAAACCAATCCGTATGATAACTAAAGGTCCTTGGTTCGTAACCAACAACAAGACTAACAAATGAAGATGGTTAAAGACGAAATTAACGATATCAGCTCAAGCTATCTCCAAACGCTAAGTCATCACGTAAATTTTGTTTCAGTGTTCCAGTTATCCATTTTTGTTAAATCTAAAAATTTATCTGCAAAATAAAAACAAATTAACCAGATTCATTAAATACAAAAAAAATTATTAAATTTTTTGGCAGCGGCTTCCATCAGCCAGCCTGTACCTCAAAAAAGGTGTAGTTGCTGTACTTTTAGAAAACCAGAAAAGGTCCCGTGGTTAAAGGAGGCGATTGACAGTCAATATGGACATATTGGTCTTCGAAAGCAAATTTCTTAGGAAGCCAAATAAAGAGTAATTTAAAGTTTTGGCAGAGATTTTCTTGACGCTTTAGTTGCTGAGGAATGTTGGTTAATATACAGGGAAATATGTCCATATACGACCATGCCCGAAAAAGCAAGGGGGCGAAATGGCAGCGGTTTGAAAATTTTCGGATTGGTGGTCATAAGGTGCTAGGGTAAAAGTGCTAAGTTCCAATCCCCTTGCTTTTTCGGACATGGTCGTAGATAGACATATTTTCATGAAATAAGCCAAGAAATACGCTGGTGAATTTTGTTTAGTTGTGAAAAAATTACCCTGTATACTATCCACCATTTCTCAGCAACTCATACAGAATTCACAAAAAAAATTCTACTAGTCACCCCTAGTTTTGAAGCCCATAGAGAGAGTATTTCAGAAATGAGACAAATATTTTCGTAACGTGTAGTATATCGTTAATTTTGTGTATGCAAGAGCTATATTTTTTTCATTAGTCATTTTTTACACCGAGTTCAATTTCGACTAGTTACCTCGGGTACCCAATTTTCAATATCATATTTGGAACATCTGACTTCAAACGATGGAACTGTACAATAAAATCCATTTTGGCAGTACTTAATTTTCACGAGAAAAAAGTTTTCCCGTTTCTGAAATCTTCCTTCTATGGCTTTCAAAACTAGGGAGTAACTCGTACAACTAGTGTACACAATAAGGATCCTTCGAGAGATAAAGATGAAAAGCATCGACTTCTGATCCTCTTCGTACACAAATCGGGTTTCGCCCCTGTATAAAATGATGTTCAGGATGGAATGCGACGACAAAGGCTTTTTTTTGAACTCTTACAAGTCTCCATTGCGCTACTGAATTTAGATAAATATTTTATTAGAATTGATTACTATGTTCCTGCTACCCACTTCATTAACATTTCAGTATGACAGGTGAAGTCTTTCTCTGTGTGCAAACCGTTTCGGCCTTGTCGGACCTCAACTCCGCCACTGTGATATATAAATGAAGTGTAAGCATCAATTTATAACCCAGTCGATAATAAGTTATTATACAATTGTTTCATTTACTCTGATGTCACTGTAATGATGTTGGCGATGGTAATATTTTTTTTCGTTTTTTGGTGGGAGTACAAATAGGTCTTCCTGTTAGATTTCCCATACAAAGTGTGCATTGAGTGGGGGCAATAGTCGATTCCTCCAGCCACTTCCACGTTCTAACACACGAAAAACCATTAATTTTCCATTTCCATTATTTGCACAGAGCAAACCGAGCTCGGAATGCAAAAGGAAATTATGTTTGTTGTATTATTGGTAATTAACGTCACTTGGATGGGTGGCAGGATAAATGGCTGAAGAGAATATACTCGTATATGGAAGGGGAGGGGGGAGAACAAATGGGTTTAGTGGATTAGCCTGTTTGTAGATGTAAGGCGCAGAATTGTGTGAAAGTTTTAATGTGCCTGGTACACAGTTTTTCCAACTAAGTAACTTCGGCATTATTGTTGTTTCCCATTTAAACAATTGTAAAGTCATTGTGTTTATTAGGGTAAGGCTTCGTTGAAGTGTTGGTGGTGGCACCAGCACTGGCAATGTCACCTTCACCATCACCGGTACACGATGATGATGATGCTGGTGTTGGTGGTGGTGGTGTTTGTGTTGTGGCATTAACTGGCTAAGTCAAGTGGAAAAAGTCATCAATATTTTCCTTTTTGCTGGCATTTTTAGGTCATCGCGGCGCCGGCAAAAAGGCAAGCGTGTAAGTGTTAAGCAGTAGGGGGTTAGCGGTGTCAAAAGATTTCATTAAACGCTTACATAATTTATTGCTTTTTAATAAAGTAAAACTGGTGTCTTAACATTTTTGCTTGGCTTGGCGGTTTTTACGCAGATATGCAAAAATGTGTAAGAGATAAGCGTGCGGGATAAGAAAGTTTTTCGGTACTTCAATTCAATGATCACGTAGACCAAGGATATTAATTATAGGTATCGCTGGGATTGAGTAGGTAAAGTTTGTATGGGGCATGCTCTTATTTTAGGGTTATGAGCCAGGAGGGGCTTACTACGGTGGAATATTAAATATTCTGCAGCTTTGTCTTTTTGAATTTTACAATATATAAATTCTCTGTGGAAGTTAACACAATGCAAACCAATTGTTTGGTAAATATAGAAGTAATAGTTGTAAAGGGGTACACAAGAACTATGCTTTAACTTTGGTCATTCAATTATGCAATGGAATTGTTTAAAGTTATAATAACCGAACAGGGATTAACCGGCTCAAGACCTCTTGCATCTATATTTAAATAGAATACAAGTTTTTAACAAAATGGCAAAGTGACATTCATGGCTGTACACGGATTTTATCATTATTTCGGGTCCGTGACAACCCTCTTCAGAAAGCTTTGCTGCAATTGTTGAAAGTAAAAAAAAGTAAATATAGATGCAAGAGGTCTTGAGCCGGTTAATCCCTGACCAAAATAAAACAAATGAGCTAAACAGTTATTATAACCTTCGCCACACTGTGGTACAGGGATATTTTAATATAATTAAGGCCTAAAGAAAACGAGATAAACCATAACGTTTATTATGTTGATCTTTTTAGATTCACTATATGTGACAGCGCATAGAGAAAGGGACCTAAGGGTAAAAAATCAAATTTAATTTTTTTCTTTCTTTTTTTGATGTGGACAACATCTAAGCATCACCGATCCCATGCCCCAAAAGTGTTCCCTCCCAGAGATGTGCGCGTTTTATGAAAGTGAAGTCGACGATTCTAAGCGCAAATAGAAAGGGACCTAATTCAAAATGGCTCTCCTGAAAAAAAACTTTTCATCAACTTTACATTTTCTTTTTGATGTAGACAACATTTGAGCATCGAATGAGACCGATCCCATGCCCCAAAAGTGTTCCCTCCTAGAGATATGCGCGTTTTATGAAAGTGAAGTCGACGATTCTAAGCGCAAATAGAAAGGGACCTAATCTTTAAACTGGTTTTTAACCTTAGGTCCCTTTCTATTTTGCGCATCATATATGATTTCATTAACAGGTCGTCTTTTCACCTACAGGTTGCAAATATTAAACTACGCACATTGTTTTCGTTTCAGTCAAGGATAAACCCTACTGAAGTATAAAGCTCTTTCCAGTTATTTTTCCTGAATCATTAAATTGAACTATTTGGAATACATCCCGATCTGTGGTCATGCCGCCATACAAACCAAAATTTTAATCCAACTGTGCTGAGCTTTTGCACCACGCATTTTAAGTTGTTGTTGTTGTAGCGGCAACTAGTGGAATTGAGTAACCCACTCATTATAAGTTACCCACTCTGGTCACATTAGACAATATCGGCTATCTTTATATATTAAACTGAATTTATTTTTTTTCTGTTAATTGTTAGGAACCCAACTACTGAATTGATCTTCGAAAATTTTTTTCAGAATAAAGCTGTATGACCGGTTGTAAAAATAAGTTGCTTCGATTTTTAATATTGGAAGTGGAAGGTGCCACGCCCACATTCCTACAATTTTAACATGATTATAACTCAAAAACTTTAAGAGCTATGTAACGAAAAAAGTGGTAGCGGGTAGTCGATAGTGACATGCTTTAAATCGATATCATTTTCAAAGGATGCGTGTCAACGCCCACAATTCCAAAAACTTGAAACACTTAAAGCTCATAATCTATAAGCGTTTGGAACATCATATACGGTATATATACTATCAGTGTGTAATGAAATACGTTAGTAGGAAATGGGGTTTTCACGACTCTTCTGTCGAAGAATTGTAATAAATAAACCTTATTATATGCAGATCGGCTTGAAATTTACACTGTATGCAACTGTTTGTTAGAAGTTGCTAGAGTTTATGTGTACGATTTTTAAAGTTGGCATGGCACCGCCCACTTTCCCCCGAATTTATATATTTTTATTTTTACTTTAAGAGAATGTATTCCAAATCCGTGTATACTATTTGTGTGTTTAGAGTTTTGCACTGAGGAAAAGTTGGTGGTGCCAGGCCTACTTTTTTAAAAGTTATGTAATAACCATAATTATAGGTGGATCGTCATAAAATTTCCACAATATGTTATTGTGTGCGAATAATATGTCAAAGTGTATACTCGGATGCGCAAGTCCCTCCGCTCACATCCAAAAATCCTAAACAGCCAAGACCCATTGAGTTTGGATCATCGGATTTGGAATATACTTTACACTACTAAGGGGTAAAGAAATAAGTTCGGGAGAAACTTGGGCATTTTCACTCGTTGAAGCTACATAAAAACTTTAAACTATAATCGATAAATTAAAACAACGAATAAAACAGCTCAAATTAAACAAAAAAAATCCTTGCATTTTACATCAGTATTTTACATGAAATTTTGGTTTGGAAAGACTTTCAAATCTGATCAGAGTAATATTATTCAAGATTCATTTTATCAGTACACAAATCATACCGAATAATTTACTTTTATTTATTTCCCTAAAGTCATATGTGGGCTTATGTGTTTATATAAGTATAGCCTCCTTAAATATATACCTCGGCAAAAATGGGAGATACATTATTAAACCTTGTATAATTGGACAATATTGGTTCGTGTATTCGTGCAGATTACCCTAAAAGGTCCCCTTGGATACTCGTATGAGCTTGTTTCGCCCCAGAAGTCACAAATGAAATCCGACTGATCTCGAATTTAGCTTAGTACAAAGCCAAATACGATGAAATTGGACCATATTGGCCCGTGTTTTCCTATATCCACCATCAAAGGCCCTGTCAAATACCAAATTTTCAATCAGATAATACAGAAATGCGACTTATAACCAACCAAGGTAAAGTGGAATACTATTAATCCATGGTTTTTTATAGTTTCCTCTATAAGGATTGTAAGTCATATTTTACGAATCGTTTGTATGTTATAGTTGTGAGAGTATCGTTAAGTCGACCCTGTCCGACAGTCTGGATAATAGGGAATTATGGATAACTGTCAGCAAATCTGGCAAAAGATCTTTGGATTTTCTCTTAACACAATGGCTCAGCAGTTCAACTTCAACCTTTTTTGCGTTAACTAACGAAAAGTTCATAGGTCACTTACATTTTTTGTTTTATCTGGACGGATGTTATCCCATGGGGATGCGGAACGCATTTACTGTTAAGTTAACGATTTTACATCGATTGCATTCGTCATGGATACTTCGGCATAATTCAAAAACATTGCGGGTGACGTGTAATCATAAAACATTTTCATTGAATATTAAGTACTTTAAAAAATTAATACAGAGCTTGCCCCAGGTGGTTAGGTGGAAGAGCTTTAAATAGTGTTGTTCAACCCTCTAGGCGCTAAATATTGGTTGCGAGGGAAAAGGCATTAGCATGTCGTGCACTTACAAACAGGCGTGGATCAATATGAGCTTCTTCTTTCTGTACAGTGCTTTACCTAAAGGATCCTAAAATTTTGTATTACGTTGGCTTATCGTCATGAACTGTTTTGGATTGCCAATGTGCGAAATTGGCCCGGGGCAGAAAATGTTTCTCTTTAAAGGATTGTAGGCGTATCGGGAAAAGTAATTCGAATGGCACTGTGACTTTGGACCCTAATAAAAAGGGCATTGGTGTTGAAAATATCGTCTCCTGTGGCCAGAACGGGCGAATGTTGGCCAATACAGCCATATGGGATCTCAAACTGAAGCAAACTTAACTGCGAATCCAAATATGGATTTATTTTGAAGCTTTACTGAGATTAGAAGCGGAATAATGGTCCTAAGGCCCCAATGAAATGTTCCTTCTTCCTCACTTTATGTACTCTACATCACACTGTGATACTGGGTATTATGACTAAGTGCGGATGGTTGCAACTCCTGAAAGGAATGGATAGAATTGCTTTGAATTGCTATTTGTATACCATACATAGGTTTTTTCCGATTTTAAAAAGCCACGTATAAGACCCGATTGTGATCAAATTGCACACAGAGCATAAGGAGTCACCAACACCCATCTGTGATGAAATTTAAAAATATCAGTTCATGTTTTCGAACAGATTGCACACAAAGGTCCCTCGCAATGAGATATCCTGCAGGTACCCTTAGAGAAAAAATCAGTTGTAATTTGATCCGAACTACAACAATTCGTTTTGGTGAACACCGTTTTTGTTACAATTACAAACTTTCCAGGGTATTGATGGTTACATGGTTCTCAATACCATAAGAATGTAGCTGAAACAATATTACAGTATTCACAAGAGGACGGGTCTATTTAAAAATCGCCAAAGTGACAAGGAAAATCTTATTCTAGTGATCAAACTAAGAAACTTTTCCCGAAGAACCATACCTCTAAAACTAATTCTGATATCCTGACTTTTTACCCGTAAAATCCTACTTTGACCCATTTAGAGTGCCCCAGCCGAGGCCAAATGTATGGCCGACAAATACTTGGACTTGGGGCTTTCAAACGACGTACCGGACATTTATTGATTGCAGCTTTAAAAAAATATGATTGAAAAATGCAAAAGTCTTTTGGTCAAACCACTGATAACTTGCACAGAAAATTTTTTTTCACCAATGAAAAAATTTTTACCGTTCAGGAAAAATTTAACAAGCAAAATGATAGAGTGTATGCGCGGTCATCAATGGAAGCATCTGAACTGATCCCAAGGGTGGAAAAGGGTCATCACCCGGCTTCAGTCATGGTTTGGTGGGGTGTCTCTTACGATGGGGTCACTGACCTGCATTTCTGCGAACAAGGAGTCTAAACATCGACCACAGTTTACCAAGAAACCGTTTTGGAACCTGCTATGAAGCTTTTTCCGTGTTCCAAAACCAGCCATGGACTTAACAGCAGGATTCTGCGACGGCCCAAAGGGCTAAAACTTCGAAACAATTTGCCAGCGTTCATTCCCTCTAAAGAATGGCTCTCAGGCAGTTCAGATTGTAACCCATTGGTTTCAAGTTGTGGACTTTTATAGAGGACAAAGTTTATCACAAAAGATACCCCAACATTGGATCTCCTAAGACTGCTTTTGTTCGAGCTGTGGTCAATTTTCCAATGGACGCGGTTTGTGCAGCTATACTTTGTTTTGCCATTTTGGTAAACATTAGTCTTTCCAGTTCATAATTGGCAGTCGTGAAGAAGTGTAGCAAATTTATTCTGGAAAAATATTCGGTAAATCATTAAACATTTTATCAAAATGAGAAAGTTACGTGAAATTTTTGGGAAAAATAACGTGCCAACAAAACGCACTATTTATCGTGTAGAGAATGAAAGAGGGTCTGTAGCTGATAGGCAGTTTTAATGATCTTTCAGTGCCAAAAAGATATTCATAGTCAGCATTTTCATCATGGTAAAGTTCACTTACGTGCAACGTTTGGAAATCATTACAAATTACTACTAAAATTCTGAATTGGTGGTCGCAACTTTAAGAGCGCTTAGTCCAATTTTCGGATAAATTTGTGGATAAATTTGAATCAAAATTTTCACTTTTCGATGTTCCGGCGGCAAAGAGACGCTGTATGACTCGAAGCGATGAAAATATGGCAGCCGTAAAGTGTATCCATTCAAAATGAGCCAAATCAGTTGGTCTTAGGAATTGGGCATCCCTCAAACCACACTGTGGCGTATTTTGCGGAAAAGATCTTGGCCTTCATTCTTATGTCCCTACTAAGTACTTTTGAGGGCCGACCCACCCATGCCAGTGGCACAACCGGCGGTAATGACAACCTACCAATCATGAAGTGCCAACGTTGAATGGCACTAATAACTGGTAGAGACAATTGATACGTTTTTGAAGAACCACCTTTTCCGTTTTTTCCACTGTTGTAATATATTATTGGTTATCCAAACGTCGGAATATAATCTGCATAATAATTAATATGTTATAGTCATAGCAAAATTGTAGGTTAAAAGAATAACTAAAAGTATTTTGTCATTGTTTTTTATTTTTTCAGGAATTAGCAGACTGTTTTCTAATTGGATTTAAAACTTCTTATTTTTATAAAAAAAACTGTTTATTACTCGTACTCAAATAACAGAGTAAATTTTTAATATATATTATTACATATAGAATCAAATAGTACAATAATTGAGATATCCGCCAGTTAAATTTTACCCTAGTACCCCCCGACCACCTATCGGAAAAATTTCAAACCGCTGCCATTTCGTCCCCTTGCATTTCTGGGAATGTTCGTAGATGAACATATGAAATAAGCCAAGGAATAAGCTGGTGAAATTTGTCCAGTCGTGATGAATCACCCTGTATATGAACAATATAACGACCATTTATATTTGTTTTTTTTTCTTTTTAATTTCCCTTCTTTCATCAAAATTCTAAAACAAATTCTCTTTGTAGACAAATGGTCTGAATAAAAATTTAAGTTTGTATTACATTTTCTCTGATAACCTAAAATTTCCTTCAAATCAGATTAAAGTTTTAAAAAGACATTTCAATTTGTTCATAATCATCCTTGTGAAAACTCTTTCTTAAGTGAGTCAACATTCCGAACGCCATTTTAATCTTCTTATCTAAGATTTAATTATTATCCGTAACAAATAATCTATTACAACAATTCTTAGAACATATATATCAAAATAACTTATTGCTCTCATTACCTGCAACTTCTTTCGCCGTACACAGCAACACGTCCGCATTGAATGTTTCCAGTTGTTTCCCTGTGTATATTTACAATTCATTAAACAACTTAAATAAATAAAACATAAATTTCTTAAAATAAACAATATTTTTGAAACAGACACGAACCAAGCCAGCACCAGCAATTCACCTCATGGCATAGTTGACTATAAATCAGTGTTATTAATTACAAACGTGTGTTATTACTTAAGAAACGCTTCAGAGAATAAGTTAACAATAACCAGCAATGAAATGAAACGAAACGTAAAGATTACTTAATCCTGTAAAAAGTGCTTCATTTGTGGGTTGTCGAATATTATTCACTTCTAGTGGAATTAGATTTTAAACCTTATATTGATTTCATGTTTTTTTTACTTTTTGCTTAGGTTCTGGAATCGTTAAGCTATAACCACCGTCGCGCGAAGATGGACAATATTACGGGTTGCCATTTATATTTCGGGTCCTGACAATACTAGTGTTCCAAGATGCAAACTGGAACTTCCATTGGAAGCTTTGACATATTTTAGCATAACTCCACTCAAAATGTTTTGTCATTGGAGCGCGAATTGTTTTGTTTACAGTATGTTGAATAATTGATCTCAGTCAAAAAATTGAATTATCCCGTGAACATTTTCGTGCGATGATTTTTTACGATTTTCGGCGTGGGTTATCGAGACTAGAGTGCTTAAATCAACTTTTTTCGACTTTTGGCGATGAAGCACCATCAAAAACCACTGTTAATCGCTGGTACCAAGAGTTCAGTATTGGACGCCGTTCGCTCCAGAATGAATTTCGTGAAAGACGTCCAACTTCGGTCACTTTGCCAGAAACCATCGATGCTGTGCGTGAACTGACTAAGCAATACCGGCATGTGACATACCGTGAAATTGAGGCATCCTTGGGTATTAGTATGACAAGCATCAATAAGATATTACATGTTCATTGGGCCGTGAAAAAAATTTGTTCTCGTTGGATCCCACATAATTTGACGAATGCTCAAAAAAGGCTCGTATGGATTGGTGCAAAGAGCTGTTAAAAAAGTATAACTGCGGTAGCTCAAAGGCAGTGTATAACATTGTCACAGGTGACGAATTATGGATCTATGTATATGTGACGCGCAAAATAGAAAGGGACCTAAGGTTAAAAACCAGTTTTGTTCAGGAAAGCCATTTAAAAGATTAGGTCCCTTTCTGTTTGCGCTTAGAATCGTCGACTTCACTTTCATAAAACGCGCATATCTCTGGGAGGGAACACTTTTGGGCATGGGATCGGTTTCATTCGATGCTCAGATGTTGTCCACATCAAAAAAAAAGTGAAAATATAAAAAAGTTTTGTTCAGGAGAGTCATTTTAAAGATTAGGCCACTTTCTATTTGCGCTTAGAATCGTCGAGTTCACTTTCATAAAACGCGCATATCTCTGGGAGGGAACACTTTTGGGGCATGGGATCGGTCTCATTCGATGCTCTGATGTTGTCCACATCAAAAAAAGAAAACAAATGAAAATTGATTTTTTTTACCCTTAGGTCCATTTCTCTATGCGCTGTCACATATGAAGCCTAAACATAACAGCAATCGACCGTATAGGCCTTTCAAGACGAGCCAAATCCAACAAAAGTTGTTCGTGGAAGAAGTACATCGAAGCAAATGATTGCGTTTTTTTGGTATAACTGGCCATGTTGCGTCCGAGTGCCTTTAGTGGAACGTAGGACGGTAAATTCTGAGTGGTATACAACTATCTGTTTGCCAACAGTGTTCGAAAAAATGAGAAAAGATTATAAGAGAAGGCGGATCATTTTGCATCACGACAATGCGAGCTCTCACACATCAGGTGAAACGATGAGCTATTTGACCACTCAAGATGTCGAATTGATGGGCCATCCACCGTACCGCTCTGATTTGGCACCCAATGCCTTCTTTTTTTTCCCTAGCATCAAGAAAAAAATGCGTGGTAAACGATTTTCATCGCCAGAAGATGCTGTTGAAGCGTTCAAAAACCATGTTTTGGAGGTGTCTCAATCGGAGTGGAAAAAGTGCTTCGACAATGGGTTTGAGGGAGCGCAAAAGTGTATAGATCATGCTGGAAAATACTTTTGCCATTTTTGCTGATAAATATTCGCATTTTCATTATTAGGCCAGAAATATATATAGCAGCTCTCGTAAATACGACGTCTAATCACACGCTGGTTCCATTTTACGATGACTGTTTATGCAGACGTCCGTCTGCGCGTCCATCTGTCAATCTGTTCTTACGTCTTTCTTACCGTCCGACGGTCCATCTAAAGCTTGTAATCAAACTAAATGTCGCAGTTGTTGTCCGAGCTTTATGAAATTTGACAGAAGTTAGTTTTTTGGAAGAAGGGCAGACGTTATTGAAAATGAAAAAAATCGGTTCAGATTAAGATATAGCTCCGATATATATGTTTCTGTTTTTTCGCTCTAGAATCCACAGCATACATCCAATCTTGATAAACTTTGGCACGAATTAGTTTCTTGGACCGAGAAAAGAAATCGGTTTAGATTTAGTTATGGCTCGACGTTTTGGCCGATAAAAAAGGCGCTGGTTTGAGCCGATGTGTAAAAGCTCGCATTGTCATGATGCACAATGATTCGTCTTTTCTTATTCATTTTTCGTATTTCTCCAAAGACTTCAGATAAACATGTAGTAGTGTACCATTCAGAATTGACCGTCCTACGTTGCTCAAGCGGAACAGTCACCACATGACTAGTTTAGGCGAAGAAACAGGCGACCATTGGCTTCGAAGTGCTTCTTCCATAAACCACTTTTGTTGGATTTGGCTCGTCTTCGAAAACCCACAGGGTCGATTGCTGTTTTCTTTCGGGCTCATACGCATAGATCTATGATTCGTCACCTGTGACGATCTTATAAGCGTCTTTCAAAGCAACGCAATGGTATTTTTTCAAAATTTCTTTGCACCAATCAACACTACCCTTTTTTGAGCGATTGTCATTGTCATTGCGCGGGAGCCAACGAGAACAAACTTTTTTTACGGCCAGGTGTTGATGCAATATCGAATGTATGCTAGTGGAAGAAATGCCCAAGGTTGCCTCTATCTCACGGTATGTCACATGAAGATCTTGCATTATCAATTCTCTGGCACAAAGGCCGTTTTTGAACGACCTTCACGACCCTTGTCTTTCAGCGATCGTCGGCCACAATTGTCGTGATAGTCCACGTCGAAAGTTGTGAAAAATGATGGCATGAAAATGTTCATGGGTTAATTTCATTTTTTCCCAAATTGATTTTTTAAGTCACTGTAAACAACACAAATGTTGGTCGTAGGTCGAAACGTTCAGAGTACTTTTATGCTAAAAAAATGATTCGTCACCTGTGACGATCTTATAAGCGTCTTTCAAAGCAACGCAATGGTATTTTTTCAAAATTTCTTTGCACCAATCAACACTACCCTTTTTTGAGCGATTGTCATTGTCATTGCGCGGGAGCCAACGAGAACAAACCTTTTTTACGGCCAGGTGTTGATGCAATATCGAATGTATGCTGGTGGAAGAAATGCCCAAGGTTGCCTCTATCTCACGGTATGTCACATGAAGATCTTGCATTATCAATTCTCTGGCACAAAGGCCGTTTTTGAACGACCTTCACGACCCTTGTCTTTCAGCGATCGTCGGCCACAATTGTCGTGATAGTCCACGTCGAAAGTTGTGAAAAATGATGGCATGAAAATGTTCATGGGTTAATTTCATTTTTTCCCAAATTGATTTTTTAAGTCACTGTAAACAACACAAATGTTGGTCGTAGGTCGAAACGTTCTGAGTACGTTTATGCTAAAAAAATGGAAATGTGTGATGACGCCAGGCAACACATAGGGTTAGTGCTCAATATATTGGTGTACCACTTTCCTTACGCCGGTCTTGGCTAGGGCAAGAGGAGCTATGGCGGTTCAACGAGAGTGGTCGTTGGCTCGATAGCCAAAAATTTAACCTAGAAAAATTACTTTGACATGAAGGATATTTTCCCATTCATCCACTTCGAACGTTTGGTTTAGAAGATTCATATCATTTTATAACTTTCGAAACATTAATTTAATAGACTGAAAGTACGTCAATTTGAAACGTATTCGCGTCTATTTTATTACAGGTTTCTAAAACGAATGTGATGTGTGATACTATGCATTACGAATCTCTGTATATTCAACAGGATGTGTATCCAAATCGACCAGAGAATATATAAGCACATTTCAAACGTCATTTTGCTAGCAAATTAAGCCATAAATACCCTAAGTACTCAATACTCAATTCAAAATGAAACATTTAAAATATCGCTGCCGACATGAATTGCGAAAAATGGCAACATCAACGAGTGGCAAGCACTACATCATTAGCATTGAAACAACAGCACCAACATCGGCGGCAATTTTAGCGGCAACAACGACTCGAGTATGCAATTTTATGCCAACACACCAACAGCCAACACTGAACTACAAGTATTAACACATTATGTTCAGAGGTTTAAAGTAGCGGCTAAGTGTAGTGCCCCACTTGGGAGCAACAACAATAAGTGGCAGCCAATGAACAATGAACACATAAAGTGGGTGGTAAATTGCCCCGGCACGCAAACAAAAGTGATAATAATCGGCTCTAATGAATTATTGATTCGCGCCAAAACGGCAAACAACACAGAAATATCAGCACTATAGAAAAAGCCTTACCCAGCAAACAATTTTGCTTAAAATTGGTACAGGAGTTTGCCGTCGGTTCCTTAATGTGATGTTAAGAGAATTAAGGAAACAAAAATGCCACAGAAGCAAAGGGCGGCCATCAAACCTTTCTCTCATAAACTGTCCTAGTTGCAACAAAAAAAAATACTAACACTTGCCTAGTATTGAAGAGGGCATTGCTTGTTGTTGTTGTAACAACAATATATTTTATTTTGAGGTCGTGTTCGTCTATAGGGAATCCGCTTCGATATCCAGGTGTAGAAAACACGCCTTTTGAACTGGATGCGTCCACGGAGACCTGAGAGTCAGCTGAGTGAGCTTGGCCGGGCAATTGACATCTTGTAAGAGGGCATTAGTGACACGGCCCGCCGTGGTGTGATGAAAGTGTACACGACATTCATGCCAGTAAATCCAGGTTCAACCCCGGGCAAGAACATCTAACAATTTTAAAGCAGCAGGTTTCCACCTCTTAAATGCCGGCGACTTTACGACTGAGAGATTTATCGCTTAGCCATGTGAAAACTTTTCTTTAAAATGCAATATCCAAGCGGGACGGCGTTAAAAAGTAGACCCCTGCCAGTGAGTATAAGAATTGAATAGTACAAAGCTTAGGGATTTAAGAGAAGTTTTCCCTTGTTCCATAATGGGTTGTAACGGGAATCAAGTCAGTATGTAAGCATTGACAGCACACGATAAATAGAGTAAAGAAGTGGTGATAGCATTAAATACTATTTATTGTAAGGATGTCGCCTGGTGCCTTTAAAAGCTATCAAAACTGATCGAATGAAATAAAGTTAATAAAGTTTCACCTTTAACTTAACTCAGTTTTCCAAGCACAAGAATGTGCCTAGGATAAGGGCCACCATACTACGGACATTGGGGCTCCAAAGCTAGCCACCAGTCTTTGGACATAAGACGATTAGCTTAGAGTTGTGCTATGTCCCTTGCTACTACCAGTTGGAGACCCAAAAAATCTGTTTGATATTTCAATGAATTTTCCAAGAACACACTGTTTATCACCACACACAGAGAAAAAATAAGTTGGTAGTTGGTTGGAACTATAAAAATTCTGTTCCATATAATTTTCGTTGAAATAACCAAATATTTACAATCGTAATGAATATTCAGTTTGACGTATCAAAAGATAGTAAATATTATTATCGTATTGTACACAGAACTAATTTATCGGTCGTACCAATGAAGCGCGTAAAAGATAGTTAGTTGCAACAACTGGTGGTTGTGAAAACCATTGGTATTGTCAACGTTTGTTGTTGCAACCAATTATTGGAGATCAGAACTAAAAATATTTATTATTATTGCTAATTTTTTAGGTTTTAAAAGGCTTTATAACCATTAAATGTTTCGATTATTACATACATTAATTCAATATTTTTTTGAGACTAATTCGGTAAAAACATTCCTTTACACTAAAAGGGACCCTAGAGAAACCCTATCAATCTAACTGTCTAATCCTAGCACGACATACATTAGTGGACGTGATGACAATGAGATATAATGCGATTTATTTAAAAAAAATGTTTTAGTTCAATTAAAAACTCAAAAAAAAAATTATACGGAATCCAGTGTTAAAAAATTTCACATGGTATTTAAAATACTCTACGTTGGTTTTAAAGATGTATTTAAATTTCAAGAGATAAACAAATTCACATGTTTACAAAAAAAATTAAATAACGTTTATCGAAAATATTTTCATTCTGAGGCGATGAACAAATTTACATACGAGCAGAGGGCGGTTCGGCGGTTCAATGAAAGAGAATAGTTAGTTTTTCAAAAATATTTTTATTTTTCAATATAATCTCCTGAAACTTCAATACACTTAGTCCAACGCTTATCTAGCAATTCTATCCCTTGATTTAAATAGTTTTCCTCAAGGTCTTCAAAATAGTGGTTTACAACTGCAATTGCATCTTCATTTGAGGTAAAACGCTTGCCAGCAAGGAATTTTTTTAGATTTGGGAACAGGTAAAGTCACTGGGAGCTAAATCAGGAGAATAAGGTGGGTGGTGAAGCAACTCGTACTTTAATTCGTTGATTTTAGCCATTGTTAAAACACTCTTGTGCGCTGGTGCGTTGTCTTGATGAAAAATTATTTTTTTGTGTTGTAAGCCAGGACGTTTTTCTCGAATTTGTACATTTAATTGATCTAAAAGGTTGCAATAGTACTCTGAATTTATTGTTTTACCCTTTTGCAGATAGTCAATCAATGAAATACATTTGAAGTCCCAAAAACCGTTGCCATAACCTTACCAGCCGATTGAATTGTTTTTGCCTTCATTGGGGCACCTCCTCCAGCTTCAGTCCATTGTTTGGATTGTTCTTTTGTCTCTGGAGTATAGTGGTGGATCCATGTCTCATCAACAGTTATGAAAAGATGCTTAAAATCCATTTTATTTCGCTGAAAACGATCCAAACAAGCTTGAGAAATGTTCATTCTTATGCGTTTTTGGTCGACTGTTAACAAGTCCGGCACCCATCTTGCAGAAAGCTTTTTCATCTGTAGTTCTTCATGCAAAATTAAATGGACACGATCATTTGAGATGCCCATGATAGTAGCTATTTCACGCACTTTTATTCGTCGATCATTTAATACCATATCATGCACTTTGGCTACAATTTCTGTTGTTGTTGCTGTTTTTGGACGACCACTACTTGGTTCATCTTCAATGCTTGTACGACCACGTTTAAATTCAGCAACCCAATTTTTTACTGTTGCATATGAAAAGCACTTTGAGCTAACACATTCACCATATCATTATGAATTTCTTGTCCCGATAAACCTTTTTTATGTAAATATTTCATGACACCACGCATTTCTAATTTTTCCATTGTAAAAAAATCGCGGATGCGTCTTTTGTGAACACCTGTTTCTATATGAAGGAGCTGCCAGATCGAAACAAAATTTAATGTGTGTTCATAGCAGAGATGGAAGTTTCCAAACACTTAACTTTTTTCTGTTCATACCGCGCTTTTTGTGCTAGGCTAAGAAGTTTCCGAACCGCCCGTATTTACAAAAAAATTGTAAGCTGCGAATAGAAAATAATTTCGTATCAGGCGAATGAAACTTTACATATTTACAAAAAAAAATTGTAAGCCATATATTGAAAACGTTTTCGTTATGAGGCGATGAACAGTCGGACATACTTTTATTTGCAAGCAGAGGTGACTTTAAATTCGGTAAGCGTCACTTCACAATCATTAGGCTCCAAGCAACGAATGTTTGTTGTTGTAGCAACAATATATTTATTTTGAAGTCTTGTTCATCTGTGGGGGATCTGCTTCGATATCCAGGTGGAGGAAACGCGCCATTTGAACTGGATGCATACACAGAGACCTGGGGGGTCAGCTGAGTGGGCTTGGCCGGACAATTGAAGAGGTGCAGCACATCATGTGGTCCCTGATGGCAGGCGGAACAGATGTCCGGAACGTTAGCATCAATCCGTGCCCAGTAAGAATTGAGGGGGCTGCACCATCCAGATCTCAGCTGCGCCAGAACCACGTGCTTCTGTCGAGGTAGTACCTTCTCCTCAGGTGAAATCTCCGGGGGATGCTCCCCTAGCACTACATTCACACGGTAGCTGGATACTGCTGCTGCGACTTCATCGGCGTGAATGTGGTTCAGACCTGCCTGATAGTTTCGATGATCTAAAGGTTCTCTCTTATACCGCTGGACTTCGATCTCAAGATCATGAAGATCGTACTTGATCTGCCTGGGCGGAGGCATTTTGTCCAAGAGATGATGGTTAGGATGACTGCTTCGAAAACACCATATTGCTATGACGGTAGAAAATTGTATCTGCGCATGGTAAGGACCTTCGTCTCCTCATGTAGATGGTCCTCAGAAGACATAAGAAGCCACCCCGTTGAGGTTCTGAGGGCGGCATTCTGGCAAGTCTGAATTTTCTTCCACTGCGTCTTACTCACGTTCGCCAACCATACAGGTGCTGCGTAGTTTACTACAGACCGACCTATCGCTTTGTAAGAAGTCAACAAGGTTTCTTTGTCCGCTCCCCAAGTACTGCCGGCAAGTGGCTTGAGGACCTTGTTCCTACTTTTGAGTTTATCGCAGATAGCTGTAGGATGTTCAGAGGATCGACCCCAAGGATTTTGGGGTAGTTGGTAGTCGGGATGTTGACGTCATCGACTTTCACATTAAGTGACAACCGCACTTCTGCGGTCCATGGAGTAAACAGTGTGACTGATGATTTGGAGGCGGATATTTTCATATTCCTCGCAGTGAAAACGCGTGCAAAGTCAGAGAGGTAACAGTTGGTTTTCTCGCATATGTCATCCACTTTGGGTCCTGACGCCAGAATTGTGCACTCGTCAGCGTACAACACAATTTCAACGCCTTCTGATGGTGCCAGAAGTTTTTAGAGGTAGAGGTTAAACAGTCCCGGAAATATCACCCCACCCTGGGGATCTCTCTGTTTTACGTTACGGGGCTTCGACTTTCTGTCTCTAAATTCTACATATGACTGCCGCCCACACATATAGTTTACGACCCAACGTTTCAAACTGGGCAGAAGGGACGTTTCTTCAATGTCCTCGAACAGAGTGGCATGATTGGCCGTGTCGAAGACTTTTGTTAGTTTAAGAGCCACGAGGTCTGTCCTGTACTTAGGCTTGTTCTGGTTAAGTCCGCGACTTAGACGTGTGGTGATGGCGCGTAAAGCAGTTGTTGTGTTGTGCTGCTTGCGGAATCCATGCTGATGATTAGCACAAGAAAATTGCTCGATCAGGCTGGGGAGGATCAGTGCTTCAAGCGTCTTTGCTACTGGAGAAAGCAAGGAGATCGGCATGTACGACTTACTTCCGTAATTGCCTGGTTTCAGTAGCGGATCCACTCTGCCCATTTTCCAGGCATTGGGAACTAAGTGAGTGGCTAGCGACACATAGAGCACTTAGGTCATGTACTCTACTCTAGATTCCATCTGGAACCATCGCCTTTGATGACTTTGCGCTGCGGATGACATGGGCAACTTCGCTAACAGTAAATTGTGGTGGTGCCTCTTTGACTCGGAGAACGCAATACTCTCCTTTTCGCCTTATCATTATCTGGGTGTTTAATGAAAAGCCGGTTAAAATAACACTCGCACCGCTTCGGATATGTCAGTGTTCTATCACCGAACGTGATAGCTGTCCGAACATCCTTCCTTCCAGGGTTTGAGAGCAATTTGACCGTTGTCCACAACTTACCAATTCCGGAACTCAAGTTGCACTGTTTTAAGTAGTGTAGCCATTTGTTCCGCTTATATTCGTTGGCCAACCTACTGATCGCAGAGTTCAGATCCCTAATTCTAGGGTCAGTAGGGTTGGAGCGACGAATGTCATCACGCTCATCGGCGAGTCCCGCTACCTCTGCTGGGAAGTTTGGTCGTACTTCGGGTATTCGACCAGCAGGGATATGACGAGCGGCTGCTGCCTTGATGATGGCCAGGAACTTTTTCTCGGCTACCCGAACATCCGACGGAATAGCTTGATTATAAAGCAGCGGTTGGTGGCTTCTTTGAAGGCCACCCAATCAGCCTTTTTTTATTGAAAAACGGCGGATGGTCTATTTCTGGAGAGAATTATGGGAAGGTGGTACGATCCTCGGTTGCCAGGTGACGATGCCATTGTGATGTCTGGCGAGCTATGGCGATCGCCCATAATCTGCGTAGGGGAGTTCTCATCAACTGTGCAGAACGTAGAGCTATCAATTTTTTCTGCCAAAGCTATGCCCCTCTGGCAATTAACGCGTGGCACAGCTACCAACCGGCAGGATGTATACAGCTATATCTCGGTAGTTCCAGACTTGACTGCTACCCCCATACATTCCATGTATGGGTATCTAGAGTCCATTTCAGGCGAAATAGGTATGTACTGCACAGAATGGAATAACAAGAAAGCAGAATGGAATAACAGGTAGTACGTTGTATCCGTCACAACTGTGCAAGCTGCAGGTGGCATTGAGCTTTTTTTATTGGATCGCAGCGACCATGATATTTCTCCGACTCATAAATTCTATTACCTCACTGATTTTGTTGCGTAGGCCATTGCAATTAAATTGCAAAATTGATCCACTGTCAGGAGTGGCAACTGTGCAATTTGTGGCGTTAGATGCTGTATATGTGACAGCGCATAGAGAAAGGGACCTAAGGGGAAAAAATCAATTTTCATTTTTTTCTTTTTTTGATGTGGACAACATCTGAGCATCGAATGAGACCAATACCATGCCCAAAAAGTGTTCCCTCCCAGAGATATGCGCGTTTTATGAAGATGAAGTCGACGATTCTAAGCGCAAATAGAAAGGGACCTAATCTTTAAAATGGCTCTCCTGAGCAAAACTGGTTTTTAACCTTAGGTCCCTTTCTATTTGGCGCGTCACATATGTTGATTCTGTTGCGAGAGCGACTGCGGGGGAGTCTCGAAGTTGGGTGATGATGACTACGACGACTACACCGCAAATGTAGACGGCGATGATAACACCAAATTCAGAGACCCACTGCTAACTTCGTTGATACAGCATGAGGCAACAAAGTCCTCTTCGCTATACTCCCTGATGTGGTTCAGACCTGAACAGCTCCTGAAGTGCACCCACTCCATGCAACGATTACACCTTACAGACTTAGCACGATGGTGTATACGGTTCTGACAAACCGAGCAGATCCAAGGTCCGGAGTTTTGTTCAATCCCTGCTCGGACCAGTAGTATTCGGAGCAGACATTCCGGGAAGTGCTGCTCCCACGACGAACAAAAACACATATTGTTGAAGTGACTGCCCCTAACCGACGAATGTTTATTTCGGGTCAATCCGGTACATAGAAGTGGCCGTCGTGGTAATGGCGAATGTGCTGTAACTAAGTTTAGCGGGTAGCCACTTAAGGGCAGGCAGTTTCGCATTTAACGAGAACTGCCGACAGCAGAGTTTTTTAGCGAACACACTAAAAACCCTTCGATCTGCCGACATACCAAAAGTCATACACCCACACACACGATACGGTGCATGAATTTTATTAATTTTGTTGTTATTTCCATTAATTAAATATCATTGCCTTATTTGATAAATACGAGTAGTTTAGTTTATTTACGAAATTTTAAATTTTTATAAATATCTTTTGTTGAAATATATGCGCTGTCTTTTTCCTGTGTACGTGGGCAGTATAATTTCATCTGCGCGAGAGTTGCTGATCCCATTTACTGCGGCCACTGGTGTTAGAATGAATCAACTAACTTTGTCCCTGCCTCCAAGTTGAGTCGGTAGGAATGCTGTTCAAATATTCATGAGTGTTACAAACACAAGCCAACAATTTTATTTTTAGTACCAAATACTATAGATAAGCGTGGGCTATACTCGTAATAAAAGCTTTGCCATTGAAATACCGTAAGTTTGAACTCTCGTGCCATCGGTTATAATATTCATAAACAAAACTTTTTATTCTTGGAATACGCCCCAATAATTTCCACGAATATCTTTATCATCATTTTAAAATTCCTCAAATAACTCTTAAATTTTGTAATTAATATTGTTTGCCATTTTTCCTTGTTGATAAAAGACTTTGATTGTTTTTTGCATCGGCCAACGTAAACTGTTTCCTTTGGCATCTCTCTTACGTAATCCTTTAAATAAGCAACCACAAATTGTTAGCAATTATTTACTTTAAGAAAATTAATTTTAACGATTCAGTGCCAACATTTAATTGTGATGTTCTAAAAGGGACCTTTAATAATGAGAATAAATCACATGCGTTTAATGTTATGTCCACCTAGAACAAGTAAAAAGTTTTCAGTAAGGGAATCATTTTGCTTAAAACCTTATTCTCGGGCAATTGTAGAAGAAAGCTTGGCCAATGCTAAGGGTTGTCCGATAAGAATGTTTGGAAAAGATCTCAAGAAAAAAAATACCGTTTCGTATTTATTACAGTGTGGAAAACCATAACATTCAAGTATTTTGTAATAATTTTCACATGGTAGGCAGATTTAAGTCACAATGCGCCACCAAAAAAAAGGATGGTGCAAACTAAACACACGATGTTAATTGTAAATAAATAAAAAGTTTTCAGAGAATTATCTTATTACTTTTTATAACGATAAAATAATCTCTGAATATTTTTGTGTGAAAAAAATGTTAGCCAAATGCTCGCTACGGCTTCGATGGCATACCTTCATCCGAGTGTCCATATTCTCAATGACTCTGAGACATATTGGATGGTCCAAATTTTTAATGACTTTGAGACATCAATGTACTAAATGTGCCGAATTATCTCATCCTTAAGCTCTTCAAATGTTCTTGGCTTATTGACGTACTCTTTATCTTTAAAATATCCCCGAAGTAAGGAATCAAACTCAAATCACATGATCATGGCGGCCAATTGATTTGTTTGCGAAAACAAGTCATTGTTTTGTTGGCTGTGTAGCAAGTGGCACAATCCTGTTGGAACCACGTCCAGGTCCATATCCTCAATTTCTGGTGACAAGAAGTCCGTTATCATTTTGCGAAAGCAAACACCATAAACCGTTTGTAAGAACTCATTTTAAAAGAATAAATTCCGATGACAAAACGATGGAAGAATAAACTGGGAGAGCATGCACAGGCGTTTTCACATTTCCTTCAGACCCGGTTGGCTGAACCTGGCGCACAATTCTCCCGATTGTAAACACATTTGGGGGAATATACAGACCAGTAAAAAGATACCATCATAAAGTGAACAAAAAGCATTTTGTTTGAACGTCTATTTTGGTAGAAGGCTTCAACAATCTTAGCGTGCTGCTCAATAGTGTACCTCCCCATGGTTAACTTTGTCAAACACTGACAAATATAGTGGTGGGAATTTGTCTGAAGACCCAGGGAGTTTTACTCTCGTATGCAATAACTTTATGAGTTTTATGCAAGGATCAAAGTTAAAACTAGGGCTGAGTTTACAAATCGTGGCGAAAAATTTCTTATTAATTTTTATGGGTTGGGCCATTTAAAAAAGGGCTGATCACTTTTCAAATTTCAGTTTCTTCTGGAAAGGCTGAACTTTGTCATTTAATAATGGAACACAGTGTAATTCATACGAGGGTTGCTCATTATATTTCGGGTGCTGATAATACAAGAGTTCCCAGATGCAAACTGGAACTTTCATTGGAAACTTTGACATTTTTTACCATAAATTCACTCAGATCGTTTTGTCTTTTGAACGTTTTATTGTTTTGTTTAAAGTGTATTGACAAATTCATCTCAGTCAAAAATTGGAATTATCCCGTGAACATTTTCGTGCGATTGATCGAGACAAGAGGGTTTAAATCAACTTGTATCGACTTTTGGCGATGAAGCACCATCAAAAACCACTGAGAACCGCTGGTACCAAGAGTTTAGTCTCAGATGCAGTTCGCTCCAGCATGAATTTTGAGAAGGACATCCAACTAAGGTCACTTTGCCAACTGCTTAAGCAAGACCGCCATGTGATATACCGTGAAATTGAGCCATCCTTGGGCATTAGTATGACAAGCATCAATAAGATATTGCATGTTCATTTGGCCGTGAAAAAAAATTGTCCTCGTTGGATCCCTCACAATTTGACGAATGCTCAAGAAAAGGCTCGTATGAGTTAGTGCAAAGAGTGGTTTGAAAAGTATAACTCCGGTAGCTCAAAGGTAGTGTAAAACATTGTCGCAGGTGACGAATCATGCATCTATGCATATGAACCCCAAACAAAACAGCAATCGACCGTATGGGTCTTTCGAGACGAGCCAAATCCAACAAAAGTTGTTCGTGGAAAAAGCACTTCGAAACAAATGGTCGCCTGTTTCTTCGGCAAAACTGGTCATGTGGCAACTGTTCCGCTTGAGCAGCGTAGAACGGTCAATTCTGAGTGGTACACGACAATTTTTTTGCCTGAAGTCTTCGGAGAGATTCGAAAAACGAACAAGCGAAGACGAATCATTGTGCACTATAACAATTCGAGCCCTCACACATCGGCTCAAACTAGCGCCGTTTTGAACGGTCAAAACTTCGAATTGATGGGTCATCCGCCGTACAGCCCTGACTTGGCATCCAATGACGTCTTCTTATTCCCGCTCATTAAAGAAAAAATGCGTGGTCAACGATTTTCGTCACCAGAAGATGCTGTTCAAGCGTTCAAAAACCATGTTTTGGAGGTGTCTCAATCGGAACAGAAAAAGTGCTTCGACAATTGGTTGGAGGTCTTGTAAAAGTTTATAAATCATGCAGGAGAATACTTTAATATGAATATTCGAATTTGCATTAGTATTTCTATATATATTGCAGCCGTCGTATGTGATCTTTGAAACAACAGATCCCCTCGCCACAAATAAAATCCGATCGGATCTTATTTGTGACTGCTAGAATGACAAGACCTTAAACCGGAAGAAGCCTGAGTGCGAGAGGGCTATTTCCAAACATTATCCGATAAGATCCAACTTTACCGTAGACGATTATTGTTGTAGCATCACACGTAGTGCCGGAATCACAGCCCATGCCAGAAGATTGTTGCTTCGGCTCAATCAGGTACATAGAACCAGCTGTCGTGTGATTGCCCTATGATGGTCGCTACTACAGCTGATGATAAATGTTCGCATTTTCATTAGTAGACCAAAAATATATATAGCAGGCCACTTATGTGATCTTTGAAACGACAGATCCCCTCGCCACAAGTTATATCCGATCGGATCTTATTTGTGACTGCTAGAACGACAGGACCTCAAACCGGACGGACGGAGCGTGAGTGCGAGGGGGCTATTTCCAAACATTGACCGATAATAACCAAGTTTACCGTAGATGGTTATTGTTGTAACTTACACGTAGTGCCGGAATCACAGCCCTTGGCCGAAGATTATTGCTTCTGCTCAATCCGGTACATAGAACCAGCTGTCGTGTGATTGCCGGATGATGGTTGCTACTACAGTTGCAGATTTTATGATAGTAAAAATCCTTTGTCTTACATCAAGACATGAAGCAATATTTCCATAGAGTGTGTTCTGGCCCAAACTAAGGCAATGTAATAAATGTTGTCATAATTTAATTTTGCAAACCAGTACTTTGATTAAAGGGAAAGAAGGACACATTAACTCACATCCCTCAATAAAAGGCACAAAACCCAAATCCATCAGTACAATAAACATATATACCCCATGTTTATTGTACTGATCGATCCATTCCATTGAGGCGTTACAAACATCAGCACTATGTCATAATATCCCGTACTACAAAATGTGGTGTAGGGTGTAAATAGAAAATGTCGGAAACTGGTCTTTCGGGTAGAGCTCAACTTGGAATTTACTTTTTATCTTCAATTTTAAATTTTTTTATTTGGCAACTTTCATATTGAACAGGGATTAACCAGCTCGAAACCTTTTGCATCTATATTTAAATAGAAGACTGGTTGGCAACTTTCTCTAAATCTATAATAGGATAACAAAATTTTGAAGTTATTTTAAAACACCTGTCAAGGGATTTTGGTATTAGTGACTCAAGGACAAATAATTGTTTGTTCGTTAGTTCGACAAAAATATTATTTCTTTAGAAAGCGTTACACTCTAGCCTTCCATGTAAATATTTATATTACGACTTGCCCACGGCGTTGCCGCCACTACGAGTACTACTATTAGCCTTTATTGTCAACCTCTTCTCTTTGAGCTGCATGCATTTCTAATTACTTATCTCGAATTTCCATTAACCAAAGACCTACTAAAAATGTCCTTCATACTGCTCCCACCAACCTTTCCTCGCTCCTAGACGTCCTACTGGTACAATTGTCATTACAATTTGCACATTTTATTTTGACACAGAGGGGAACGGCGCAAAGGCAAAACATTTCGGCTGGCAGCTTGTAATCACAAATTCAAATGCTATGTAATCTCTTAATGTTCTTTTTGTAGTAATATTTGAAAAATCCTGTCGTCTTCTTTTTCGTATTCTGCTTTTGTCCCTATTTCAGTTAAAGGATTACTAACAGAAAAAAACAACAAAAGTGCATGTGTTAATGTGAGTCTTAAGAAAATTCTAACTGCCGAAAGATGTATGAGCATCTCGAGTAATTACTTTGACTGAAATTAAACGAAAAGGATTAGAAGGCAGCAAGACTCAAAGAAATATCCGAAATAAATGTCACAAGGATTTGTCACAACTGACAAGAACAAAGAAAGGATGGTAATGCCTATGTGAACGGATCAGCTTGAAAGACATAGGAAAATCTGAAAATGAAAAAAAACTCAAAATTTGGGGGAGAAGTGGTGCACATAGAAATATATTTTGAATTTTACTAATCCATAAAGTCCTTTCTCAGTTGCCTCGCTTAAATTACACAACAAACTCAAATTTAAATCCAGCGAGTTTTTTCTCTTGGTTTCACGAAAAAGTCGTTTTTCCCTAAATCAATTTTCCCTTAAACTTTTCTAAAAATAAAAGCATTAGTATTTTATAGTCCTTTTTATAAAGTAGAGTAGGTCCCCATGAAGGATCACTGATTTGCTAGAAGTTATAAGTATAGGCATCACATACCTGTTAAATAAACCTTTTCCCTCGGAAACACAAACCTAATCTCTTTATCTATGCCTATTCAACCGTCTGACAATTAAACGGTGGGCCAACCATAATGCACGGTCTTAATTGCTAGTCCTGCCTTAACGTCACATTTTTTGCCAAATTTTATTTGACATTTCTTAGATTCAGTATTTGACAAATTCAACTATGGAGGGATACACAAGCAGCGTGCTAAGATTGTTGCAGCCTTTACGAAAATGGGCGTTCAAATCAAAATGCATTTCTTTCACTTCTTGATTCGTGACAAGGCACACTTTAGCCTCACTTGATTCGTTAACAAGCAGATTTGCCGCATTTAGGCATATGAGGATCCACGAGTAATTGTTGAAAAGCTGCTACATCCACAAAGAGTGACTGTTGGTTTGAAAAATGACGTCGGCCTAGCAGTTACCTTGAATGGTGTTCGCTATCGCGAAATTATAACGCACTTTTCGTGGCCAGAAGTGGGTTGCTATTTATATTTCGGGTCCTGACAATACTAGAGTTCCCAGATGCAAACTTCCATTGGAAACTTTGACACTTCCATTCGAAACTTTGACATTTTTTAGCATAACTTCACTCAGAACGTTTTGTCATTTGAGGGCGAATTGTTTTGTTACAGTGTATTGACTTTTGACTAATTCATCTCAGGATTAGAAGGCAGCAAGACCCTATGTCTTTCAAACTGATGCGTTAACATGTATTGACTAATTCACCTCAGTCAAAAAATGGAATTATTCCGTGAACATTTTCATGCGATGATTTTTTACTATATTCGGAGTGGGTTATCGAGACAAGAGTGTTTAAATCAACTTGTTTCGACTTTTGGCGATGAAGCACCATCAACAAACACTGTTAAACGCTGGTACCAAGAGGTCAGTCTCGGACGAAGTTCACTCCAGGATGCATTTCGTGAAGGACATCCAACTTCGGTCACTTTGCCAGAAACCATCGATGCTGTGCGTGAACTGATTTAGCAAGACCAGCATGTGACATTCAATGAGATTGAGGCATCCTTCGGCATTAGTATGACAAGCATCAATAAGATATTGAATGGTCATTTGGCCGTGAAAAAAATTTGTTCTCGTTGGATCCCACATAATTGGACGAATGCTTAAAAAAAGGCTCCTAGGGATTGGTGCAAAGAGATGTTGAAAAAGTAAAACTGCGGTAACTCAAAGGCAGTTGTATAACTTTGTCACAGGTGACGAACCATGGTTCTATGCATATTAACCCGAAACAAAACAGCAATCGACCGTATGGGCCTGTGTCAAGACGAGCCAAATCCAATAAAAGTTGTTCGTGGAAGAAGTACATCGAAGAAAATGAATGCGTTTTTTTTTCGCTATAACCGGCCATTTTGCCACAGTGCCTTTAGTGGAACGTAGGACGGTCAATTCTGAGTGGTATACAACGATCTGTTTGCCAACAGTGTTTGAAGAAATTAGGAAAGATAATAGGAGAAGACGGAATATTTTGCATCACTACAATGCGAGCACTCACACATCAACTGAAACGATGAGCTATTTGACCACTCAAGATGTCGAATTGATGGGCCATTCACCGTACAGCCCTGATTTGGCACCCAATAGCATCTTCTTATTCCCTTACATCAAGAAAAAAATGTGTGGTCAACGTTTTTCATCACCTGAAGCAGCTGTTGGAGCGTTCAAAAGTCATGTTTTGGAGGTGTCTTAATCGGAGTGAAAAATATACTTCGAAAATTGGTTTGTGCGCAAGCAAAAGTGTATTGATCTTAAAGGAGAATATTTTGAAAAACAATAAAACCATTTCCAATGATAAATTATTGTGTTTTTATGGCCGGAGTACTGTTTGCACGATCTCACCAAAAATCATCAGTTAAGAATGGCTATAAGATAAAAGGCAAAATAGGTAAAAAAATATTCTTAGCTACATCCCTTCTGGTACCACCAACACAAATTATCCTGTTTTAGGTCAGATAAGAACACAAATAACTTGTCAGTGCGTAAAACTGGATTAAATTGTGAACACAGTAATATGTTCAAACCAGCTTTGTACTCGGATAAAAAATTGAAAAATTGCAAAATTGATTGAATCGTCCCATTATGGTGCCTATCATACAAATTTAAAATTCTGCCAACTTTTGGTACTCTTGTACTAAAGGAAGAATATTTACTATTTTGAAAAACAATAAAACAATTTTTAATGATAAATTATTGTGTTTTTATTGCCGAAAATATAAATAGCAGCCCTCGTATGTGGTTCAAACAGGATGGTGCTACTTGCTGCATAGCCTACGAAACAATGGCTCGTTTGCCCAAGAAATACAAGGGCCGTGTTCTCTTATTTAATTTTAGACCGCCCAATGGGATATTTTAAAGAAAAAGTGTACCTCATAAGCCGAGAACTAAAGGATGAGTTAATCCAGCACATTAATGACATAGAAGCTCCACTATGTTTCAGAGTCATTGTAAATACGAACCATTAGATAGGGTTATGACACCGAAGTTGTGGCGAGCATTTGGCCAATAGTTTGTTTCACAAATAATTGTCAAAGATCCTTCTATCGTATTAAAAAGTATTAAGATAATTCTATGAAAACATTTTGTTTGTTGCACCATCCTTTAGTAATTAAAGCCAATGTCGCAAATATGAATCGAGTTGCATGAAATGTTGTCCTGCTGAAAAAAATCAATTGAACTGGTCGACATCTGTCCACATTGCAGATGAGCTCCTTTATAAATATCCTACCGATATGAGGCATAGACGCAAGAGAAGCCACTTTTATATCCGATCATACTAAAATTTAGTATACTTAGTAGGGACATTAATACTGTTACACACGTCTTATGCTGTAAAATAAAATGTACTGAATTTTTTGGACCAAATATTTTTTAATATATTTATTGATGTCGTACTGGCCAATCGTCAATAGCTGCACGAACCTCGTCCATTGTAAAATTGGCCACAGCTCGAACCAAAGCAGTCTTAAGAGATCCAATGTTAGGGTATCTTTTGTGACAAACCTTGTCCTCTAAAACCGTCCACAATTTGTAAGCCAATGGGTTGAAATCTGGACTGCCTGAGGGACATTCTTCAGAGGAAACGAACGCTGGCAAATTGTTTCGAAGTCAGGCCCGTTTTAGCCTTATGGGCCGGCGCAGAGTCCTGCTGGAAAGTCTATGGCTGGTTTTGGAACAGGGAATTGTTGAGAGGCTTCACAACAGCTTCCAAAGCGGTTTCTTGGTAAACTTTGGCCGATGTTTTGACTCCTAGTTCGCAGAAATGCAGGGCAGTGACCCCAAACCATGACTGAAGCTGGGTGATGACCTTTTTCCACCCTTAGGATCAGTTCAGATGCTTCCTTATATGACCGCACATACACTCTATCAATTTGCTTGTTTGCTTGAACAAAATTTTTCTGTGCAAGTTATCAGCGTGCTGCAGTCAATAAATATCCGGTACGTCGTGTGAAAGTCCCAAGTCTTTTTTAATAATTCGCCTTATGCACTTTTTCGTGATATTCATGTCACGGGCCATGATTTTCTGTTTTCGGAGCGGATTTCTGTGAATTCTTGATTTAACGGCTTTGATGACATGTGCTGTTTGAACAGAGCGTGGGCTGCCCGACCGGTGACGGTCTTTTACATCTCCAGTCTTCTCAAACAGTTTTATGAGTTTCTCATTATCTGACCACTCCATGATGAAAGTTGAAACAATTTTAAAATCCCGTTACAGACTAACGTTATTGAGGTTAGCTTTTAAACCCCATACGACATTAACGGGGTATGTCTAGTTCTACTATTGAAATGAGTGTGATTAATGTTGTAACAGTATGTATGTCCCTACTAAGTAGAACTATTGAGCTACCAGTTTCTTTAAGATTTTAAATTTGAATCGGCTGTAGAAAACAAATACTGATAATAAAACTTCGTCATTTAATAATGGAACACCGTTCGATGCGTTTTCGATTCTCCCATTGGGCTGAAGATTATTTGGCAAGAGGTGAAGAATTTTACCGAATAATATTGTTTTCAGATGAAGCCCATTTTCATCTCAGTGGCTATGTCAAAATTGCCCCATCTGGGGTTCAAAGAACCCACACGGGACTATTGAGAAGCCAACGCATTCACAACGAATCACTGTTTAGTGTGGATTTTGGGCTGACGGCATCCTTGGGCCATCTTATTTCGAAAATGGGCAAGGTGCCGCCGTTACCGTCTACGGTGAGCCTAAGTGCGGCATGCTCAACGGTTTTTTGAAAATCGAATAATCAGCCGAAATTGTGATGTAAATTGGCTGCCTCGTAACGGTGATGTGAGCACTTTGGATTAATTTGTGTGTGAGCCATTAAGGATAAATGTTACGCAGAGCATCCAGATACAATTGAAGCGTTTAAACATGATATAGAAGTTGCCTTTGAAGAAACTCCAACCGAAACAATCGAGAAAGTACTAAAAAATTGGTTTCAGCAAACAAACGAGAAAGTACTTAAAATTGGTTTGAGCAGATGAGAGGTACTGTCGAGCTAGTTGTGGTAGTGTGATGAATAATATTGTGCTCCATTAAATTTAGAAAAATGATCAGTACCTTTTTTTACAGCCGATTTAAATTTAAAATGTTTAATCCTCACCCTGTATATTTCAAAGTTTTCTTAAAGAAATGAGGTTATGGACACATTTGGTCAATTATACTGACCAAAGAAATCACAAAGTGCCCGAAATGTATGTTGATTTAAACGCCAATTTTCGTATAAGGCTTTAACCGCCTTAACGCGCTGCTTAATTGTGTACCTGTCCTAGGTTGAATTTGTTAAACACTGAAACAAAAAAATGTAAAATCATGTTGGGCAAAAATCTTGACGTTAAGGTGTGACTCACAATTTTTTTACTATACGTACTTAGTAATGGAATGCATGAATAGTAGGAAATTGTAAGTAATCAATAATACTAAATGAACAATGAACGTAGAACTCAATCATGGAACTTTAGTTAATGAATCAATAATAACACGGTCCAAAATGTACATATCGCCTGCCCAGTTATGGGTTCTTCAGTTTAACAATGTCACGTTTGCAATCGCAATTAAAATTGCAAAGCTTTTGAATTTGTCATTACGGCAGGATGGCTGGACCGACATCGCTAAGTGGAATCAGATACTTTTCGGATTGATTTACATGGGGTCTTTCTCCATTCCTTTAAAACGTTTCAAACATTAGTACTCAGCAATAAAACCAAATTGTGTTGTGTAGGCTATAAAATATTTAAATTCCAAATTTTCAGCTATAACTCTAATTCTAAACAGTTTGGATACTCGATTTTGTTGCGGTATATTGTACACTTGCGGGAGTATTGTACAGCTTTTTAGAGCCCCTTAAATGTCTGCACACAGCGAAAAAATCTGTTGTTAATCGGTCCAAACTACAAAACTTTGGTTGCATAAACCGAATTTCTGTTGCAATCACCAACATTCCGTAGTATTGATGGTAACATGGTTTGAGATTTCATATGTTTTTTGATAAAATCATATCACGGTTTTCACATCCAATAACACTGTTATTCTAAATGAATCCAGTTAAACTATTGGTTGTGACAAATGGTGGTTATGACAACCAACCAATTTTGATGTATATGTTACTTTGGTACCAAAAACAGATAATTTCTTTGTAGTGACCAAACCCTTTATATTTCGCTATTGTTACATAAAATTGGTTATTCTAACATCAACATATAAACCCTATTTTATTGGTTCTACACTGAAAGAAAAAACGGTTGTTGTATGAACGAACGCGTTTCGTTGAAGTTCGTACGTTGATGCAACGAAAAATTACGTTCATGCAACGAAACCTGACGTTCATGAAACAATTGGTACGTTTATACTACGAAATGGATTTTTCGCACTTTTCGTAGTTTCGTTTATGCAACAACTCAGCATACGTTAATGTAACGAATTTTTTTTTGTGAAAATAAGAGCAAATAAGAAAAAAATTTAATATTTTATATCTTTAAATGCTTTAATTAGTCTACTCGAATACGTCTTTTAAACATTTGTTTTTATCTTGTGGTTTTATACAACATTTATAGTTAACGAAACACATCAATAACCATCGATTCGTATATACAACTACTCATTCATATATCAAACGAAATAATTTGTTTATGATTTTATTCTAATTTTCAGGGAGGAAACCGCTTGAAAAATATTGTACACGACTTTTTTCACCGTTTGCAGTCTCACTATATCAATTCTCGTTTCAGGATTTATTTTAAGGCTGATTTTTCTAACACTTATAGCTAACCACATGTATACGTTGATGCTACAACGCAATGGTATGTGCAACAACCCATTCGTTCATTCAACGATATGATTTGTTTGGCTTATTTTGATCAGGAAGCGCGATTGTGCACATAAGTTATGCCTTAGACTTTAAATTTTACTATTTCAATATATTTTTTCAACGGTGATTTGCCTAACTTAAAGTTAACGATATGCAACGCAATCGTATATACAACAATCCATACGTTTATGCAACGAAATCCTGAAATGAACAAGTGTTTTAATTGTTTCAAACGACAAAAGCAAAGTGCTGTTATCATTACGTTAAAAATACATGTATGCACAAATACCTATCCATTTACTACATGTACGAGCATATGTTAGTTTGTTTCGTTAGAATTTGGTATACGTTTGTATGTATGTATCCTATAAATATAATAATTTGTGCAACTCACTGCCTGCCTCACTGCTTGCGAGTTGGTTACAAAATTTTGAAAACCCATCATTGGTTGTATTTTCATTCGGAAGCAGTGTTGCCGCTATCCTTTTTTTCGTCAAAAAGTTCCCCCAAAAGCGGTTGCATCATCCGTCCAAATATAAGAAAAAAATTGTTTTACCATAAAGGAAGACGAGTTGGGGGGAGGGGGATAATATTACATTTGTCGTTCCGTTTGTAACTCTTAGAAATATTGATCTCCGACCCTATAAAGCGTATACATATGTATATTTTCAATCAGCGTAAAATTCTAAGGCGATTTTGGAATGTTCGTCCGTTGAAATTAAATTTGGGGCACGATAATGAAGTTAGATGGAAAATTGGCAGAAATATCTTATGGTTGTACGTAGTTTGGGCTCAATATTGGGCAAAATCGTTCCACAGGAAAAACATTTCCCCACACAAGAACTTAAACAACCTTTTTAAAAATCACATATTTTGGTAAGATCCCCTCAAACTACCAATTTTTCCGCCTTCGGACGGAACCACGTAAAACGGCAACACTGTTCCGAAGTCATATACATCAAAAATACGTTTGTGTGTGGGGTGTGCTTCGAGTGATGACAACACGCTGACATAAAAATCGCCGTATTGTTAATAAAATTTTTTTGATTTAATAATAATCTCTTTTCGTATGTATACTAAGGCGGGTCACAAAAAAAGTTGTACGAGTCACCCCCTAGTTTTGAAACCCATAGAGAGAGTATTTTAGAAAATTCATGAAATTTAAAAAAAATCTTAAATTGCTATTTTTAAGTAGAAAACCTCAAACTAAGCACAAAAAATTAAATTAAAAATTTTGATATCTCGCGCCGTTCTACAGATATCGAAAAATTTTATTTTCCAAAATGGGCGATATTTTCAAAAAATTTAGAAAGAATATTTCGAAGGTTCAATTTTTTAGAGAAAACGACAAAATAAGCACAAACAGTTTAATAAATTTTTTTGATATCTACTTTAGTTTTCGTGTAAATTGTTTTGGTGTAAATTGATGACATTTCGAAGGAGTAAAAAATTTTTACTTTTAAGCACGAATGCTTAAAATAAGCACAAAATATCAAATAAAAAGCTTTGGTATCTCGCAGATATTGACAATTTGTATATTTCGATGGGCGACATTTCCAAAAAATATAGAAAACTATTTTGCAAGTTATATTTTTAGGAATAAAATAACCAAGGAAACACAAAAAATTAAATAACAAATTTTGCAGTCTCGCACCGTTCTCGAGATATAAGCAATTTTTATTTTCCGAAATTGGTGATATTTCCAAAATATTTCGAAATCTTTAGATTTAAGTAAAAAAAACACAAAATAAGCTCGAGCAGTTAAATAAATTACAAATATAAAGAAGCTTAACATATTTATATCAATAAAAACATTTGTCGCAAAATCGTCAAAACAAAACCAAAACGTTCCACTGTTGACAACATTGTGTGCGCACAAACCTCTTCTACCTCAGTTGTTCATAAAAAGCTGAATCAGAAGGTTGTCGCGTGCGCGTAGTTATTGTGAAATTTCAAGTGGTGTTTCGGTAGGTGTAAAATAAAAATGAAGTGTTTTTTGTGTGATTGTGCTTTTGAAGAAAACGAAAAATATTTTAAGCATTTAAAAAATTATCATTTTCTTAAGCATAATGATGACTATAGATGTTGTGGAGTTATTTATAAAGACGGTTCGCGTTTTAAGAGACATGTTCGAATAAAACATACAAAAACACAATTGAATACAAATTCAAATACAAACTCGAATACAAAGAACTAGAAATAGGCAACATTTCGCAGGACATAACAATGGTCCATTTAAATAAAAAACATCTTAGAATGTCAGCTCGGGAAATGTTGACTTTCGTCATGTATTTCCCAATCATGGTTGGAGACTTGGTTCCCGACGACGATGAAGTCTGGGCATTTATTTTAGTTTTGATAGATATTATAGACAATATACTCTTATTCCAGATAACAAATGCAAGCATAAACGCATTTCAATTTCGAATACGGAGAACTAGAAATAGGCAACATTTCGCAGGACATAACAATGGTTCATTTAAATAAAAAACATCTTAGAATGTCAGCTCGGGAAATGTTGACTTTCGTCATGTATTTCCCAATCATGGTTGGAGACTTGGTTCCCGACGACGATGAAGTCTGGGCATTTATTTTAGTTTTGATAGATATTATAGACAATATACTCTTATTCCAGATAACAAATGCAAGCATAAACGCATTTCAATTTACGATTGAAAAGCATAACAAATTGTTTTTAAATCTATTTAAAGAAAACTTGAAACCGAAATTCCATATTCTTACACATTACTCGAATACAAAGAACTAGAAATAGGCAACATTTCGCAGGACATAACAATGGTTCATTTAAATAAAAAACATCTTAGAATGTCAGCTCGGGAAATGTTGACTTTCGTCATGTATTTCCCAATCATGGTTGGAGACTTGGTTCCCGACGACGATGAAGTCTGGGCATTTATTTTAGTTTTGATAGATATTATAGACAATATACTCTTATTCCAGATAACAAATGCAAGCATAAACGCATTTCAATTTCGAATACGGAGAACTAGAAATAGGCAACATTTCGCAGGACATAACAATGGTTCATTTAAATAAAAAACATTTTAGAATGTCAGCTCGGGAAATGTTGACTTTCGTCATGTATTTCCCAATCATGGTTGGAGACTTGGTTCCCGACGACGATGAAGGCTGGGCATTTATTTTAGTTTTGATAGATATTATAGACAATATACTCTTATTCCAGATAACAAATGCAAGCATAAACGCATTTCAATTTACGATTGAAAAGCATAACAAATTGTTTTTAAATCTATTTAAAGAAAACTTGAAACCGAAATTCCATATTCTTACACATTACCCGGAAGTTATGAGTGCTTGTGGGCCTGTGAGAACGTTTTGGAGCTTCCATTTCGAAGCTAGACATCGCGTTTTCAAACGTTATGGTCGTGCAATAACATCCAGAAGAAACGTAAGTGTTTCAATAGCAAGAAAGTATCAATTCTATTTTGCAAATTTCTTACTTCCTGACACGGAATGTAATAATAAATTGATTTTTTCCGAAAAAGACAGTTCAGAGAGCCATTTAATCGATTTCATATGTGGTAAACTAAATCAATCAAAAGATTATATAACCTTGTATAACAAAGTAGTATATGATAATATTCTGTTCAAAAAAGGTTTTTTTGTTGCAACGCGAAATGTGGATTACAATATATATAAAATCGTAAACGTTGTTCTTTTCGAAAGGTCGGTGTTCTTGTTCGTTCAAAAAATTCAAAATGTTTTATATATAAAACACTACACTGCTTTTCAAATTGACCCAAAAGATTTAGGTGAATTTGATGTTTTAGATATTAACAAAATCGTAGGACCTCCTACTACTATCATTAACACCTTTAGAGCAAAATTTATGATTCGCCTTAAAGAAACATTTTAATTTTAAATTCCATAGATGAAAAGGAGCCGACGGATGTTTCAGTACACGATCTTTTAACCAGCTGGAAACTACCAAATTTGATTGATTTTTTCGAAGGCAAATAAATTTATATTTTAGTGGTGTTTTTGTGCAAGACTCGATAACTAGGCTGGATATTAAAAACGCAATTGCCGAGTCGTTTCATCACAAAAAAATAACAAAATTTATGGCTACGGAAAATGCCCTAAGTACTTGACGGCAACATAATTTTTTAAAAAAATATTTTTTTGTTGCCGTTCGAGTATACGTCAATTAGACTTCTACCCAGCATAAGTATTAAAACGACAAGAAAAATTTATTTTTTATCTTCCAGTCAGGGCATTTTCCATAGCCATACATTTTGTTGGATTTTTTCTGAAGAAACGGCTCGGCAATTACGTTTTTGATATCCAGCCTTAGTTATCGAGTCTTGCGAAAAACCCAATAATATAGGTGTTACACACAAAATCTCTTACAGCTGAAAATATTACCGCATATGTTTTAACACTTATGAAAAAGGACGATTTAAACGATTTAACAAATAAAATGAAATTTGGGGACAGAATTGTTTTCAAATATCATTTTGAGAAATGGAGGAACGACAACAATATTCCCCCTCTTTCACAAAAAAATTTAAATGAATGCCGCAACTTACCATCGTCTACCTCATCTTCACTTCCATCATCGCAATTGTCCGACGAATATGAAAACAACCATGGCATAAACGTCATAGATATTTTAAAGCAACACAAAAGTGGATGCACTATAATTGAATATTATAAATCTAACCGAATTATAACTGATGAACAAAGAAATTTTATAATAAACATCATCGTTGAATATTTTGACTCTAAGGATATAAACATGACGCTCAATATCAGTCACAATTTGGAAAATGAAATCATCGAACTATTTCCAACAGAGAAATTGGAATTTTATCGGACAGATCGGCGTGGTAAGATTTATGTAAAATACCACAACAAAAAGAAGCTAATAAAATCACTTAATGGTGATAAAACCTTAGGCAACATTGATAAACTCCAAGCTAATAAAGAAAATTTCAAATTTGGTAAGTATGTTTAATCATGTCTTTATATTGTATTTTTGAACATATATTTTATGTATATTTTTTATAGTGCCCGAAGAAAACGCAAATTGCTTACAACAAAGTCTTAAGTTCGATAATCTTTCATTAGAAGAGTTTATGTCAACATGGGCAGGTTGCGCACAGTTTCGACTACATCAGCTATTTCATGAGTCTAACAATATAAAGGAATCATTAAAACTATGGCCCCAATATAAACAACCAAATGGCTTTAAACTGGTATGTAGTAGTCCTTTGTAAAATTTTATTAACGTCTTTAATTTATGTAATCAAAAATTTTTTGTATTTAGATTGACAATGACTTCAACATAACTCACAAAACTGCTGATGTGATGATGGATTGGGATGCAAAATTTACAAAACTATTTGATTTTTTAAAACTTCGAACCAATATTCGGGACATCGAGGTCAAACAAGTTTTGTCATCTTTGGAGAGTAATCCACTGAAAAATGGTGAGTTGTATTTGTGGTATTTTTGCACAAGAATAGATAGCCAAGACTGGATAGCAAAAACGGAATTGCTGAGTCTTACGTTTACAAAAAAATCCAATAAAATTTATCGCTATAGGTTTTGTCCTAAAGTACTTGGCTGCAAATGCAAATTTAAAAAAATAAAGTTTAGGTGCCGTTTTAATACTTAGCCTTGATAAATGTCGGATTGGCTTAGACTGGCTATCCAGTCTAAGTATTAAAACGGATCCAGAAATTATTTTTTAAAAAAAGGACTTGCCCTACAGTCATAAATTTTATTGGAAAGAAACGACTCACCAATTGTGTTCTTTATATATTCCGAAAGAAAAAATCATTAAAAACTAATTCATTTTTATTCTTATAGGTAGTGATGAGTTTTATCTCAAAATTTTATGGACCCTTCACTATCAGCTATTTCCAACGAAAAAAAATATCCGAAAGGACGTTAATGGAAGGAAACAATGCGGCCGATTTTCAATAAAAGACTCACAGGAATCGTTCATATACATAAACGAAACAATTCAATCATTAGAAGAACACATCGAGTTTCTAAAAGGTAAGGGTGATCCAATTCAGCCGTTTATTTTAGGACTTGGCGAGCCAAAAACTCTCAACGTTTCAAAGTTTTTTGTGTACTTGGACGGTCATCTTATGCCCTTCAACAACTTTAACAGATCACTTGATATTTGCTTCAAATCATTTCACCTATTTAATGTGGAGTATCCTTTACCATCCTGCACATTTTGGACATTCATAGAGCGCTACCTTTACAAAATTAACACCAATAATAAACCTTTAAGCAAAGTTGCCGTCCTTATAGACGAACTATCTAAAATGTAATTTAAATCAACGTTTAAATTTCCTTGCATAGCAAGCATGAAATTTAACAAAGAATTGTTTTACGTAGCCGTTTTGAAAAAGAAAAATAAAACAAATCGGTATAGTTAAAAAAAAATATATAAAATATATTTATTTTATATATTGTAATATACAAACATTTAAAACGTTCGTATTATTTATAACAAAAAAAGTTCCAACTGAAAACTCAATCCCAAAAAGTTATTTACAAATTTGTAATTATCAAAAAAAAATCCCATTTTAAAAAGTAAATTATTTTCAGAATGTACAAATTATTTTTTGTTTTGCGCATATTGATCTCTTTATTATTTTTCAACTGTAATTCAAAAACAAATGGCTTTGAATTTCAAAGAATTACACAATATGGATTTTTTTAATGCTTTCAAGAATGAAAGCAGTAAACAAATTTTCTTTTAATACATTTGTATTTTTTTTTTGTATTAAATAATAAATAATTCCGATAATAAATATTTTTCTTTTATTTAAAAACAATATTTTTTAAAAAATTCTGATTTATTTCTCAGTCAATTTATATGAACTTTTTTTTGTAATAGAAATGGAATGCAATGTTATATGAATTATAAAATATATATATGTAAACAAAAACATGTTCCTTCATATTTTTTTAAACTCTTGGTTACATATACAATTTATGATAAAATACATGAAACTTTATATATACCAAATTGTAAAGAATAAATATCACAAAAAAAAGTATAATAAAATGTATTTATTTGAAGTAAAAAGCTAAAATTCAGATTTTTTATTATTGCTTCCAGTGCACAATATTGTATCAACGAAACAATATTGTTGTGTCAACGAAAGAGGATTGTTGTATCAACGAAACAAGATTGTTGTATTAACGAAATAAGATTGTTGTATTAACGAAACAAGGTTGTTGCATCCACGAACCAAGATTGTTGTATCAACGAACCAAGATTGTTGTATCAACGAACAAAGATTGTTGTAACAACGAAACAAGATTGTTGTAACAACGAAACAAGATTGTTTTATTAACGAAACAAGATTGTTGTATCAAAAACTAGGTTGTTGCATCCACGAACCAAGATTGTTGTATCAACGAACCAATATTGTTGTATAAACGAAAATAGGTTGGTGTATAAACGAAACAAGATTGTTGTAACAACGAAACAAGATTGTTGTTTTAACAACAAGGTTGTTGTATCAAGGAAAAAAGATTGTTGTATCAACGAACCAAGGTTGTTGTATCAACGAAACAAAGTTGTTGTGTCAATGAAACTATATTGTTGTATCAACGACTTTTAATTTTACGTTGTATGAACGAAACTTTTCACTTTAACGAAACTATTTTCGTTGCATCAACGAAGCCCGACGTTGGTTGACTTTTAATGTCAAATTTCGTTGATGCAACGTAAAAAATCGTTCATGCTACGAAGCTTTTTCTTTCAGTGTAGTCACAGCAAAATCTTTGTTTACGACGAAAACATGTTTCGAAATTCCCAAAAAATGTATCAAGACAACAAAAAGTGGTCAAGCCATTTTAAGTTCTTGGGTTAATGCTTCCAAATACTACAACCATATAAATAAATGAACTAAAGGGTATTTTTTGACTTGTGGGTCTCAAGAAGAAATAGTACGCATATTATTTAATTTTATGGCCAAGAATTTAACTTATTATAAAGATCGCCTATCTTTATAATGTTTTAAAAACGATATCGTGCAAGTGGCTGGCTCGAATAAATTGCAGACGAGGCGCCCAATTTTCGACCACTTTTCACAGCATTTGGGACCGTATGTAAGCAACAACGCTCCGAATATTCGCCCTGTCGGTCTTATCTGCGTAGACAAGCGACTTCACATAAGCCTAGAAAAAATAGTCCATCGGTGTTGAATCGCACGATCGTGGAGGCTGCGCCACAAGCCCACGACGCAAGATAATGCACTCACCAATAGTTTTCTTCAATAAATTGATTGTTTCGTTGGCTATTTGACATGTAGCACCGTCTTGTTGGAACCAAAGGTCATCCACTTCGACACCCTTCAATTCAGGCACGAAAAAGTCATTTATCGCTCTATTACGTTCCCCATTGACTGTAACATTATGGCTGGCTTCATTTTGAAGAAATATGAACCAGTGATTTCCTCTGCCCTAGAGCACACCAAACGTTGACTTTTTGAGGATGTAATGGCGTCACAACAATGGCTTGTGGATTTTCATTACTTTAAACGCGACAATTTTGGTACCCTTTCAACCAAAATTGAGCTTCATCGCTGAACAAAATGTTCATGTAAAAAATAGTTTCTTTGGCCATCTCGTTTTGAGCCCATTCACTGAACGTGCGACGCGCTTGATGGTCGTTCGGCTTTAATTCTTGCACGAGTTGGATTTTTTAAGCCCGCAAACCAAGTTCCTTTTGCAAAATCTTCTACAAAGTGGATAGGAACAGCTCATCCGGGCCTTCTTTCATACTCTGCTTCACAGCAGCAATTTCCACGATTAGCAAACGTAGATCTGGAGTAAGTCTAATCATTATGAAATGGCAAACCAAACTGAGCAGAAACCAAGGCCAAAAAGACCAACTCCGGAAAAAGTGTAGACGGATTGAAAACCACACGTCTAAAAATCGTCTTTATAAATAAATTCATATTTTGCAGAATACAGAAACAGGCTTAAATGTTGAGTGAAAAACACGTCATTCCATGTTGAGTATTTGTAAGATACTAAACTTTATTTATACAAAAAGAGATTATATCAAATTTTGAAAATATTTTAGATTATCTAGTATAACCTCCAGCAGAGATTACAAATCAAAGCGGAGGCCAAATCTACAAAACATAATATACAATACAATTTTCAATACTGGTATTCATCCTAAGTACACGAAAAGTGTCACATTTCTTTTGTGTGCGGGCTGCTCCTACCACTGGCCATTATCACCATGTGGAAAAGTATGATCATGAGCGAGCGTACAAATAAAATCTAATGTATACAATTTTATGGGCTGCACTTGAGAATGCAACATTACCCAACACACAGTTTTAAACATGTTCAACTTTGAACAAATGTAATTTAGCGACACTACTCAGACTTGATCAAAATTTTCGGCATAGGCAGACCTCTTTATTATTCAAAACAGTAACAATTTTTTTGGATTGCAAAGCTTATCAGAACATCTATCCAAACACGTATTTATTTTGCTGATCAGTTGACCTATTCTATGGCAGTAAAATATTATTTTTTTTAAAAGAGTTATAACCAACAATCTATAACAACAACCAATACATGTAAAAGTTCAGTTCCAATAATCATCTTAATCTTTTAGGATTACCGATACTTTTTCTCTTCAACCGAAAGTGTTAGTTCCTTCTACTGAAAATTGCTAAGTACCCAATTAACATTCAGTTGTAACAATAAAATACATGGATAGTAAGTACCACCAACATTCGGTTTGCAAATAAATCATTTCCAATAGTCATCTTGTGTGAGTTTCCTCTATTGAAAATTGCTAAGTACCCAGTCAACATTCGGTTGTAATAATGGAATAGATGGATAGTACGTACCACCAAAATTCAGTTGGCAACAAATTTAGTTCTAGTAAGCATTTAAATCTATAAGGATTAACAATTTTTCTCTTCAACCGAAAGTTTCAATTCCCTCTACTAAAGACTGCTGTGTACTCAATCAACATTCAGTTGTAACAATGGAATACATGGATAGTACGTGCAACCGCCAACATTCGGAAAGCAAAATATTCGGTTGTTCCAAAAAAACTGTTCTCTGTGTGTAATTAAAAAAGAGACAGAAAATACTACAAATTAATGAAATTGCACATAAGTTGTTTTACCCTACTAGCGCTTATATGCTTGCGCTCTTATAAACCGCATCCCTGACAATCTTAACAAACTTAAAAGACGTTATAATTGCATTACTGCAACTGTGTCTTGATTTGCTTTATTGAGCATGTGGCGTCCCAACATGTGTGCATGTCGTGATGAACCCCTACAATTACTTAAGGGCCAATAAATTAAAATAAGCCTTTATGTATGCAATCAAAACGACCTCAAACCCCTGTGCATTCAAACAATAAAATGCATTTACTTTGAATTTCTTAGGTTATTGTCGCTCGAAAAGCCCAAAACCAAGGAACTTCATTACAAAGTATATTCCGTTAGCACACACCCCTCTTTGGCTAAAACCGTGTAGTGGAAACAGCCATAAACCACATTTTACTCGACTTTATTACCAATGTGTTGTTACCTTCCTCAAAAGGCGGTTATTTGGAAATTTGTCAGACATGGCTAAGAAACATTACGTGTTTCGCCAGAGAATTTCAAATGCAAATGGGTTGGTGTTCGCAACGTTGCCTGCGAATATTGCAATTTGCAGCAGGAATGCGATTTATTTATGTTGTGTACGTTTTTCTCTAAATGAGCTCTTTTGGTCTTTTTGGCTGATTGTAAACCATAAAGGAAGTAGCATTTGTTCAGCCAAAGAAATATGCATTAAATCTTAAAACACGAAAAAGGGAATGCAAGACTGCTATTAATTCCAGAATGTGAAAAGGGTTTTAAAGGATTTAAAAAATTTTGTTTGTTTTGATTTTAAAAATCGTTTTAAGAACTCCAAACGAAGCTCTATCCTTTGAGAATTGCTTCTAACGAGCGAAAACTCTGTTGATTTCCCTACTTTCCTACACCAGATAACTTTCGAATTTTCACAATTGCTCGCCTTTAAGTTTTTCCTAGTTTCTTTTAATTTTCCCTTATCTTCCATGGCTAGTAAATAACAATATCATTAACTTTGCTCCTTTAGCAACCAATAAAGTCTCATTAAACTCAATTTGCCACAATTTCTTTGCCATTTCGATGAACACAAATTTGAGGCAAAATTTAAATTGATAGATCTCTGGGGTTAAAGCGATTGAAAGCTAAGCAAAAGACCAAAAACAAAAACGTAAGACTTTGGCAATAATCTTAAGTTAGTAGATTTAAGTTAAATTACATCAAGCCCGTGGGAAATGATTGAAAAACTTTAGCCGAAAAAAAGATACGAAAATTCAGGTCACTTTATGTGAACGGAGTTTGAAAGAGAAAGTTTGCACATACATACATACCTTTATCAGAAACTACCTTCAAAAACGGCAATGGGAAGTATCCCAACATTAAATTATACACATACGAGCTGAATTAAACAAAATTAATTTATAAATAGTTTATATTTTATTTTATAAAATTATTTTTCAAATTTATTTAAACTCGTTGTTCTGTGTTGTTTAAGTTTTATTTATCGCAATATTTCGATTGCCTTCGTCAATCATCTTCAGGGGTTGTCTGTTAACAAAACAATGTCGTCCGTCTGATTATCGCTGTCAACTTTATATTTTATGAATATATACAGTGTTCCCGCGAATAATTTTCAGAAAGTATTACAAAAAGGAAATTTCTTCCGAAAAAGTGACATTCATTTTCGAAAAGGTGGCACAGTTTTTCCTTGTTTATTTCACGAAAACTTCCTTACCAAGTAAGGTGCAAGATATATAAAACGTTTTATCGAATTTATTGGAATGTATTAATCAAACTCTTCTGATTTTGAATCAATGCTAATCTTAAACTTCAAGTTTTCGAATGCAGACAAAACTTTTTTCGACTGTAGATAGCTTATGGCTATAAATGTTTAATCAGAAACCCATCACTTCACGTATTATCCTGATGAAAACAAAATTATCCATATGCTAAGGGTTGCATTTAAGAAACGGGCTTCTATGAAAAAATGTTAAATTGATCTGCCCGTACAAAATTTGGGCAATAGTAAATCGGCTGTGGCTTCCTAGATAACTTGGGTTTAAATGCAAATAGAACAAAATTATATAACTATTATTAAAAAACTATGCGGAATTAACATCCGCACGTCCACCCGTCCACCCAAAACAACCTTCAAGCTATAGCCCAATTGTTCTATTGAATTCTTTAGACAAAGTCTTCGAAAAATTAATTTTAGGTAGATTAAAAACATATGTAGGGGAAAAAAACCTTATACACAGTGGTCAATATGGTTTCTGATCCCAACATTCAACCACACATTAATTACAAAGAGTTGTAAAAATAATAAAGTCCAATAAAAATCGGTGGTACTCCACTGAATTACTTGACTTTTATGCAAGCTTCATAAAATGGAATGTCCATCATTTTAACAAAATTAATCAAAAGCTTCCTCATAGACCAATCCTCCACAAAGGGTATTCCTTGTGCAGTTCCCTAAGGATCAGTTTTATCGCCTTTACTTTACCCTCTATATATGTATATACGACTTCAAGCTACTTAAGGGGAATGATGCTGCTTTTTACGCAGATGATAGCGTATTCATATGCCATGGTAAAGTTTAAAATGCCATAGTAAAGCGAATGCAAAAATCACTTTCTTCGGCGGGTACATCTAGTTTTACTCCATCTCCAACACAAATTAATTATCTGGGAGTACCTCTAGATAAAAAACTTACTTTCAAAACCCATTTGCGAAATGTTTCCCACAAAGCGGTAGGATGCGATCGAGCACTGGACCCGCTTCTACACAGGAAGTCCAAGTAAAACACCGAAAATTATTTGTTTTTGTAGAAAATGTACGTCAGACCAGTTCTCACTTATAGATGCCCGATTTGGAAAGACTGAACGGACACTTAAAAGAAACGGCTGCAAACCATACAGAACAAAAACTTAAAAATCAAATATCATCTGCCAAGAAGATTCTCGACTGCTGAATTGCATAGAAAATCTAAAAAAAACGACTCAGACTCTGATAGATGACATGACACTGAAACACACTCAAAAATGTAGAAAATAAGGCTATTTAAAAAGTTTCATTTAGCAACATTTAATCCATCCTATATACCACAATATAGAAGGACTTAGTTGTGGTTTTAAAAACTTGTTATACTCTTTCTTTGATTTTAATTATAGGTATTTTACTATCATTTTCATATACTCATACACTGAGTTTATTTTAAATGTTACTGATATATGCATTATTGTAAATATTTGCTGTAATATATTTAAGACATTTACCCAAAATATGTACGAGTACATACTTTTTATTATTGATAGCAAAAAAATAATATTAAAAATAATTCTATTCAAGCTTGGTCCAAGAACGAACAATGCTAAAAATTTGTCCATACTGGTTAACGTTTTGTTATTGTACAACGAAAAGCAGCGTATTACCTCCAAATCCCACCAATTTTTTCACAGAACGTTACGTGCAACCAATTGCCATATCTGGTGACATTGACTCCTATCGGCCTATGTTTTCAAATAGTTACACCCATTATTGCCCGCCCTGATTTGAGGTGCTGCCGCTCTATAAGCAACATTTTAAATGCAATAAAATTTTGAGATAATCTAAGGCTTGAATAACACAGATGTGAACGGTATCTCATAGCCGGCCATGCACAATTATAGCCTTTTCTACTTGCTTAACAACAAGAATCCAAATCTGGAGGGTCACTTTTACAAACTTAAACGAAAAACTGGTCAGATTTGGCAGGTTTTTTAACTCTGTTTGTTATCTGTTAAAAACCAAAATTTAAACTTTTAAAAAACAAAATTCTCTCAAATCTCAATAGATTTTGCAGCTTTTTGTAAGTTAAAAAAAAATACTTTGAACGGTTTCTTGAATTTATTGATTTATGATACATATTGTAAAATATTTATCAGCATTTTATACCCTCCACCGAAGAGTGGATGGCATAATAGATTCGTTATTTTGTTTGTGACACTTCAAAATTTGAACGGAGATCCTATAAAGTATATATACGAGTATTATTGATTGTTATAAAGTTCTTTAATGATCTAGCCATGTCCGTGCGTCTGTTTATCGGTTTAAAGCACGCACAATAGCGGTCTAATGAGTTTACCTAGGATCCTAAAATTTTGAATGAAGATAAATTATGACCATGAGACTGTAAATAGGCGAAATCGGACCAGGGGGAAAAAGTTTTCCCTTTCTCGGAGTAAAGGTACCTCCATTAAAAGTGCACTTTTTGGAGTATTTTCTTAACAAATCATAACTTTATGTTAACGGAAAATGATTCAAATTGGTACTGGGACCTACTAAACATCTCAATCAAGGGCAAAGTTGCTGAAATTTATGGCCCATGTGGCCCAAAAACGACCAGCATGTTAAAAGCGGAAGATTAATTAACAATATGAACATGCTCCAATTAAAGCAAATGATGCTTCCAACACAAATATACGATAGAGTAATTTTACAGTTTTGGCTAAGACTAAGGATGACACATCGGCCGAAATGACCCAAAAAACGCACCATTTTTTTCCTTCCCTATGACGTCATTTTGATAATTAAGATTGTTTTACTGTTTACCATGCGAGTTCTTGATGGCCAAAAACAAAGCCTCTACCGTAACATTAATGAAATTTCCTCACAAGTCTTAATATGGCATTACTTTTAATAATTAGGAAAGTTTAATATCCGGCCCACGGTACCTAAGGTCTCAAAAACCAGCTATTTATGCCACTCTCCATATGGGAACAGAAAAAATAATAAGATTATCTGACGCAAACTAAATGTTAACTATTTTAGGAATTTGAATACAATTAGGTGGCGGACTTGGCAATCTAGGTTCATTTAAACATGGGCCATGAAAAGCAAAGAAAAACGGAAATCTACAAAACTGACTTCGTCGTTCATCATTATTTATTTAAAATTAAATAAATTATAAAAACACCAACATCGGTTTTTTGCAATAACTGAAAAATAAACAACAAAAAAGTCAGCTATACAAATACTCGTACAATAATAAAAAATATTAAAATACTTCTTTGAAAACTTTTTGTTTAGAATAAACATCGTGGATTTTACTTCGACCACCCTATATAAATGGGCACATTGTTAAGTAACATCACTTAAATTACTTTATCTCTTCAAAAATGCACTTACTTTTAAGCAATTTCTAAATTTGATGTGGACCTACTTCATATCCAGTAGAGGAGGGTATTTATAGTCGTCTGATATTTACTTTTTACTAGTCATACCCTGCAGAAGGTAGGTATTATTGTGCGATGCCTAGGGTGCAAGACTATCGTTCAAGTTACTTTGGGGTCAACTACGGGTAAGAATACCAATCAATTTTCAGCGTTTAATTCTAACCTTACATATGCCATGCGTTGGGTTCTAACCTAGCTAATCTTTAAGCCTTATAAAAACTTCTTTATAAAATATCTTGGCCATTTGGATCCAAGGTTAAACAGTAGCCCTAGTCGATAAGTAAAATAATTATAACTGATTTGAGAAAAGTTTTACCTCATTTCTTAATGCAATAGGAGGGACTTACGATAGAATGATTAAGTGCTCAAGAAAATTGGATAGACTAGGTTAACTCTTTTGAAATTAAAGTGTGTCGGATCATTAAAAAAAAGAGAAGGTTTTATGCATCTTCAGAACCGGCAGTCCTGTATTGCAAGAGCTTCATTTAAAGTTAGATGGTCTATCGATAAAATCAAACCCGAATAAATTAGCCACTGTAGGAGTAATACTTCTTTCCTGAATCCAGCATCATATCAGTAGACTTTGCCCGGGAAAATGCTGTATGATTTTGATGATGTCCCAATGGCATGTTCGCAGTTCTTCATCGTTTTTATTGCAAATAGGCAATGACCCTTTAAATTACAAGGAACACTTAGGACATAAACCGATTGTAAACGCATTGATGGAAGTTTCACAGAGATGGTAGTACTCTGACGCAAGACGCCAAAGGCGATGTTTAATAAAGGGTTTTCCATTAAGGACCCAATAATTGTATATATTAATAAAACCAGAATATTAAAGATATAGAGTTAAAATTTATTCCATGTGAATGTCTGTCATATGACCACCACGAGCCCGTGCATAGCGATCTATTCTTTGGAACCAATTTTCCACAACTCTTGGACAAATTTCGACCAGAACTGAAGTTGTTGGATTCTTGCATAGACCAATGACTTGATCTGGCCCCATAAAAATAAATCCAATGGCGTTAAATCGCATGAACGAGGTGGCCATTCGACCGGACCATTTCTCGAAATAACACGTTTACCGAATTTGCCTTTTAGTAAATCGATTTTAACACGTGCTGTGTGACTAGTAACACCGACTTGTTGAAACCACATATCATCGATGTAAAGCTCATTCAATTCTGACCAAAAATAATTTTCTTATATGGCACGATAGCGCTCTCCATTGACGTTAACATGACGATTATTTTCATCCACGAAAATATACGTCCCAATCACACCTCCGGCTTAAAAACCACACCACACAGTATTTTTTGCGGATGTAATTGTGTCTCTTGAAGCACATGTGGGTTTGTTGCTGTCCAATAACGCATATTTTGTTTCTTGACAAAACCACTCAGCCAGATATGAGCTTCATCGCTAAAATATTTTTTTTTAATGAAATTCTGGATTTTCTTGACACTTTGCTAGAGAGAGCCACGACTAAGAATTTCGGTAGTAATTTTTAATGATTTTTAAACGTTGCTCGTAATTGAACTGTACCACGATAAAAATATTGACTTCGGCTAACGTTTTGACACTGAAAGATCATTAAAAATATTTGAGGGTGCGTTGACATAAAGATACGAAATTGTTATGTCTCTATTGGAAAACCGTTTAGAAGCATGTCGCACACTATGCTGCTGACTGTTCGGCTTTGATACGTTAGAAAAGTAGCAAAACAAAAATAAAGTTTCTGTTTTTTACATTTATTCGGTCTTTTATCATTATTATGACTTGACCAATTTTTATTCTAGTTCGATACCTTTTTGTTGCTTTTTTTCAGAATCAACTAAACAATTGGTGAAATGTATTGGCTACGGTTGCCAAGCAGACTGTACAGTTGGTTCTAAACCCGCCAATCAGTCTCTGGCAACGATTACTTCGGCTACAAATCAAATGACTTATACGGGAGTCTAATTATGATTAATGAGAATTACCCTGTGTGTATAGTCTTCGAACTGTGCGAAGAGCAATCTTCAAGCCTTGAAATTTCTTCTTTGGGCACACTGTGAATTTCTAAATTTAAAATTTCTTCCTTTTAAATTCTCTAACAAAAGGATTTAATTCCTTCACTTATGGGAAACCTTCCCTTTCTGGCAACCCTCTAAAAAGGGTAACAAAACCGATAACAATCCCAGAGTATATCATCACTGTAACGATAATCTGGCTCTAACACAGAGAGTGAAAAAAAACTTCAGAATTTCAGGGGGGAAAGCATAACAAAGCAACAAACGCGGAGGCGAGTCGAATGAAAGCGGAGCAAGTAAAATTAACCAAAGCGACGAAAATAGTTGAAGCAAAGAAAATAAAGGATTGCTCAATATCCGGTAAAAGCCACACGAATGAGAAACAAAAAGGAAGCTATTCTAACCATGCTCAAATTTTTTACAAAGAAATTCCCCAAAGTTGGCGAAAACGTTTGAGTAAGTGGCGTTGTTTGAAGGAAGGGAATGTATCGAAACAAAAATTTGTAAACCAACAAGCGAAACGTCTATTTTCGAGTAGAACTGAGCACATACAATGAATGGTAGCTAAGTTAAAGAGTTAGTTAAGTTTCGGTTGTTAAGTTATTGTTGTCTAAATCATAACAATGTGAAGCAAATTGGGGTATTTTGTTGGAACAAGGAAGTAGAAGTTTTTTTTCTCTTTTCTTTGGCGACTTATTTAAATTTGTATTTTATTTTACAAGAAAATGTGAATTTCTTGCTGAAATGTATTGTCGTTTCCGCTATAGCCTCTTGAGAATTACTTCAGGTGTTTGTTCTTAAGGGTTTCATTCGTTTGTCACTGTTTAGAATGAATTGGCACTTGTCGGACATTCGGGAGTTTTCATCTACTACTTTAATTTATTTTATTACATACGAGTAAGTACTGTAGTTTTTAGTTTGTCGAATAATGTTTAGCTTATTTCTTTTACTTCTGTGTTTATTGAACTGGAATTAAGCGACAAGTTTGGCCAATAATTTCTTAAATTCATAAACTGGGAAAAAACTCAAATTTATGGCTTAACCTTGTAGTTGCCATAAGAAGTTAGGTCCTAAAAGCGACTGCCTAAATATTCAAAGGGGAAAGTGGATAAATATGAGTCTTTCTACATCACACCGTTATACAGGATATTTTAACTTAGTGCTGATTTTTCTAACGCCTAAAAGGAATATAAATATACTCCAGTTTTATAATAACGACATATTTAGTCACATCATTGTAGTCAAAGTAACAGTTGCAAATATGAACCCATTTGGATAAGCTTTGCATATTGCGCAAGTTTGCCCAATGACGAACCCTATTATGCTATGACAATATAGATGGATGTGGTAAAATTTCGCATTAGATATCTCATAATACACTATACTTAATTTGAGCAGTATAGGATCAGCTAGGGAGGATCTGAGCAGTAATGTCTGAATACGAAAAGCAGTAATTAGAAGGGACAAAAATACTGTTACAACATTGAACACACCCATTTCATTAGTAGAACTGAACATACCCCGTTAATTTCATACAGGTTTTGAAAGCTAACCTCAATAGCGTTAGTCTGTAACGGGATTTTAAAATTGTTTCAACTTTCTTTATGGAGTGGCCAGATAATGAGAACCGTATCGCTGTAATAGTGCTTTTCAAGTGTGAATTGAAAAAAAACGATATTTTCAAAACGCTCCGGCCATTAGGGATTAGCCGCATGTTCATCTACCGATGCATTAAACTGTTTGAGGAGGCTGGAGATATAAATGACCGCTAGCGGCCGGGCCGCCCACGCTCTGTTCGAACACAGTATGTCATTAAAGCAGTTAAATCAAGAATTCACAGAAATCCGCTCCGAAAACAGAAAATCATGGCCCGTGAGATGAATATCACGCAAAAGTCCATGAGTCGAATCATTAAAATGACTTGGGACATTCAAACAACGTACCGGACTTTTATTGACTGCAGCTTTAAAAAAAAAATAGGATTGAAAAATACAAACGTCTTTTGGTAAAGCACGCTGATAACTTGCACAGAAAAATTTTGTTCACCAATGAAAAAATTTTTACCGTTCAGAAAAATTTAACAAGCTAAATGATAGAGTGTATGTGCGGTCATCTAAGGAAGCATCTGAACTGATCCCAAGGGTTGAAAAGGGCCATCACCCAGCTTCAGTCATGGTTTGGTGCGGTTACTCTTACGATGGGGTCACTGACTTGCATTCTGCGAACAAGGAGTCAAAACATCGGCCAAAGTTTACCACGAAATTGTTTGGAAGCTTTTGTGAAGCCTCTTAACAATTCCCTGCCAGCCATGGACTTTCCAGCAGGATTCTGCGCCAGCCCATAAGGCCAAAACGTCCCAGGCCTGGATTCGAAACAATTTGCCAGCGTTCATTTCCTCTGAAGAATGGCCCTCGGGCAGTCCAGATTTGAACCCATTGGATTACAAATTGTGAACGGTTTTAGAGGACAAGGTTTGTCACAAAAGATACCCCAACATTGGATCTCTTAAGACTGCTTTTGTTCGAGCTGTGGCCAATTTTCCAATGGACGAGGTTCGTGCATCTTTTGACGATTGGCCAGTGCGACTTAAGGTGTGTGTAAAGGCAAAAGGCGGACATTTCAAATAAGTGGATTCTTTTTGAATACAATATACATCAATAAATATATTAAAAAATATTTGGTCCAAAAACATTTAGTACTTTTTATTTTACAGCATAAAACGTGTGTAACAGTTTTTTTTGTCCCTACTAAATATTATGGATTTTTTTGGCAAAACCGGATGGAAATATTAAACCGGTTCTTGCTAACTTAGCCATCCTCCTTGATTTGAACTTTATCTGTACATATTTTCGAATAGCCCCCCACACAAATATCCCTCCCGACTTGATATCATGCTGCTCTAGAAACCACAAATTAATCACAATCTTGCTAAAAGTTTGCATAGAACGTTACGAGACCCCTATTATTAAATAACTGGTGACACTGTACAGTATCGGTATATATAGTTTTGAATAATCTCTTTATAAAGCTCCTTCCAAACCTGACGTTTTTAATCCGACTCCACAACCTCTTGTTGATCCTGCCCTGATTAATTAGTATTAGGCTAACTTGCTTACTTCGGTCTTGGTCGTACATTCTCAAGCTTGTTAAATAAATAATTCTTGGATCCTTCTTCACTTAGCCTACCCACCACGTCCTAGTCATATGGTCAATGGTTTATGTCGGTACAACTGCTAATTAAACACGATCTTGCTTAAATTCTTCATGCTCCTTTATGAGGAACAATTTGAAGTTTATCTGTCCGAATTTCCAAAAAGCCCCCCACACAAATATCCCTCAAGATATGAGATCTTGCTGCTCTAGGAAACTAAAACACGACTAAACTAAATCCAGCTCAATGAAATTAAATCACGAAATTAAATTAAACCCACACAAACATCGCTCCCTATTTGAAATCCCGCTGCTCTAGGAAATTTATCACGATCTAGCTCAAAGTTAGCATGGAGCGTGATGAGAGACCAATAACTAAATAAGTGATTGAACTGGACAATAAAGTACATGTTTTCGAATACTGTACTAATAAAGTGCATTTTTAAACGTAAAGCTTTTAAAGCCACATATAACACCTGATTCCGACCAAAATTATAATGGTGCTTTACGAGCAACTAACGCCCATCTCTGATGAAATTGTACCATATAATTTCATTATTTGAATAGCCACCGCGCAAAGATCCCTCCCGATTGTAGGTGACGTCGCTTTGGAAGTCACATATTAACTCCGATTTTGTCTAAATATCTCATGGTTCATAAAGGTACTTCCTGCTGTGAATACGAGGGCGACCGAAAAACTAACTGGCCTGGTACATTTTCTGTTTTACTAGCAACTTTTTTGTTTTTTAAAAGCAATCTTTTATAAGCCATCTGTCAAAATTTCCGAAATATTTAAAGATTAGTTTCTTTGTTACAGGTGATTGAAGTAAACAAGTTTTATAATTTTTGAAAAATGGAAAATAAAGAGTTTCGTGCGGTAATTGAACACTTTTATATGAATGGTTATACGCCACAATTAATCAAAGATGAATTGGATTCTGTTCATGGTGATAATGCACCATCATACTCCACCGTGAAATCCTGGGTTCAACAATTTAAAATGGGTCGTTCAAGTACGGAAGATGAACAACGCTCTAGAAGACCGAAAACTGCTACTACTAGTGAAAACAATAGAAACATATTAAATGAAGTGACTTAAGATAGACGAATAAAGCTCACAGAACTTGCTGATATTGTTAAAATACACGAAACACAAGTTTGGAGTATTTTACATGATGAACTCCACATGAAAAAGCTATCCGCAAGATGGCTGCCAAGTTTGTTGACTTTGTCCCAAAAAATTGTCCGTTGGACCAATTCCGAGGAGCTTTAGGCGATTTATCAGCGTAATCCAATAGAGTTCTTGCGCCGATTCATAACTGTTGATGAAACATGGATCCATCACTAAATCCCAGAATGCAAATAACAGTCAAAACAATGGATAGAAGCTGGTAAAAGTGGTCCCAAGAAGGCGAAAACTGTTAAGTCAGCAGAAAAAGTAATGGCCACAGTATTTTGTGATGCAAGGGGTATAATATATTAACTGATTATCTTGAGAAAGGAAAAACTATAAATAGTGAATATTATTGTGCATTATTGGATCGGTTGAGTGAAGAAATTAAGAAAGCATTTAGAAAAAAAAAGTTCTTTTTCATCAAGATAATGCTCCTTCAGACACTGCATTTTTAACTCCACAAAAACTGGCCGAATTACGATTTGAAATTGCTCCGCATCCACCATATAGTCCAGATTTAGCTACTTCTGATTATTTCTTGTTTCCAAGTTTAAAAAAATTTCTCGGTGGCAAAAAATTTTCGTCCAATAGCGAGGTTATTGCTGAAACTGAGGCATATTTTAAAGGTCTTGAAAAATCGTATTTTTCGGATGGAATTAAAAAACTTGAAAAACGTTTGATGTAGTGTATTGAGTTGGAAGGAGATTATGTTGAAAAATAAATAATAATAATTTCAACAAACGGTTCTTTTTATGTTAGGCCAGTTACTTTTGCGGTCGCCCTCGAATTTTCATCAAGTACCGATCCCACAAATGTTATTAATGGCGACGATCCCACAAATGTTATTACTGTTGCGAAAATTTCTTACTTTCAACAATTGCAGCAAGGCTTTCTGAAGAGGGTTGTCACGGACCCGAAATCATGATAAAAGTAGTGTGCAGCCACGAAAATCAATGTCACTTTGCCATTTTGTTAAAAACTTGTCTTCTATTTAAATATAGAAGCAAGAGGTCTTGGGCCGGTTTAATCCCTGTTCAATGTGTAAAAGCAACAGACCGAAATAAAACAAACGAGCTAAACATTTCTTAAAATTCTTGAAAAAAATTCTAAAAATCTATAAAAAATATATTTAATTTTAAAAATAGAAAATTTCTATTTACGCTTTGTATTTGACCCAAAAGGTCAACAATTATATTGGCACAAATATATCCGATTACTGTTTTAGATTTGTAAGACTTATGCGAACATTTAATAAAATTTCGAAGGCTATGAAATATTAACATATAAAAAAAATTTCTTTTTTATATACGTTAAATTTTATACAATTGGTCAATCGGCTCCAGAACAGCAAGACTTTGCGTAGAGCCTAATAATGCACTTTCTGTCATATTAAATTTAACCCAGTCCTTGAGAGGAGGAAAAACCTCTAGTCTGATCTGACCCATTTTTTCAACAACCATCAATACATGATTCGGCAAATTTTCACCCAAAAGGGCTTCAACAATCTGACCTGTAGTTTTCTTTCCACAGACAGACAGACGGACATGGCTTGATCGTCTTAGTATTTGAATAACAATGTGAATATTCCCTCTACCCTATGGTAGGGGGTATTAAAGCAATTGGACAATAAAAAGTTCTGCCGTCCCAGTGCTTGTATACCCTTTACCGTGGATTTATCTACAGGGCGTTTTTTTCAGACATGTGGTTTTCAAGAAGAAATAACACGTATATAGTTTAATGCTATGACCAAGAATTTAGCTGTATTATAAAGATACGGGTTTGCCATTATGTTTTAAAAATGATTTCGGGCAAGTGACTGCCGCGGCTGGATGGAATATATTCCCAGCCGAGAGGCCCAATTTTTGGCCACTTTTTGCAGCATTTGGGCCATATCTGTGCAATATTCTCTTCCAAGGCGTCAATCGTGTCGGTCTTATCTGAGTAGAAAAGCGACTTTACCTAACCGCACAAAAACTAGTCCAGCGGCGTTAAATTGCACAAGCCTGGAGGCCGTACCACAGGCGCTCGAGGTAATGGTCTCACCAAAAATTTTCTTAAATAAATTGATTGTTTCGTTGGCTGTGTGGCACTCAGCACCTTCTGATTAAAACCACATCGTTTAAATCAACATCCTCTAACTCAGACACGAAGAAGTTATTAATCATGGCTCTATAGCGGTCCCTATTGACTGTTACATTATTGCCAGCTTCATTTTTAAAGATATGTGGTCTAATATTACCCTCTGCCCTTAGACTACACCAACCAGTGACTTTTTGAGGATGTAACGACGTCTCCACAATGTCTTGTGGATTTTCATTACTCCAAATACGACAATTTTGGTTATTTACGTACCCATTCAACCAAAAGTAAGCTTCATCGCTGAATACAATTTTCTTGTAAAAATCAGGATCGAAGGTCATCTCATTCACTTCGATTTGCAAACGTTGTTCCTGAGTAAGTCTGTGCATTATGAAATGGCAAACTAAACATAAATCAAGTGACAACTGCCAAAAGACCAACTACGAAAAAAGTGCGGCCAGATTGCAAACCACAAGTCTAAAAACACCCTTTATAATATGCAAAATTAGTCAACGGGCGTGGCACCGGTCTCTTTTCTATCACTGTGTCTTTCTTTCCATTCTAACATTATATATACCATCATGTAGCTTAATAATGGTATTGGTTCACGAGATATAGCCTTTCAAAGTTCAGGGTTGTATGGACGGGTCTACGCACTTCTGTCTAATTTTAATGCAATATAGTCTGTATAAAAATGCTAATATTCCGTTAAAATTGTATAACGATATATTCATTACATTGGCCAAAGATGTTATTTTTTTCCTCCAGGATGTATTTCGATCAATGCAATGCAAATATCACGTCAACCTTATACCTCTTATAGTTCTTGAGATATAGTCTTCTTAAATTGTAGCTTGCGTTGTCGATGCCACGCCCCTTGTCCAATTTGTCTTTCAAAGTCATGAAACGGATTTGTTCAAAACATATGTAGGGTCCGAAATGTCCTCATTACACATTTTGCCTGTAAAAAATGCCCCAGTCACATCTTCTTTTTGCACTAACCATGAGAGGAAATCCTTGCATACAAAACTGTAGAATAATAATCATGTTCTCTATCCAGTCTAAAGCTTACAGAACAGCCTATGAGCCAGTATGAAAGCTAGATTTCATTCATATCTTACTTTCTTTTTTTTCCCGATATTCTCCCGTCTTCTCTGATATGTACAGCCAAAATTTTCCAATAACAATAAAAATATTTATGGCTCATTATTTTCAGTTATTTACCAATAAAAAAAAACAAACCCGATTTTTTCCACGAACGCAAAGAACCATTTCAGTATAATCTTTAAAATTTATTACAAAAATTCAACATCTGCGCGTACGAGTAATTTCCATTTCGGACAGAGATTTGACCAGCGGAGAAGCACATTAAAGGTAAAACCATAAAAAAAGGAGCGGAAAATTACATTGCCACGGAAATGTACTTTTAATCGAAATGTTTAAATTTGAAATTGCCAATTTATGTTGGCCAATATTTTTGGGAATTTATTCGATTAAGGTGATATATGTATCTTTTGTTTGTTGTTGTTGGTCTAGATTTGATTAGTATTTGCTGTGCTAAAATAAAATTGCAATTTCCATTACCCATTCGCTCTCTCCCTCTCTCTTTCTCTGGATTTATAGCCATTTAAAGTTCCTCAAGCGAACAGGACACGGCGACAAACTGAAAGGGAAAGGACACTGCACGGGAACTTCATTTTAAATCACAATCCTTGAGATACTCGTACCTGCCCCAGCATTCACGCTCATCGATATTGTGGGGTTGAAGTACTAAAAAAAGTTTAAGTACATTTACGTTTTACGGATAAGAATCAAAGTGTTTCAAACAGCTACCGCAGAGGGATGGTAGCAAAGACAGCCTTTCTACCTACAACCTTTTGGTTCTGTTGTCCTGCCCGTTAAAAAATGTTAACATCAACAACGATTGTGGTCAGTGCTGGTCATGTCTGCGCACATGAACATTAAAATTTCTTTTGAAGGTATCGTAATTTCGTCTTTGTTTGCGTTCGAGAGAAGTTCCCATTTCGTTTTTAATTGTATGTTAAAGGATATGCGTAAAGGATCATTTGTTTTGTAGCGCTTTCGAAAAAGGATATTAATGTGAATCTCCTTCGACTGTTTTCCAGTTTGTTTGTATCTTCAGTAGAGCTCGTCATTGGCAATAAAATGTTATATGAGCAGTATGATTTGGTACGTTTATGCCGGATGGGAAAAAAACCGCGGTTAAACGCAGTATAAGATTAAATAAGCTGTAGGAGGCAATGCTACACTTATTGCCCGATTAATATTGAGCTTTTTTCTAATCTCATGTTACAAAGATTTAAAAACGTTTAAGAGAAGTGCTGCGCCAGTAAAACTATATCAAAAGTGTCTAAAGGCTTTCTTTTTACTTGGATATTAAACAACTCTATCTATATTCCACACCACGCTGGGGAACAGGGTATTATGACCAGCAGATGTTCGTAACATCTAAGAGTAAAAAGATAGACTCTGAAAGAGATGAAGCTATGATTTTGGCATGGGTTAAAAACTTTGGAAAGGTAAAAGGTAGGACTGGCAATTCGCCCCCTTGCATTTGCGGACATGGTCATAGATGGACATATTTTCATGAAATGAGCCAAAGAATATGCTGGCGAAATTTGTCCAGTCGTAAATGAATCACCCTATATAGCTTCCACTCATATTCAGCCTATACGAGGTCGACCGTAAAAGTACCTTTTTTTGGAATTATTATTATTTACTTTTCAACATAATCTCCTTCCAACTCAATAGACTTTATCAAACGTTTTTCAAGTTTTATAATTCCATCCGAAAAATAAGATTTTTCAAGACCTTCAAAATATGCCTCAGTTTCAGCAATAATCTCGCTATTGGACGAAAATTTTTTGCCACCGAGAATTTTTTTTATATTTGGAAACAAGAACTAATCAGAAGGAGCTAAATCTGGACTATGTGGTGAATGCGGAGCAATTTCAAATCGTAGTTCGGCCAGTTTTTGTTGAGTTAAAAATGCAGTGTTTGAAGGAGCATTATCTTATTGAAAAAGATCTTTTTTTTCTAAATGCGGTCGTTTTATCTTGATTTCTTTACTCAACCGATCCAATGCACAATAATATTCACTATTTATAGTTTTTCCTTTCTCAAGATAATCAATAAATATTATACCCCTTGCATCCCAAAATACTGTGGCCATTACTTTTCCTGCTGACTGAACAGTTTTCGCCTTCTTGGGACCACTTTTACCAGCTTCTATCCATTGTTTTGACTGTTCTTTGCATTCTGGGATGTAGTGATGGATCCATGTTTCATCAACAGTTATGAATCGGCGCAAGAACTCTATTGGACTACGCTGATAAATCGCTAAAAGCTCCTCGGAATTGGTCCAACGGACGATTTTTTGGGGCAAAGTCAACAAACACGCCACCCATCTTGCGGATAGCTTTTTCATGTGGAGTTCATCATGTAAAATACTCCAAACTTGTTTTTCGTGTATTTTAACAATATCAGCAAGTTCTGTGAGCTTTATTCGTCTATCTTTAGTCACTTCATTAAATATTTTTCTAATGTTTTCACTAGTAGTAGCAGTTTTCGGTCTTCCAGAGCGTTGTTCATCTTCCGTACTTGAACAACCCATTTTGTATTGTTGAACCCAGGATTTCACGGTGGAGTATGATGGTGCATTATCACCATGAACAGAATCCAATTCATCTTTGATTAATTGTGGCGTATAACCTTTCATATAAAAGTATTTAATTACCGCACGAACTCTTTATTTTCCATTTTTCAAAAATTATAAAACTTGTTTACTTCAATCACCTGTAACAAAGAAAATAATCATTCAATATTTTGGAAATTTTGACAGATGGCTTATAAAAGATTGCTTTAAAAAAACAAAACAAAAAAAGTTGCTAGTAAAACAGAAAATGTGCCCGGCCAGTTAGTTTTGCAGTCGCCCTCGTATTATGCGTTAGGCTCTAGAAGCCACATCATACATCCAATCTTGATGAATTTTGACACAGTTCGTTACGATCAAAGAGTTACTGACGCATAAAAAAAGTGACATCGGTCTAAATTAGTTTTAAATACAAATTTAATGTCTAAATGCTGATTTCGATATAACGCGTGATCCACTTCGAGGTTTTCTACTTTTTTAAAGAAAAAACACAGAAAATTAAATTGAATGGGGAATTTTAATTATTATTTGAAAAAACATTCTTTGGCATTTATTTTTTGAAGATTATGTTTATCAAATGTTGGCCGCGGTTAGGTCTCAGATGGTTTATCTGTTGAGTCCAATTTTCGATGACTCGTTCGAGCATTTCGAATAGTAACTAGCGAATGACACGCGTGATATTTTGCTCCAAGGCTGAATCGAAGCTGGTTTGTCCACATAAACTTAAGACTATACATATCCCCACAGGAAAAAGTCTAACGGTGTGATATCACACGGTCACCGAAGTGTTCTCTCAATAAACCCACTGATTGATGCGATATGTGGGAAGTGGCGCCGTCTTGTTGAAACTAAATGTCGCCGAGATCACGAGCTTCAATTTCAGACATCAAATAGTCGGTTATCATGGCACAATAATGGTCGCCATTGACGGTGACTTTCTCACCGTCATCATTTTTGAAGAAATATGGACCGATGATTCCACCGGCCCACAAACCACACCGTTATTTTTTCTGGATGAAGCAGCTCTAGAACCTCCTCTGGTTGCTCTTCGTCCCAAATGCGGCAATTTTGCTTGTTTACGTCTTAAAAGACCTATACGGTCGATTGCTGTTTTGTTTCGGGTTCATGTGCATAGATCCATGATTCGTCAACTGTAGTAATGTTATACACTGCCTTAAAGCTACCGCAGTTATACTTTTTCAACAACTCTATGTACCAATCCATACAAGCCTTTTTTTGAGCATTCGTCAAATTATGAGGGATTCAAAGAGAACAAATTTTTTTTTACGGCCAAATGAACATAAAATATCTTATTGATGGTTGTCATACTAATGTCGAAGGATGTCTCAGTTCACGCACAATATCGATGGTTTCTGGCAAAGTGACTGAAGTTGAACGTTCTTCATGAAATTCATCTTGGAGCGAACGGCATCCGAGACTATTTGTACCAGCTATTAACACTGGTATTTGATGGTGCTTCATCGCCAAAAGTCAAAACAAGTTGATTTAAACACTCTCGGTCTCGATAACCCACGCCGCAAATCGTAAAAAATCATCGCACGAAAATGTTCACGGGATAATTCCATTTTTAACTCTAATGAATTTTTCAACGCACTGTAAACAAAACAATTCGCCCTCAAATGACAAAACGTTCTGAGTGAAGTTATGCTAAAAAATGTCAAAGTTTCCAATGGCAGTTCCAGTTTGCATCTGGAAACACTAGTATTGTCAGGACCCAAAATATAAATAGCAAACATTTATGTTTTCAAAAAAATTTTCCTTTTATCTCTTTAGAAATTGTTTATCATTTTCTCCTTACTTTTATCCAGAAAACGACATTATTGTCCGTATATTTTATTGTACTTGAAGTATATACATAGTAGGGTCATAAATACTGTTACACACGTTTTATGCTGTAAAATAAAAAGTACTGAATGTTTTTGGACCAAATATTTTTTAATATATTAATTGATGTATATTGTATCCAAAAAGAATCCACTTATTTGAAATGTCCGCCTTTTGCCTTTACACACGCCTTAAGTCGCACTGGCCAATCGTCAAAAGCTGCACGAACCTCGTCCATTGGAAAATTGGCCACAGCTCGAACCAAAGCAGTCTTAAGATATCCAATGTTGAGGTATCTTTTGTGACAAACCTTGTCCTCTAAAACCGTTCACAATTTGTAATCCAATGGGTTCAAATCTGGACTGACCGAGGGCCATTCTTTAGAGGAAATAAACGCTGGCAAATTGTTTCGAATCCAGGCCTGGGACGTTTTAGTTGTTGTTGTTGTAACAACAATATATTTATTTTGAAGTCTTGTTCGTCTATGGGGGATCTGCTTCAATATCCAGGTGAAGGAAACGCGCCATTTGAACTGGATGCGTCCACAGAGACCTGGGGGTCAGCTGAGTGGGCTTGGCCGGACAATTGAAGAGGTGCAGTACATCATGTGGTCCCTGGTGACAGGCGGGACAGATGTCCGGAACGTTAGCATCAATTCGTGCCCAGTAAGAATTGAGGCGGCTGCACCATCCGGATCTCAGCTGCGCCAGAACCACGCGCGTCTGCCGAGGTAGTACCTTCTCCTCAGGTGAAATCTCCGGGGGATGTTCCCCTAGCACTGCATTCACACGGTAGCTGGATACTGCTGCTGCGACATCATCGGCGTGAATGTTGTTCAAACCTGCCTGATAGTTTCGATGATCTAAAGGTTCTCTCTTATACCGCTGGACCTATCTCTCTAGATCATGAAGATCGTTCCTGATCTGCCTGGGTGGAGGCATCCTGTTCAAGAGATGGTGGTTAGGATGACTGCTGCGAAAACACCCTAGCAGGTATTGCTTAGACAACAGGAAATTGTATCTGCGCACGGTAAGGACCTTCGTCTCCTCATGTAGATGGTCCTCAGAGGACATAAGAAGACACCCTGTTGATGTTCTAAGGGCGGCATTCTGGCATGTCTGAATTTTCTTCCACTGCGTCGTACTCACGTTCGCCGACCATACAGGTGCTGCGTAGTTTGCTACAGACCGACCTATCGCTTTGTAAGAGGTCAACAAGGTTTCTTTGTCGGCTCCCCATGTACTGCCGGCAAGTGACTTGAGGACCTTGTTCCTACTTTTGAGTTTATCGAAGATAGCTGTAGCATGTGCAGAGGATCTAAAAAGGCTGTCCAATGTGACCCCAAGGATTTTGGGGTAGTTGGTGGCCGGGATGTTGACGTCATCGACTTTCACATTGAGTGACAACCGCACCTCTGCGGTCCAAGCAGTAAACAGTGTGGCTGATGATATTGAGGCGAATATTTTCATATTCCTCGCAGTGAAGAAACGTGCTAAGTCAGTGAGGTAATAGTTGATTTTCTCGCAAATGTCATCCACTTTAGGTCCTGACGCCAGAATTGTGCAATCGTCAGCGTACGACACAATTTCAACGCCGTCTGGTGGTGCAGGAATTTTAGAGAGGTAGAGGTTAAACAGAGCCGGGGATAAAACTCCACCCTGGGGAACTCCATGTTTACCTCTACGGGGCTTCGACTTTCTGTCTCTAAATTCTACTTATGACTGGCGCCCACACATATAGTTTACGACCCAACGTTTCAAACTGGGCGGAAGGGACGTTTCTTCAATGTCCTCGAACAGAGTGGCATGATTGACCGTGTCGAAGGCTTTTGTGAGGTCAAGAGCCACGAGGACCGTCCTGTCGTTAGGCTTGTTCTGGTTAAGGCCGCGACTTATACGTGTGGTGATGGCGTGTAAAGCAGTTGGGAGGAGCAGTGCTTCAAGCGTCTTTGCTACTGGAGAAAGCAAGGAGATCGGCCTGTACGAATCTCCTTTACTTGCGTCTTTGCCTGGCTTCAGTAGCGGGACCACTCTGCCCATTTTCCAGGCATCGGGAACTTCGTGAGTGGCTAGCGACAGATTGAGCACTTTGGTCATGTACTCTACTCCCGGAGTATCCAAGTGCTTTAACATCAGCATTGAGATTCCGTCCGGACCCAGCGCCTTTGATGACTTTGCGCTGCGGATGACATGGGCAACTTCGCCAACGGTAAATTGTGGTGGTGCCTCTTCGACTCGGAGAGCGCGGATACGACGCAATACTCTCCTTTTCGCCTTATCACTCTCTGGGTGCTCAATAAAAAGCCGGTTAAAATAACACGCGCACCGCTTCGGATCTGTCACTGTTCTATCACCGAACGTGACAGCTGTCCGATCATCCTTCCTTACAGGGTTAGAGAGTGATTTGACCGTTGTCCACAACTTACCAATTCCGGAAGTCAAGTTGCACTGCTTTAAGTGGTCTAGCCATTTGTTCCACTTATATTCGTTGACCAACCTACTGATCTCGGAGTTGAGATCCCTAATTCTAGGGTCAGTAGGGTTGGAGCGACGAATGTCATCACGCTCGTCTGCGAGTCCCGCTGCCTCTGCTGGGAAGTTTGGTCATACTTCGGGTATTCGACCAGCAGGGATATGGCGATCGGCTGCTGCGTTGATGATGGCCCGGAACTTTTTCTCGGCTACCCGAACGTCCGACGGAATAGCTAGATTATTAAAGCTGCGGTTGGTGGCTTCTCTGAAGGCCTCCCAATCAGCCTTTTTTTGATTGAGAAACGTACGGCGTTCAGAGGTTATGAAATCGGGTGGTCTATTAATGGAGAGAATTATGGGAAGGTGGTCCGATCCTAGTGAGATGACGGGTTGCCAGGTGACGTCGTTGATCAGGCCAGGCGATGCCAAAGTGATGTCTGGCGAGCTATGGCAATCGCCCATAATCCGCGTGGGGGCGTCCTCATTCACTGTGCAGAACGTAGAGCTATCAATTTGCTCTGCCAAAGCTATGCCCCTCTGGTCGTTATCTAGGAGAGAATGCCACAGTATGTGGTGAGCATTAAAGTCTCCTAGGACCAAGCGGTTATTGCCTTGTAGCAAATTGCTAATGTCTGGCAGATAACGCGGGGCACAGCTACCAACCGGCGGAATGTATACGTTGTACAGCTCTATTTCGGCAGTTCCAGACTTGACTGCTACCCCCATACATTCCATGTATGGGTCTCTAGAGTCAAGCTCAGGCGAAATAGGTCTGTACTGCACAGAATGGTGTAACAGGAAAGCAAGTCCCCCACCTCCACTTGTGGTGCGATCCTTACGTAGCACGTTGTATCCGTCACAACTGTGCAGGCTGCAGGTGGCATTCAGCTTAGTTTCTTGGATCGCGGCGACCATGATGTTTCTCCGATTCATAAATTCTATGACCTCACTGATTTTGTTGCGTAGGCCATTACAATTAAATTGCAAGATTGATGCACTGTCAGGAGTGGCAACAGCAATCTGTGGTGTAAGATGCTGTATGTGTTGATGCTGTTGCGAGGGCGACTGCGGGGGAGTCTCGTAGTTAGATGATGATGATGACGACGAAAATGCAGACGACGATGATAACACCAAATCCGGAGACCCACTGCTAACTTCGTTGATACAGCATGAGGCAACAAAGTCTGCTTCGCTATACTCCCTGATGTGGTTCAGACCTGAACAGCTCCTGGAGTGCACCCACTCAATGCAACGATTACACCTTACAGACGTAGCACGATGGTGTATTCGGTTCTGACAAACCGAGCAGATCCAAGGTCCGGGGTTTTGTTCGATCCTGGCTCGGACCAGTAGTATTCGGAGCAGGCATTCCGGAAAGTGCTGCTCCCACGACGAAAAAATGGACGAACAAAAAACATATATTGTTGAGGTGACTGCCCCTGGCCGAAGAGTTTCGGGTCAATCCGGTTCATAGAACCGGCAGTCGCGGGAATGTTTGGACGTTTTAGTCTTATGGGCCGGCGCAGAATCCTGCTGGAAAAACCATGGCTGGCAGAGAATTGTTAAGAGGCTTCACAACAGCTTCCAAAACGGTTTCTTGGTAAACTTTGGCCGATGTTTTGACTCCTTGTTCGCAGAAATGCAGGTCAGTGACCCCATAGTAAGAGAAACTTTACCAAACCATGACTGAAGCTGGGTGATGGCCCTTTTCCACTCTAAGGATCAGTTCAGATGCTTCCTTAGATGACCGCGCATACTCTCTATCATTTTGCTTGTTAAACTTTTCCTGAACGGTAAAAATTTGTTCATCGGTGTGCAAAATATTTCTGTGTAAGTTATCAGCGTGCTTCACCAAAAGACGTTTGCATTTTTCAATCCCATTTTTTTTTAAAGCTGCAGTCAGTAAATGTCCGGTACGTCGTTTGAAAGCCCCAAGTCCCAAGTCTTTTTTAATGATTCGACTCATGGACTTTTGCGTGATATTCATCTCACTGGCCATGATTTTCTGTTTTCGGAGCGGATGTCTGTGAATTCTTGATTTAACGGCTTTGATGACATGTGGTGTTCGAACAGAGCGTGGGCGGCCCGACCGGTGGCGGTCTTTTACATCTCCAGTCTCCGCAAACAGTTTTATGCAACGGTAGACGAACATGCGGCTAATCCCTAGTGGCCGGAGCGTTTTGATAATATCGCTTTTTTTTGAAAAGCGCTATTACAGCGATACGTTTCTCATTACCTAACAACTCCATGATGAAAGTTGAAACAATTTTAAAATCCCGTTACAGACTATCACTATTGAGGTTAGCTTTCAAAATCCATATGGCATTAACGGGATATGTTCAGTTCTACTATTGAAATTGGTGTGTTCAATGTTGTAACAGTATTTATGTCCCTACTAAGTAATAAGTTGTGAATAGCGTAGAAGTTGGGCATTTCTCCACGAGTTGAATCGAGTTAAAGAAAGAAATATTAAACCGTCTCCCATATTATGGAGTACCTTTCGGTATATATTTTTTGTAGACACTCGTACAATTTTTCTTAAATTTTGCAGATATGAACTTTAAAAATTTCTACCCACAATGATTGAAAATTTTACTTTATACTCGCAAGTATGGTAAGCTTACCTTTTCGAACAAATTTCCTGTTTCACATTATAAATCCCATTCATCATTAAATAAGCTAATTAGCGCATGGTTTTATGGCAGAATGTTTGGCTCGTTTATCCTCTGCCACGGCGTGTGAGGCATATTCAGTTTGCCTTCAGTTTGGTGTTGCTTATGAAAATTGCTTATTTTCTACACAGACAGAACAGAATTTTTGGTCAAACGAATGTTGGTGATTGTATGTACCATCTAAGTATTCTATCTCTACAACCGAATGTTGATAGGGTAACGGCAATTTACACTATCGGTTGTAGAGACAAAGTATAGGTAACAATAACTGATTAAGATGATTATTGGAACTGAATTTGTCATGTATTGATTGCTGTAATAGAATTTCCACTAGCGAATTTTAGTCAACATTTAAAACCTATAATATTTAATCGGCTTAAGTTACAACAAAAACTTTTTTACAACTAAAACATATTTCAAAATCCCCAAAAATTTATACAAATACAAATCAGACAGTTTAAGTTTCTTGGGTTAGATAAAAATAAAAAAATAATATTTTAAGAATATAAAGTAGAATCAGGCTTAACTGTTATTTAGAAACTTTACTCAGACTTGATTAGAATTTTCTCCATGGATAGACCACCTTATTATTAAAAACAAAAACTGATTTTATTTTGCTTTTCCCTAGTTAAGGCCACCCAAAGCTTGACAATAAATATTGTAATTTATCTAAATTAATTCTTTTTCCGATTGTGGCATCAGTACAATGCTTATCAAAACATTTATCCAAAGACGTATTTTTTTTATTGATCAGTTGGCCCATTGGCAAGGCGGTAAAATACAGCATGTTTTCAAAAACTACTTAATACCAGCAAGCTATAACAACAACCAATACATGTACAAATTCAGTTCCAATAATCATCTTAGTCAGTTAAGATAGCCGATACTTGTTTCTTCAATGGAAAGTATCAGTTCCTTCTACTGAAAATTGCTGTGTACCCAGTCGAAATTCGATTGCAACGATGAAATACATAGATAGATCGTGCAACCATCAACATTCGGTAGGCAAAAAATTCGGTTGTGACAACAAATCTGTTCTCTGTGGGTAGAATATCTTTTTCTAGGGTACATGCGATTCGACTTAAATTAACTTTTTAACAATGTACACTTATGCATGTATTTATTGATGTACAAACATATGTACACATTGTTTCGACAAGGTGATCATTTTAATTTTAATTGATGTACATACCCACATATAAATATTTAAATACTTAATTATTCAGAGAAGTGCATAACGCACAGAAATCTTTATTTTGTAAAAGGAAAATTTTATTATTTTTACAAATATACTCGTGTACGTAATTTTGGGCTAATGGAAATTCGAATTGCTCGTAATGGAAGTAATATGGACGCATATATGCTTATTTATATAAGCTGGCTCCACAATCTATTGGGGGTTGAGGCCTGCTCAATAAATAATTAAAAATTACTTCGGCTTTAGACGTTTGGGATATCCAAATAGAGATACTTTTTTCAATAGTCTTTTTTGAGAGATCACGTGTGAGTCGTGTCATGCTGTCATGTTGTTTTTGTTTAGTATTATTTGGCATTTCATCATGGAAAGACTTACGTCTTAACAACGTTTACAAATCGTTCAACTTCATTACGAAAATTCACGTTCTGTGAAGAATGTGTTCCGTGCACTTCGCTCAACTTATGGTCAACATAATCGGCCAACATTTCTGGCTCAATGGGTATGTAAACAAATAAAATTGCGACATTTGGGACGAAGAGCAAACAGAAGAGGTTAAGGAGCTGCCACTTCTTTCAGAAAAACACCGGTTTGGTTTGTGGGCCGGTGGATTCAAAGGTTCATATTACTTCATAAATGATGCCGTTGAGAACGTAACCGTCAATGGCGACCGTTATCGTGCCATGATAACCGACTATTTGATGCCTGAAATTGAAGCTCGTGATCTCGGCGACATTTGGTTTTAAAAAGACGGCGCCACTTCCCACACATCTCACCGATCAATGGATTTATTGAGAGAACACTTTTGTGAGCAGATAATTTCACGTTTTGGACAAGTGAGATGGCCGCCTAGATCGAGTGATATCACATCTTTAGACACTTTTCTTTGGGGTGACGTAAAGTCCAAAGTCTATGCTGACAAGCCATCTACGATTCAGGTTTTGGAAGCCACCATTATGCGTGTCATTAAAGCCACACCGGTCGAAATGCTCTAACGAGTCATCCAAATTGGGTCCTCAGAATGGAAACCCTGAGGCGTAGTTGCGGCCAACATTTGAAGGAAATTATATAAAAAAAAATAAATGCCTTAAAATGTCCTTCAAATTTCCAATAAAGATTCCACTTTTGATTTAAATTTTTATATATTTTTTTCTTCTGAAAAAATACCTCCAGATGGATTACCCTATATATCCACTACCAAAGCTACTCGGCTCCTCTTGTACTTGAGCTCTCCATCGGATTGGAGTGTTGGTATTTCATGTATGTACGTTTCTTCGAAGGTATCGTTAAACACTGGGTTCACTCATGACCATGTAAAGAGTCCCCGGCTAAAGTTCTATAGTTTTTTTTAAAGGCACATCTATTGTATTTTGGTAGTACTGCGTCGAATTGTCTACATATGTGACGCGCAAAATAAAAAGGGACCTAAGGCTAAAAACCAGTTTTGTTCAGGAGAGCCATTTTAAAGATTAAGTCCCTTTCTATTTGCGCTTAGAATCGTCGACTTCACTTTCATAGAACGCGCATATCTCTGGGAGGGAACACTTTTGGGGCATGGGATCGGTCTTATTCTATACTCAGATGTTGTCCACATCAAAAAAAAAAGTTAAAAATTTTGTTCAGGAGAGCCATTTTAAAGATAAGGTCCCTTTCTATTTGCGATTAGAATCGTCGACTTCACTTTCATAGAACGCGCAAATCTGTGGGAGGGAACACTTTTGGGGCATGGGATCGGTCTCATTCGATGCTCAGATGTTGTCCACATTAAAAAAAAGAAAAAAAATGAAAATTGATTTTTTTACTCTTAGGTCTCTTTCTCTATGCGCTGTCACATATGCGGTCTAGTATCATTTTGTCTTTGTAAGCAACTCTTAAAAGTTGCAAGGGATGAAAGAATTAGTACTTAACATATACTTTGACTGCTATTTAATCTTCTATTTCATACATTTTGGCCGCTATTGACAAGGAACAATGGAGTTTCATATTTCTTATCTCCCTCTGTTTATTTGTTGCTGTTGTAACTAAAGAAGCATTACCTTTTATTGGACTACGTATCTTTTGCTCCCCCACGAGTAATGAGTAATTTCATTTTCATTTGTCTTGTTTTATTTCCTTGCAGGCAGTTGTCCTTTTGATGAATACCAAAACTCCTCGACTTTAAACCGAGTGAAACACAATTTACGTCCTTATGGCGAAAGTTTTGTCCCACTTATTATATTACAGAAGCTAAGACCTCTTTTGCCAGAATGATGGTCGTATCATTGTTTTGACAAAATCGTAGCTGGAGAAATGGGCACACTGATGGGACTCAATAATAAAGTTTATTGTAAGCTCTTTTCAAGTGTCGAGCGATTAAAATGAAATTGGCCATGCAACTTTTGCCAGCTTCTCTTATTTTTTAACAGTATTGTAGAAATAAAAAAGCAGCATTTTAAAATTGAGACATTCATCAAAAACGAAATTATCTTAAGCCTTTGCAATGAAAGAGACAATGACCGCAGTTTGGAATTTGAATAAATTTTATTGAGGAGATTTTTTTTATCAGTGCTCAAGAAGTGAAGCAACTAAAAAGTTTTCAAAAGAATGTTTAAAATATGAAAGGAGATTGTGTTTTATGGCCTTAGTTTATGTAATAACTGTAATGATATAGAAAATCTGTGTAATGTTTATACTATTCATAAAAAATAAGTTTAGATTCTTATAAATTTATAATTCTTTTAACGCTTTATAAAGGAACAGACGGAGACTTCCTTCAAATCAGTGAGCTGTGCACGATAAAATCGTATATTACAGTTTAACGCCGGCTCCAAACGGCTAATGCATTTTTTAGAAAACTGTTAACATGACTAAGAGATAATTCTCTTACTCGTAAAATCGCCGGCATTTACGAGGTGGGAATCCGCCGTTTAAAAATTGTTAGATGATCTTACCCGTGGTTGAACCTGGGTCAACTAGCATGATAGTCGTGCACAATTCTATCACACCACGGCGGGCCGTGCGACCAATGCCTTTTTCAACACTAGGCAAGTGTTAACAATTTTTTTTTGGTATCAAACGAAGAGCTTCTGTATGTGGAAACAGTACGTAAAAATATAACTTTTATACTTCTGAAGTTGCTGACTGTGAAAAAACTCCCATTGATACTCGTAAGTCAATATTTTCTTTCAACGATATTTCGGCATTAACATCAAAAACTACTCACAAAAACAAAACAACGGTATCGATTAGTGCAATGAACAGGGAAGCTGTAGTTCATGAGATTTAGTCGAAGAAAAAACCTGAGATAGATTCGTATTTAAAATTTGTTCATTACATGCTGAAGGTACGTTAATTTTTTGTTCCTCTGTTATTTCGTATGTTCGCTCTTAGGAGGTTTAGATACTGCAGACTAAAGGATTGGTTCCACAAAAGGATAAGCCACAAAACGTTAAACAAATCGATGACCAAATATTGAATTTGCCTATATACTTTATACAGAGTGTCCGCCAGGAAGGTATACTACTTTGTTTTGCCTTCGTGAAGTAGAGACGTGGCAAATTTATTATGGAACAATATACGATAAACAACGTGTTTCAGTCGTTAAAACATTTTATAAAAATCAATCATCGATTACTGTGACGACGAGAAAGATACGTGAAATTTTTGGGAGAAACAACGTGCCAACAAAACGCACTATTTATCATGCAGTAAATGATTTCGTCTGCAGCTGATAGGCCCAGGCATGGACCACAACGTACTGCAAGATCGGCTGAAAACATCAAGAAAGTGTTCAAAACAATGCATCAACCTCAATTCGACGCCGTGCTCAGGAGCTTGGTCTTCAAAGAACAACTTTGGCCAAAATTTTGCATTGTTTGCATTTAAATTTCAGTTGACACAAGAGCTTCTTTCACAAATCCATTTACGCCGCCATACAAATGTCAATAGGATGTTACAGCTCGCCCATGACAACCCCGATTTTCATGAAAAAATTATAATGAGTGACGAGGCACATTTTCATTCGAATGGATATGCGAATAAACAGAATAGTCGGTTCTGGGCAATGGAAAACCCTGAAATTCAGTCAATCAGTCACCTTTGCGTCCATTAAAAGTTTCAGTCTGGTGTGCCAATTGGCCAGAAGGAATCATTGGACCTTACTTTTATGAAAATGAAAACAGCGTAACGGTAACTGTCAACGGGGAGTGATATTGTTATGTGATTGAAAACTTTTAAGCGCCTGCTTTGGGCTTGATTACCACGTGGTATCAACAAGACGGAGCCACATGGCATACAGCCAGGATTACAATGGAATTACTGCGAGACCTCGTTCCACAACAAGTTATTTCAAGAAATGGTGATGTTGATTGGCCTCCATGGTCGCCTGGTTTGACTGATCCTGACATCTTTTGTGGGGATATGTGAAAAGGTTTATGCAGACAAACCAGAAACGCTTGGGCAACTCAAGCAAAATATTCGTGATGAAATTAATGAAATACCGCGTGAAATGTGTGAGAATGTAATGAAAAACGTGCTCAAAAGGGCTCGCATTTGTAAGGCTAGAAGAGGCGGTCATTTATCTGATATTGTATTCTATTCATAATTGCCGACATGAAATAAAATATTTTTCAATATAAGATCCATTCTTATTCATTTAATCAAAAACTGACGGATAACCATTATATCCGAAATCGATTCTTCATGGATACCAGCTGATCCAAACCGCAGGAGACCAGAGTTTTGGGGCAACTAGCACTCTCTTAAGCTAATGCGCATATGATAAAACGGGGTAGATTATCTCAACAACAGTTCTCACAAATTGACTGATATTCGTTCATTATCCTTAGATACCGTAGCATTTTCTAGTAATGCTTATTTAAATTCGAGTGCTAGAAAACGTAAAATTTGTAGTTGCTACAAGTCTAAGTCTGACATCAAATTTGTCAGTTTATTTGCACAAAAAAAATACTGTTTAGCATGTTATCGACTAAACCAATAACACTCATTTTTTGGACACAAAAGCAAAAAAGAATTATTATTATTTTGGTCCCTTATCCAAGACACTTGCATGTAACTCTTCTTTTCTCTCAATACCACTTTAAGTCAGACAATTTTTCTAAGAAAAACACTGTCTTGAAAAAAATCACGCGAGCAAAAATTACAAGGCAATACACTTAGTAGGGACAGAAATACTGTTACAACATTGAACACACCCATTTCAATAGTAGAACATACCTCGTACCCATGCCCCGTTACTGTGATACCCGTTACTGTCATATGGGCTTTAAAAGCTAACCTCAATAGCGTTAGTCTGTAACGGGATTTTGAAATTGTTTTAACTTTCATAATGGAGTGGTCAGATAATAAGAACCGTATTGCTGTAATAGCGCTTATCAAGTGTGAAATAAAAAAAAAACGATATTTTAAAAAGCTCCGGCCACTAGGGGTTAGCCGCATGTTCATCTACCGATGCATAAAACTGTTTGAGGAGACTGGATATGTAAAAGACCGCCACCGGTCGGGCCGCCCACGCTCACCGTATGTCATCAATGCCGTTAAATAAAGAATTCACAGAAATCCGCTCCGAAACAGAAAATCATGGCCCGTGATATAAATATCACGCAAAAGTCCATGAGACGAATCATTAAAAAGGACTTGGGACTTTCAAACGACGTACCGGACATTTATTGACTGCAGCTTTAAAACAAATAGGATTAAAAAATGCAAACGTGTTTAGGTAAAGCACGCTGATAACTTGCACAGAAAAATTTTGTTCACCGATGAAAAAATTTGTACAGCTCAGGTAAAATTGAACAAGCGAAATGATAGAGTGTATGCGCGGTCATCTAAGTCATCATCTGAGTCATCGTTCAGCTTCAGTCATGGTTTGGTGGGGTGTCTCTTACGATGGGGTCACTGACTTGCATTCATTCACTGACTTGCATTTCTGCGAACAAGGAGTCAAAACATCGGCCAAGAAACTGTTTTGGAAGCTGTTGTGAAACCTCCTAACAATTCCCTGTTCCAAAACCACCCATGGACTTTCCAGCAGGATTATGTGTTAGCCCATAAAGCTCAAACGTCAAAGGCCTGGCTTCGAAACAATTTGCCAGCGTTCATTTCCTCTGAAGAATGGCCCTCAGGCAGTCCAGATTTGAACCTATTGGATTACAAATTGTAGATGGTTTTAGAGGACAAGGTTTGTCACAACAGATACCCCAACATTGTATCTCTTAAGACGGCTTTCGAGCTGTGGCCTTTTTTCCAATGGACGAGATTCGTGCAGCTATTGACGATCGGCTAGTGCGACTTAAGGCGTGTGTAAAGGCAAAAGGCGGATATTTGGAATAAGTAGATTAATTTTGGATACAATATACATTAATAGATTTATTAAAAAATATTTAGTCCAAAAAACATATAGTACTTTTTATTTTACAGCATAAAACGTGTGTAACAGTACTTATGTCCCTACTAAGTATATTCAAAATCGATTCTTCATGGATACCAGCTGATCGAAATCGCAAAGACCAACGACAACTGGCAATCTTTTAAGCAAATGATAAAACGGGGTTGATTACCTCAACAACAGTTCTTAGTACAGTTATTGACTGATATTCTCACATTATCCTCAGATACCATAGCATTTTCAAAAAATGCTACTTTAAGTTCGAGTGCTAGAAAACGTGGAATTTTTAGCTGCATTTGTGGCAAGTTTATTTGCAAAACAAAAATTATTGATTTTGCATATGCTAAGGATATTGTCGAAGAGTGAGTCACATGCGACTCACTGAAACAATTCCTACCATATTGACAACACTGTCCGACTGACGTTTTTTCAGTTCGAGAACATTTTACTTTCGTTCACACAGACTCGTATGTTGATGATATCAAAGTTTCTCTTTATGGAACATCGATGTTGTGTCACCACAATTAAGGCGGGCTTTCATTGATATGATTATTCTACTTTCCGATCAATATTTCATGGTGTTGCAAACGGAAGGCCAAGTTTAACATGCCAGAGGGCCTAACAAAATATAGCATCATACCATAAAATGTTTTCAAAACCACATTTTTATCATCATGACTCATGGACACGACACCTTTTTATTAAAATCCATACTCTTTTCCAATAAATCAAAGCGAAACTTCTTTCATTACCTTGAGCTTTCACCGCTGATGTCACACACAAAAGCAAATGTAAAGTTAACTCAAGTCAAACATTTACAAAAACTATCGCACTATCATCATTCTAAACAAAAAGCAGAGAAAAAAATCAATTATTAGTTCACATACGAGTTTTCATACATTAATTTTTTATCGACGCAATCGCAGGTAATCACTGTCAACGTTAATGTCTATATGTGACGCGCAAAATAGAAAGGGACCTAAGGTTAAAAACTAGTTTTGTTCAGCAGAGCCATTTTAACGATTTAAATTCGTGTATCTTTGGTGTACCATCACTTTTATAAAACGCGCATATCTCTGGGAGGAAACACTTTTGGGGCATGGGATCGGTCTCATTCGATGCTCAGATGTTGTCCACTTAAAAAAAATGAAAATTGATCTTTTTTATCCTTAGGTCCCTTTCTCTATGCGCTGTCACATATGCAAATATCCCATATGCGTAAACAGAGTCGTTGACAGCTGCATAAACACGAAGATATCACAAATGATTATGGGTAATGAATGAAAACAAAAACAAGTTCGTATAGGAAAACAATTAAATATGCGCAATTATCAATTAATTCTGATTTTGTTTGCCGGCACTAAAAAACCACAGTGAAACGGCTCAGTTAGGTAAACACGTTATGTGTACTACGTTCATGTTTTATGGTAAAGGCAAAACGAGCTAACCTCCTTCGATTGGAAAGTGGAGCTTCTGCTTAATGTGTTCTACGTCATATTTTATGGTAAAGGCAAAGCGAGCTAAAGTCCTTCGATTGAAAAGTGGAGCTTCTGCTTTATGTGTTCTACGTCATGTTTTATGGTAAAGGCAAAGCGAGCTAAAGTCCTTCGATTGGAAAGTGGAGCTTCTGCTTTATGTGTTCTACGTCATGTTTTATGGTAAAGGCAAAGCGAGCTAAAGTCCTTTGATGTGAATGTGAAGTTTCTGTTTATGCTCTGATGATAATTTAGTTTCAGTTGTACGAGGGATGCTATATATATTTCTGACACTTAGTGTTGCCTTTCGCCATCTGACATTTCAATTGGAAAGTATGACATTTTTGCATAAACGTACTTAGAACGTTTTGACATACATCATTTGTGCTGTTTACAGTGACTTGAAACAATCAATTTGGCAAAAAATGGAATTAACTCGTGAACATTTTCGTGCGATCATTTTTCACAACTTTCGACGTGGATTATCACGACTAGAGTGCATCGATGAAGTTAAATCTTTGTAATGCAATGAAGCACCATCCTATAGCACTGTGAAAAACTAGTTAAATGAATTTAATCGTGGCAGACGCTCGCTCAAAGACGAAGGTCGTGAAGGTTGTCTAAAAACAGCCGTTGTGCCAGAGAACATTGATGCCATGCCTTAACTGATAATGCAAGATCATCATGTGACATATCGTGAGATAGAGGCGTCCTTGGGCATTTCTCCCACCAGCACACATTCGATTTTGCATGAACACCTGGCCGTAAAAAAGGGTTGTTCTCGTTGGATCCCGCACAATTTGACAATCGCTCAAAATAAAGTCGCGTGTCCATTGGTGCAAAGAAATTTGAAAAAAATACGATCGCTGTGCTTCAAAAGACGTTTATAAGATCGTCACAGGTGACGAATCATGGATCTATGCGTATGAGCCCGAAACAAAACAGCAATCGACCGTGTGGGTCTTCGAAGACGAGCCAAATCCAACGCATGTTGTACGTGCAAGAAACACTTCGAAGCAAATGGTCGCCTGTTTCTTCGGCAAATCTGGTCTTGTGGCGACTGTTCCGCTTGAGCAACGTACGAGTAGGAAGTCAATTCTGAGTGGTGCACCACAATGTGTTTGCCTGAAGTCTTCGAAGAAATTCGAAAAACGAACAATAGAAGACGAATCATTGTGCACCATGACAAAGAGAGCTCTCACACATCGGCTCGAACCAGTGCCTTTTTAACAGGTCAAAACGTCAAATTGATGGGTCATCCGCCGTACAGCGTTTATTTTATTTCCGCACATCAAGCAAAAAAGCGTGGTCAACGATTTTCGTCGCCAGAAAATGCTGTTGAAGCGTTCAAAAAATCTGTTTCGGAAGTGTCTCAATCAGAGTGGAAAAAGTGCTTCGACAATTGGTTTGAGTGCATTCAAAAGTGTATAAATCGTGCTGGAGAATACTTTGAAAAACAATAAAACCGTTTTGATGATAAATATTCGCATTCTCATTATTAGGCCAGAAATATACAAAGCAGCCTTCGTAGTCTTTCGATTCGGAACTAGATTTCCCGTCTTATTTACTGACATAAGAATATCTTCAGAATCCACTTTGTTCAAAATTAGGCTGAGCATTAGCCACTCATACTCACATGTGTGCGCAAGTAGCACACAATTAAGCAAGGTTCAAACCCGGTTGTATATCTTAAACTTTTTATGTGACTAAGTTTTTTATCCGGTTATGCCATACGATCGTGACTTGTGTCAAGGCTGCGGTAGATCAGGCCTGCCTATGTCCAAAAAATTCCTTCAGAGCTTACATTTCAGTTCGTAGTTGAATATAAAGGGTGGTTAAATTTTAAGGGCCGATGATGATTTTGAATAAAACACAAATTATTTAATAAATAACTTTGATTTCTTTTTATGATAATATCTTTGATGGTAATATTGGTATGGTTCAATTATGTAATGTATGGAACAAAACATCGGCCAAATGGCCGCCGCGAATTCGGCGACACGCCTCCATCCAAAGGTCAAATTTTCAATGACGTTGAGGCATAATTAAAGTTCTATGCCGTTAACGTGACGAATTATCTCTTTAGTTCTTGAATTGTTGCTGGCTTATCGACGTACACCTTTTCTTTCAAATAACTCCAAAGAAAGAAGTCCAACGGTGCCAAATCACATGATCTTGGCGGCCAATTTACATTGCCAAGACGTAAGGTAACACGGCCAGCGAATTTGTGGCGCAAAAGAGCCATTGTTTCGTTAGCTGTGTGGCAAGTGATACCGTCCTGTTGAAACCACATATCGTGTACATCCATATCTTCCAATTCGGGCCATAAAAAGTTCGTTATATCTCACGATAGCGAACACCATTCACAGTAACTGCCTGACCGGCCTCAGTTTGGAAAAAATAAGGTCTGATGACGCCGCCAGCCCAAAAATCGCACCAAACAGTCACTCTTTGTGGTTGCATTGTTTTTTCGACAATAAGTCTTGGATTATCGTTCACCCAAATGCGGCAATTCTGCTTATTGACGAATCCACTGAGGTGAAAATGTGCTTCATCACTGAAGATGTTTTTCTTCGAAAATTGATTATCCACTCTCGGCCATTTTCAAATAAGCCTGAATAACTTTAACGTATTGCTCGCTTGTGTATCTTTCCATGGTTCAAATTGAGTTAGTCTGAAAATGAGAAATATCAAAAATATTAAATGCATAATGCAGAAAAAAACTTTACGTTTAGGTGTGGTTCACATTCAACATCGCATGTAACCACCATATTTCAATTCAAATTCCGGTCTTGGAATAAATACACGGGGTCCGCTGGACTTCTCGACTCAGTTGGTGCTGTCAAAGGCTGTATGCACGATTAACACAAATCGCGACCTTTAGGTAACAACAGAAACGGATGGCTCATCCTAGGCCGATGATACAGCCGTGGGTTCAGCGGTCCTAGATTCGGTATTCTGAGACAGATGTAATTGCTCTATAGATTCGCAGGACGAGGTCTGACCGCAGACATCATGGGTAGTCAAGAGCCCCCAGAACTTGTGCTGGCCGTACTAGTAGGTGCGGCCCATCGGGCAGTATAGTGGTGGCTGTGCTTTAAACCCAAATCGCTGGAAGCTATGAAGAGTCCAGTTAACGATTGCAAGCAGAGTCCTGCCTCTTTGAGTATCAATGAGTCGGCAATTGGCTTTAGTTGAAAGCTTATGTCAGGGGCTACCTGCGGCGCACAGTGGTCCAGGATCGATTTCCATCGGCCAAAATTGTATAACTTTTGATCTAGTAAATATTTTTGAGTTCTGTAAAAAGGGCAATTGTAGCCAAGGATTATTTTGGGTCAAGGAACATTGGGTTTACCTTAGAAATTAGCCTGAAGCTGACTACTTTTCGTATTTTGCGATTCAAGAAAATTATATTTTTATACCTTAGAAATTAACCTGAATTTGACTACTTTTCGTATTTTGCGATTCAAGAATATTATATTTTTTTTATATTTTTGTTTTTTTTTTTTATATTGGCAGGTAAATGTTCATAAAATGCGAAAAAAAATTATGTTTTTCCTTATTGCCGATTTTGACTTTTTGAAGTTTTGAAAATTTAAAAAGTGAGATTTAATTTTTCGACTTTGTCCAACTGTATCTCATACAATTTAAGATCTACTGCACTCGGTTAAACACCAGGAATTCAAATCCATAAACACAGCGAATGTTATGGCAATTTTCTAGATAAAAAGGTATAGATTTTTAGCCGAAGGAAAACGATCCAGGACCACTGTGCGGCGTGGTTCCAGTCAAGTTCGGAGCAGCAACACTCAGAACTTTCTCTAGGGATCTCCATAACTGACCCCTGTTTAATATATCCATAAGGCAATACACCTCTACATTAGGATTGTTTTGACTGCAGCACTTTACTTATAATACAAACTACATTTTTTTTGGTTTAAGCCTCCAATTATACTCCACTGATTTTGCACGCATAGCCTCTATTTATGAAATATCCTTTATGAATAGCTCCATTCCGGTATGAGGTAACTTCTATTCAACGGCTCTATCAGGCCGTTTCAAACATAATATCTACAACCTGAGAAAGGGGATTTCGGTTGTCACACATCGCCTAGCCTTATGATATACAAAAAGACGATATTGAAACCAACAACTAAAAAATACCATAATTGCATTTTGTGGCAGCCTTATTAAAAAAAGTTTTAAATGTTAACGAGTATTAATAAGCATTATCACATCAATAAATGATATATGAAAACACAGGCTAATCCAGGCAAAAAATCCTTAACCCAAAGGGTGTTACACAAAAAAACACAGAAAATGGAAGCACAATAAAAAATGGGAAATTAAAATTATGCCTATAGGAGAAGTTCTGCTAAAATTGATTCTTAAAAACGATTTTAGAAAAATAGTTTGTTGTTGAAATTTTAATACTTAGCCTGGATAATGGTTAAACTCAATGGTTCTCCAAGCTAGGCTACCAAATTAATTTTCCATTTTTTTTTTGAAGAGTTTTGTTCTTCTGAACTTTTTTTCTTAACACAAACAAAAATAACACTATTAATTAATAAACAAGTAAAAATGTTAAAAATGTTTGGCTGTGCCGAACTTTAGATACCCTTCAGCAGATTCCCAAATAAAAAACTATTTTTTTAATTTTTGTAATTTAGGTCACGATAGGTCAAGTAAGTGATGAGTTATCGCCATATTTTTTCCCAAGGCCCTTAAGACCGGTTATATGGGAGGTATCAAAAGAGGCTACCCAATATTTACACAATTTGGTGCAGAAGTGTGTTCTATATATAAATTTTTATGTGGAATATTTCATATCGATAGGTCAAGTTTGTGGTGAGTTATTGTCGTATTATATCTCAAGGCCCATAAGACCGTCTGTATGGGACGTACCAGAAGAGAATACCTAATCTTAAGCAAATTTGGTGCAGAAGTGTGTTCTATATAGAAATCTTTATGTGGAATTTATATCGATAGGTCAAGCTTGTAGTGAGTTATTGTCATATTATTTTTCAAGGCCCATGAGACCGTTTGTGTGGGAGGTACCAGTAGGGCTTTTCCGATCTTAGCCAAATTTAGCGCAAAAGTCTGCTCTATATATTAATCTTTATGCCGAAAATTTCATTTCGATAGGTCAAGTTTGTGGTGAGTTATAGTCATATTATTTCTCAAGGCCCATAAGGCCGTTTGTATGGGAGGTACAAGAAAATGTGGCCCAATGTAAACCATTTTTACATAAATGATTGCGCCTACATAGAGATTATTATTTGTATAGAGATTATTATAATTTCAGTGATTTTGCTCAAGAAACTGGACGGATATTTCCAAATAAAAAACTAATTTTTATGAGGTGGTGTCGGTTGAGGTACCCCAACACCAACTTCCCGTAGAGCTATATAGCCCATTTTCAAGACCAACCATGCTAGCTTAACGACACATGTTTGTGCCAAATTTCAGCTTTCTAGCTATTTTCATGTAGGCTCTATCTGGTTTTCAACAGACGGACAGCCGGACAACATGGCTAGATCTCTTAGAACTTTACGAGGATAAGAATATATATACTTTGTTGGGTCTCCGATGATTATTTCAAGGTGTTACAGGCAGAATAACAAAACTATTTTACCCTCCATTGTATGGTGGAGGGTACAATGACATAATTATAAAAATTTTGGATCCAGTCTTACGAGTAGATATCGAGAATTAACAATACTAGTAATTTCCTCATTCTCCATATGGGTCGGATGATTTATATAATAGCGATACACATTTCACCATCCCTCTTAATGCACCCTCTATTGAGGTATGTGTAAATTGCGATTGTAAATTATTTAAAAAACATGTCGTTAATCTTGAATGTAATTAACATAAACATATAAGAGCATTTATCATTTATATGAATTACATTCATAAAAAAAGATACAATTTGAAGGCTGTAGTTCTGCCGAGTCGAATTGAAACGATACTGCAAACATGTACAGTGTATATTAGGGTAACTATATTTTTATTTCTGGCCTAGGCAACACAAAGTGGCGCCATCTGACATTTCCATTGGAAAGTTTGACATTTTCAGCGTAAACGTACCCAGAACGTTTTGACGTACGACCATCATTGTTTACAGTGACTTGCAAAAATCAATTTGGCAAAAAAATGAAATCAACTCGTGAACATTTTCGTGCGATTATTTTTCACAACTTTCGACTTGGACTATCACGACAATAGTGCATCGATGAACGTAAATCTTTGTATGGCGAAGAAGCACCTTCCTGTGAAAAATTGGTTTCATGAATTCAATCGTTGCCGACGCTCGCTCAAAGACAAAGGTCGTGAAGGTCGTCCAAAAACGGCTGTTCTGCCAGAGAACATTGATGCCGTTAGCGAACTGATAATGCAAGATCGTCAAGTGACATAGAGGCACCATTGGTTATTTCTTCCACCAGCATTCATTCGATATTGCATGAACACCTGGCCGCAAAAATGGGTTGTTCTCGCTCGATCCCGCACAATTTGACAATCGCTCAAAAAAAGGTGCGATTGGTGCAAAGAAATTTCAAAAAAAAAAAATTCTATCGCTGTGCTTCAAACGACGTTTATGAGATTGTCAAGGCGACGAATCATGGAACTATGCGTTTGAGCCCGAAACAAAATAGCAATCGACCGTGTGGGTCTTCGAAGACGAGCCAAATCCAACGAAAGTTGTATGTGGAAGAAGCACTTCGAAGCAAATGGTCGCCTGTTTCTTCGGCAAAACACAGGAGGGCAATTCTGAGTGAAACACCACAATTTGTTTGCCTGAAGTCTTCGGAGAAATTCAAAAAACCAACAAGAGAAGACGTATCATTGTGCATCATGACAATGCGAGCTCTCACACATCGGCTCTAATCAGGGCCTTTTTGACCGGCAAAACGTATAAGTTATGGGTCATCCACCGAACAGCCCTGACTTGGCACCCAATGACTTCTTTTTATTCCCGCACATCAAGAAAAAAATGCGTCTTCAACTATTTTCCTCGCCAAAAGATGTGGTTAAAAAGTTCAAAATTCATGCTTTGGAGGTGTTTCAACACGCAGAAAAAAAGTATGGTTGTGGTGACAATATTCGAAGAGGATCATACTATTGTTGGCTATATGGTTGTGCCACAACAATCCTCACAACAATAGTATTATTCACACATAACCATACTATGATCCCCACAACCATAGTATGATTCACACTTAACCATACTATGATCTCCACAACCATACTATGATCATCACAACAATAGTATGATTCACACTCAACCATACTATTATCTTCACAACCATATTATGATCCTCACAACCATAGTATGTTTCTCATACAACCATAGTATGATCCTCACAACCATAGTATGATTCGCACGCAACCATACTATGATCCCCACAACCATAGTATGATTCACACTCAACCATACTATGATCCCCAAAATTATTTATTAGGATTGGGTAATGTTGTTATTCAAAAATAGAGATTTTTATCAAGCAAGTTATTATAAATTGCATTACTATTAGATCATAGCCAATTTTGAGGCCACGTTTTTATTGAACATTTCATTCAAGAAACCAAAATATATATTCCAACGGTCAAAAATACTTTTAGTTGCCAGCAGAGGTGAATGTTACTTCACCATCCGTAGACACCAAGTAACGAATGTGATTAAACCATGATCAATGGCTATATACTTAAGTGCAGGCAGATTTTAAATAAACGAGAACCAGTCGGTATTAGAGTATTTCACCGAACAAAGTAAACACAATAAAAATCCCTCGAACTACCTTCCGATTGTTATTTTTTTTTAATGGACAGCAACCATTCACTGTATCGTGTCTATGTGTTTTTTTTGTATATCAAAAAAACATACGCACACACATACATGTATTCTCTACAAAACCTGTTTTGTTATGTTCATAGTCACAACCATACTGTATGATTGCCGTAATCATATTTTTGTTAACGTAAATTTTAAACAACAATACTTTTGTTGCACTAACCATGTTTATATGGTTGCTACAACCATATTTTCATTTCTAAATTTGTCAATAATACTATTGTTACATTTCAACAATAGCAATATTGTCGTAATCATACTATTGTCAAAATGAAATTCAAAAAACAAAACTATGGTTGCGACGATCATGCTTTTATTGGAGAGAACATATTATTGTTGCGGTGACCATAGTGTAACCATATCTTTTCTCTGCGTGAATCGGAGTGGAGAAAGTGCTTCGACAATTGCTTTGAGCGCATGCAAAAGTGTATAAATCATGCTGTAGAATACTTTGAAAAACAATAAAACCATTTTTGATGATAAATATTCGCATTTTCATTATTAGGCCAGAAATATGTATATAGCAGCCCTTGTACAACTGGAGAGCTGATCAATGGTAAAGAGAAACAACAAACCATGATAATTTTCAAAGCAGTGAAATACACTTTTGTTTAAAAGTTGATAAGATGGCTTGAAGCACCTTGCCTGAAATATATTTAACCGCATACACTATCTAAAGTAGGTTTAACTAAAATCAATCAATTGTAGACTTTTAGCATGTAGCAAACGGAATATTTTACTTTAGATACCTCCCTCACTATGAAGTTTTTTACAAAGTCAAAAATTTATGCCTTTGATACCCTTAAACTAGTCAAAGAGATAAACATATGTGTAAGTAGTTATTGTTTTTTTTTTTGTTTTACAAATGTCACATTTACAAGCCATAAATAAATGGGTAGATAATCCTCTTTCTCCGTTTAAGAAAAAACATGTTGTGATAATTTATGAATAGATAAGGGCAAATTCGACATGAAAAATGTTTTATTTGTATTTTTTTTCTTTGATTTTTTTGTTGACCAACAGTCAGGGGTTTTCCCGATGCATTGCGTTGGTGAGTGGAAAGTAAGGGTGTTCAAGGGGGAAAGAGGGAGTAATGTTTGTTGACATTTGACTTGAATTTCTGGATGTCGTGGTTGGTGGGAAATACAGTTGCCGGAAATCGATTCCACATACGGACAGTACGGGCGAAATACGAATTTAATCTCTAGTGTTTAGTGCGGTAAACCGGTCAATCGATAAAAAATGGGTGTGAATTTCTAAAAAGTCGTGTATCCCTGCCGAACATCCTCATGCAGGAATAAGACGACGAACGTCTTAAGAACACACACCATGAAGGTAACGATAGAATAGCGATACCAACGACAACCTACATTCCGACGATGCTCACGGGGAACAATAGAGGTGGATACTCTACTGCCATCTATCAACACCATCGCCCTCCTTTGGTTACGATCAAGTAGCTCCAAGGATGATTTTGGAGCACCTGCCCAAATATGGGAGTTGTATTCCATCTTTGGCCGGATGTAGGTTGTATATATATCGCAGAGATCAGAAGGAGTGAAATATTTCTTGCTCCGCTTTAGAAAGGCTATACACTTGAGTGCTTCTTTCGACACTTCGAATACATGCCTCTCCCAACGAGCGTCACATTGTATTTTCATACCCAGAACATCAAGAGCATTCGATTGTTCGATATCCATGCCATCGATAGATAATGACGATACTGTTGGGTCCATGAATCGCTTATGAGACAACAAACAGCACTGTGTCTTACGCGCGTTAAAATCTTCTCTATTCACTCGACCCCATTCGGAAATGGCCTGTAAATCCCGGCCAAGTGTCTCATCCATAATTCGCCTTTTGTCCTCAATATCATGAAGACTCGGCCTACGGTCGAATGAATACTAATGACAGAGGTTGCTGTCATCCGCGGAAGAGTAGATTGTATTGGATTGGCGTTCGTTCACTTAAAGCGTCGCTTAATGCAAAATAAACAAAAAAAATGGGTAGGCTTAGTGCAGAAAATTGCGTACAACAGATGAGGTGGGTGTCTTATTTTGGCTACAGCCGTAATAAGATTCTACTTAAAAATTAACTTCTAGATGGGCCAACCGTGAAATGTTAACCTATTTTAATGATATTGGTTTATTGCAGTTGACGCTTTACTGCTAATTTTACTTACCCTTGTAAAATAATTACACTTTGCTTTTATTTTATCTCTCTTTGATTTTACAGCTCTTGACTGGTCATAAGCATTCCTGCAAACACAAATAGATATAAAGAGAAACGTTCGAAACTTTATAAAAACCAAGAAATAATCTGACTTTATTTTCCACAACCAAACATTTGTTTATTAAAGCACTAAATTCAATATAAAAATTCCTATGTGAAAAAATAACCAATGGAAAACAAGTTCGGCCCGGCTGAAGATTATACTCAGTAGGGACATAAATACTGTTACACACGTTCTATGCTGTAAAATAAAAAGTACTGAATGTTTTTGGACCAAATATTTTTTAATAAACTTATTGATGTATATTGTATCCAAAAAGAATCTACTTATTCCAAATGTCCGTCTTTTGCTTTACACACGCCTTAAGTCGCACTGGCCTATCGTCAGTAGCTGCACGAACCTCGTCCATTGGAAAATTGGCCACAGTTCGAACCAAAGCAGTCTAAAGAGATCCAATCTTGGGGCATCTGTTGAGACAAACCTTGTCCTCTAAAACCGTCTACAATTTTTAATCAAATGGGTTCAAATCTGGTCTGCCTGAGGGCCATTCTTCAGAGGAAATGAACGCTGGCAAATTGTTTCGAAGCCAGGCTTGGGACGTTTTAGCATTATGGGCCGGAGCAGAATCCTGCTGGAAAGTCCATGGCTGGTTTTGGAACAGGGAATTGTTAAGAGGCTTCACAACAATTTCCAAAACGGTTTCATGGTAAACTTTGGCCGATGTTTTGACTCCTTGTTCGCAGAAATGCAGGTCAGTGACCCCATCGTAAGAGACAAACCACCAAACCATGACTAAAGCTGGGTGATGACCCTTTTCCACCCTTGGAATCAGTTTAGGTTCTTCCTTAGATGACCGCGCATACACTCTATCATTTTGCTTGTTAAACTTTTCCTGAACGGTAAAAATTTTTTCATCGGTGAACAAAATTTTTATGTGCAGGTTATCAGCATGCTTCACTAAAAGACGTTTGCATTTTTCAATCTTATTTTTTTTAAAGCTGCAGTCAATAAATGTCCGGTACGTCGTTTGGAAGCCCCAAGTCCCAAATCATTTTTAATGATTCGACTCATGGGCTTCTGCGTAATATTCATCTCACCGGCCATGATTTTCTGTTTTCGAAGCGGATTTCTGTGAATTCTTGATTTAACGGCTTTGATGATATGCGGTGTTCGAACAGAGCGTGGGCCACCCATGCTCTGTTCGAACACCGCATGTCATCAAAGCCGTTAAATCAAGAATTCACAGAAATCCGCTCCGAAAACTGAAGTCATTGAGCACCCCGCGCGAGCTTTATTTTTTTGATATTAGAGTGGTACATTAGGGTAGTAGCAACTGAGATATGATGGGTAAGTACCAGAAGGGGGTGCTTGAGCTCAATGACTTCAAAGACAAAAAAATTGGCCTCGTCGAGACAAAAACATCGATGTATCACACTTTAAAATCCGTTTATAAATGCAGAAGTTATATAGAAAAATGTAAAAGCGCGACCCCTACGTTCGGCATAAAAAAATAATTTTTTTTTTGAAACTACCTTTCAATAATACTTCATATTCGAAGGTGTACGGCGAACTTTTTTTTTGAGGTACGCCCTAGTGTACAAGAGTATAAATAATATGGAAATACCAGCAACATAAAATAATTTTATGTACAAAAATGTTACTGATATAATGGAGAAAAAAGCTTTGACACTTTTTTAATACAGCATATTTTATGTGCAATTATGCTAAATGTATGTGTGTGTGTGGTAAAAAGCACTCAGTAGTAATAGTCAAAGCAGTTGACCTTATTTTAAACGCTACTGCCTAATTAATTTCAACTCTGCTCTGATATGTTGGAGAATGGTAAATGTATCAACTAAAAAAGATTTCAGATATTTCTAATGATAAAACTAGTAAAAATGGCTAAAGTCGGGAGTAGCCAAATTATAGAAGATGCTATTGACACAACTCACGCGAAATCTGCGAAAAAACTCTATTGAAAAAATAACCTCTAGATTGATGACCGGTTACAAATTTGAAAAAAATGTACCGATGATTCCACCAGCCCATAAGCCGCACCAAACCTTGCTTTTCGCTGTGTAAGTCTTTTCTTGATGAAATGGCAAACAAAGAAAAGAAAAAAATAAAGTTTAACACAACTCACGCTTAATCTGTGAAAAAACCCTATTGAAAAAATAATATTCTTATATATATATATATTGAAAATGCTATATATGTATAGGAGCTATATCTAAATCTGAACCGATTTTCCTTTACTTTAATATTATCTTTCCTTGGTCCAAAAAACTAATATTCTTATATTTATATATTGAAAATACTGTATATGGATATGAGCTATATCTAAATCTGAACCGATTTTCCTTTATTTTAATATTATCTTTCCTTGGTCCAAAAAACTTGCTAATTCTCCTCCTATTTGACTTGTTTGAGAATAGTTGTCAATTTTTCAAGTGAAATAAAGCAATTTACCTGTTACTTTAAGATTAAAAAGACGTCTGATACAATATATAAACAATGGATCTAGATAAATCTATTCACATAAATATTAATCATACGATCCGGTTCCAAATGTTATTGTTCTACTCAAATTTATATCAATCATACGCTCAGGTGTCCCAAACGTAAAGAGTTCCTACAACACTTTTTGATTCAATTTTTTCTCGGTTTCTGCTTGATGAAGGTGTTAGTCCTCTTAATATTTATATTTCTTAGTCCTCATAAATTCACCTGTTTATTTAAGAAATTCTAGACCTGTTTTATTGTTAATACTTTAAATATTTACATTACTGAGAAACCAAAACAAAAAACGAAACAAAACGTTTCAATTTCTTTGGCTAACAATCGCTGTGGTAATGTTTAATCACGACTCACATCTAGCACATTTTAAATTAATTAAATATCTACAATTTTATTTGTTCTCTGTGAATATTTAATGTGCATTGTCTTCCAACGAAGCAAAAGTATTTAAAAATGGCTTGATCTTTCCATTTCATTGAGTTACGGTTCAACGGGATACAAAGCAATTGTCGGCATTGATTTGTCTCAAGGTTGGGCAAATGTACAATGACCCAGTTTTTTCGGTGCGAGAAAAGGTATAGGTGGCTTTGGATAGAAGCTTTTGGGGTCCAATAAATTCAAGGTTGTCTGTGGAAGCAACGACTCCTGCGGTATGTACCTTTTTCATAGAAAAATGTTTAAAAAACATTCATTGATTGATTGGTGTTGGACGAGTAAAAATATTTTACCTCAGTTGCAATGAAGGGTTGTTCTTTAATGAATATAATTTGATATTGTGATTTATTTATGTATTTTTGGTTTATGGTAACCTAAGAGGATAATCAAAGTAAACGTCTGTGATGGAGCTGAAAACACCAATCTAATACGCACTTACTAGGGCAGAAAAAAGGCGATTGCCCTGCGATAAACCATTGTATCGTCGTTGGAAAATTACAAAGCATAACTTGTAAAAAAGTCTACTGTAAAACAGGGTCGATATAATAACCCAACACCACTGAAGTAAACAGAATCAGCATCGTTTCATCACATCGAAAGGGTTAAAGATCGCACATCATGCTCTATGCTGAATTTCTGGAAGATGAAATTTAAATATGGTTTCTAGAGTGGAAGTCTCTCGAATTCTGTTCCTTCGAATTTGACGAAAACGAACAAAATGACCGATTAAGGCTGCATTTGACCAATAAAGCTAAGGATCAATGTACTCTGTGTAATTTGCAAGAAAATACTCAACATCTTTTTCCAAATACTAAGAAGATACCGGATGCATTACTTTGGATCCCCAATGCTGACTGACAGCGAATTACGAGGGTTGCTATATATATATATTTCTGGCCTAGGCAGCACTTAGTGTGTTGTCTGGCGCCATCTGACATTTCCATTGGAAAGTTCGACATTTTTTAGCATAAACGTACTCATAACGTTTTGACGTACGACCATCATTTGTGTTGTTTACAGTAAAATGAAAAAATCAATTTGGCAAAAAAATGGAATTAACTCGTGAACATTTTCGTGCGATCATTTTTCACAACTTTCGATGTGGATTATCACGACAAGAGTGCATCGATGAACTTAAATCTTTGAATGGCGATGAAGCACCATGCTATAGCACTGTGAACAACTGGTTTAATGAATTCAATCGTGGCCGACGCTTGCTCAAAGACGAAGGTCGCCCAAAAACGGCCGTTGTTCCAGTGAACATTGATGCTGTGCGTGACTTGATAATGCAAAATCATCATGTGACCTTGCGTTAGAGGCATCCTTAGGCATTTCTTCCACCAGCATACCATATTCGATATTGCATGAACACCTGGTCGTAAAAAAGGTTTGTTCTCGTTGGATCCCGCACAATTTGACAATCGCTCAAAATAAAGGCACGTGTCCATTGGTGCAAAGAAATTTAAAAAAAAATACGATCGCGGTGCTTCAAAAGACGTTTATAAGATCGTCACAGGTGGCGAATCATGGATCTATGCGTATGAGCCCGAAATAAAATAGCAATGGAGTCTTCTAAGACGAGCCAAATCCAACGAAAGTTGTTCGTGGAAGATGCACTTCAAAGCTAATGGTCGCCTGTTTCTTCGGAAAAACTGGTCATGTGGCGACTGTTCGGTTTGAGCACCATATGACGGTCAATTCTGAGTGGCTCACCACAATTTGTTTGCCTGAAGTCTTCGGAGAAATTCGAAAAACGAACAAGAGAAGACGAATCATTGTGCACCATGACAATGCGAGCTCTCACAAATCGGCTCGAACCAGCGTCTTTTTGACCGGACAAAACGTCACATTGATGGGTCATCCGCCGTACAGCCCTGACTTGGCTCCCAATGACTAATTTTTATTCCCGCACATCGAGAAAAAAAATGCGTGGTCAACAATTTTCGTCGCCAGAAGATGCTGTTGAAGCGTTCAAAACCATGGTTTGGAGGTGTCTCAATCGAAGTGGAAAAAGTGCTATGACAATTGGTTTGAGCGCGTTGCCAAAGTGTAGAAATCATGCTGGAGAATACTTTGATAAACAATAAAGCTATTGTTGATGATAAATATTCGCATTTTCATTATTAGGCTAGAAATATATATATATATATATATATATATATATAGCAGCCCTCGTATCAAGTCATCAAGTGGCCGCCGCATTCAACTAACTTGACAAAGTTCGATTATTTGGAAATAAAAAATATTGTCACTAAGATAACTTCAAGTCCCTTTGCTACGCTAAGAAGCCAATAACTTTGGATGCTATCAAGGTCTACTGGGATAACAACACTGCTTGATGGACTGCCCGCGAAAAAGAGGCGACTATTGGAAAGATGTGATATTTCACAAGTAAAAACATAAGCATGGTTTAGCTTCAATTTAAATTTCGTTTAAAAATGTTCTCACATGTATTAAACATGCTAGTATTGAATTAAATTCAACATGTAAAATATGTTAAATTTTACAAAACAAATTCCCCTGCCACTGCCGCTATTGAGCCAATTTATTATGCTGTGATTTTATTGTCTAACTCCCTTATTCCCTAGGGCTGTAACTCTCCATTCCCCTATGGTTAATTTATTTTTCGCACTTTCCATATACCCGTGGCACGCAACTATTTCTATTATCGTATGTTGTAGCGTTCGGCGTTATTGAAAATATGCAATTAAACGCTGAATTTCATTATTTATTTACGGTTTTTGTAGCATAAAATCGCACGTCGGAATATCTACAAACATTGAGATTTTCTGCACGCAATCTTTAATTATTTAATTATAGATACAGTCAGGCGGTGGAGCCTTTGGAAAACGTACGCACTCAAGCGTGAAAATCCTTAATGCCAATTAATGAATGGCGGCCAGCACAATGCCAATAAATTAGCTTTAGAGAATTGAATTGATTTTGAATTAGTAATAATTGCATATGCTAAGGAACAAAGTGGTCAAGTCAAAGGAGGCGAAGTTGAATTCAAAACCAACGCAACAATTATGGTAAAGTGTCCTTAAACTCAAAATCCAAAATATAGAATTACATAGAATGTCACAAAAATGTACTCTCCAGTTGTAAAAGCATTACAAGGGCCTATCTATTAACCTATTTTAACTTAAAAAAAGATTCTTCCAGCATAAAATAAGAGGACAGTCAGTGTACTAACTAAGTTCGGCCTGATAAAATCTTCATAGTACAGGGATAATAACTTTTCTTCTATTTAATGAATCTGGTTAATTTTGCAGATTGATTTTTAGATTTAACAAAAATGAATACCTGGGATACGAAAATACAAATTTGGATTGTCCGCACTGGAGTCCTTAGTTTCGGCTCAAAGAGAGTATTGGCGAACGTTTGGCGGCAGTCCTCCGAGAAGATGGACCATAATGAGACTTGGCAACAATTTTGCCGAGCATGGGACAGTCAAGAGAAGAAGCCTTCAGTTCGGACGGAGAAAACAATCGCAGCTGTAGCTGCTACAATACAAAACAATCCAAGTGTTATATGCTCAAATGGGTATAGGCAGACAGTCATTGCCGTCAAGTACGAGGGCGGTTCGGAAAGTTCTTAGCCTATCAATGAAAGAGAATAGTTAGTTTTTCAAAAATATTTTAATTTTTCAATATAATCTCCTGAAATTTCAATACACTTAGTCCAACGCTTATCTAGCAATTCTATCCCTTGATTAAAATAGTTAGTAATTGCATCTTCATTTGAGGTAAAACGCTTGCCAGCAAGGAATTTTTTTTAGATTTGGGAACAGGTAAAAGTCACTGGGAGCTAAATCAGGAGAATAAGGTGCGTGGTCAAGCAACTCGTACTTTAATTCGTTGATTTTAGCCATTGTTAAAACACTCTTGTGCGCTGGTGCGTTGTATTGATGAAAAATTATTTTTTTGTGTTGTAAGCCAGGACGTTTTTCTCGAATTTGTACATTTAATTGATCTAAAAGGTTGCAATAGTACTCTGAATTTATTGTTTTACCCTTTTGCAGATAGTCAATCAATAAAATACATTTGAAGTCCCAAAAACCCGTTGCCATAACCTTACCAGCCGATTGAATTGTTTTTGCCTTCTTTGGGGCACTTCCTCCAGCTTCAGTCCATTGTTTGGATTGTTATGAAACGACGCTTAAAATCTATTTTATTTCGCTGAAAACGATCCAGACAAGCTTGAGAAATGTTCATTCTTATGCGTTTTTGGTTGACTGTTAACAAGTGCGGCACCCATCTTGCAGAACGATTTTTCATCTGTAGTTCTTCATGCAAAATTAAATGGACTCGATCATTTGAGATGCCCATGATATTAGCTATTTCACGCACTTTTATTCGTCGATCATTCAATACCATATCATGCACTTTGGCTACAATTTCTGTTGTTGTTGCTGTTTTTGGGCGTCCACTACGTGGTTCATCTTCAATGCTTGTACGACCACGTTTAAATTCAGCAACCCAATTTTTTACTGTTGCTTATGAAGGAGCACTTTTACCTAACACATTCACCATATCATTATGAATTTCTTGTCCCGATAAACTTTTTTATGTAAATATTTAATGACACCACGCATTTCTAATTTTTCCATTGTAAAAAAAATCGCGGATGTGTCTTTTGTGAACACCTGTTTCTATATGAAGGAGTTGCCAGATCGAAACAAAATTTAACATGTGTTCATAGCAGAGATGGAAGTTTCCTTTTTTCTGTTTATACAGCGCTTTTTGTGCTAGACTAAGAAGTTTCCGAACCGCCCTCGTATGTACAAGGATTTGAACTTATTCCCACATAAAATTCAAATGGCCAACAACTGAACGCAGCAGACTTCCCGATTTGCTAGGAATTTTGCCAGAAGATGATTCTATGGAGGACTGAAACATGTTAAACTGTCTTTATGTCTGACGAGGCCCATTTCAATTTAAATGGTGTAATAAACAAACGAAATTGTCGAATATCGAATATATCACGCTGCATTGTCGGGCCCTACTTCTTCAAAACAGTCATATCTTTATGGTTAGTGGAGACCATTACTTGAGCATGTAGCGAGAGTTTTTCTATCCAGAATAACGCCGAATGATAATTTCTTTCAACTCTGTTTTAGCAAGATGACTTCTCACATAGCCCGGCCTGTTATGATAGAATTGCAACGAAAATTCCCCAATAAGCTGATATCCAGAAACTCCACATTCCGCTGGCCCACCAAGTCGCCTGACCTTAAGGGGTTATTGCAAACAGGAAGTCTACAAAGGAAAACCAACACAGTTGAATGAACTAAACAATCCATTCGAGAAACAATTGCGGCTATTCCTGCCTGAGTTCTCTGAACTTTTTGGTCAGAAGCCACACATACATCAACGTGCAGGGGGGGGGGGGTGTTCTTAATTCAAATTCCTTTATTTTTAAAACTATTTAAGCTATATTTAATAAAATTATATGAGCTTCAATATGAATCAAAGAAAAATGCATTCCATATTCAAATTAAAAAAAAAGTTATTTGAGTTACACTTATTAATCGCCTTTCAGTAAGACAAATGCACGTAGAAAAAAGTATGGCTGGGATAACAATATTCGAGGAGAATCATACAATTGTTGGGTATATGTTTGTGGTATAACCATACTATGATCCTCACAACAATAGTATGATAGAAATACAAACATACTATGATCCTCACAACCATACTATGATCCTCAACGATTGTGCGATTTAAACCCACTGGACTTTTTTGTAGGGTAATGTGAATTACTCGTAGCTTGTCTACGCAGATAAGCGCGAAACGCTGACATACGGCCTCAAATTTTGCAAAAAATAGTCGAAAATTGGGTCTTTCAGCTGGAATTTAATCGAGCCAGCCGCGGCGGCCATTTGCCCGAAATCATTTTTAAAACATTATGGCCATTAAATTCAATTATATGTGTTTTATTTCTTCTCGAAAGCCACATGTCCAAAAAAAACACACCCTTTATTTTTAAAATTAAGACATGCTTTGGGTTTAAACATCGGCAACCCGTACGTGTCCCACTGTACAAGTACACGTGAATTTATATACTCAATCTTGCTATGGTGCTCCACTCGTTGACCAGTGAGCTCCCTAAGCAATACACATATCCCACCAATTTTACGATTGGATCAACATTACAATTTGTTTCAAGATTCGCCTATTTATTAGTCTGTAGTACATAAATGTAAAGGAGATTTAGTGTACATGAATGCTAGTGTATAAACTTTTGTATGTAAATAAAATATTGTTGGTAGATATGCCTGACTGACCTTTGTTTTTTCGAGGACATACTCTGGAGACCTCAAAGGATATTTCAAAGATTCTCTATTAAGTTTAAAGAGTTATTTAGTAAATACATTTTATTTTCTATAATTATTATTGAAACCATTTCAAAAGTTAAATTAATCACATGTTAGCAAAGAATTTTGTTTGTTTATGGATTTCAAACCAAGTTTTGCCACAAATTCTGAAGTTCAGTTTACCTTTGCATATGCAATTTTTTTTTTATAATTACATATCACAAAATCTTATTGGGGAACAAAATAGGAACCTGTTTTAAATCAGTGAGCTCACCGAAGCGAAACAAATGTTCTAAATTAAGCTTCGAGTGGCAACGAAGCTTGTCGAGAAGCTTTCATAAAGGGTTGTTAAATTTTTAGGGCCGATGTTGAATGTAAACCACACCTAAACGTCAAGTTTTTTTTGCATTTCATTTGATATTTCTTAATTTTAGCTAACTCAATTACAGATACACAAGATACACAAGCGAGCAATGCGTTTAAACTATTGAGGCTTATTATGAACATTTTCAAAGAAAAACATCTTCTGTGATGAGGCACATTTTCACCTCAGTGGATTCGTCAGTAAGCAGAATTGCATTTGGGCGAATGATATTCCAAGAGTGATTGTCGAAAAAACAATGCACCCACAAAGAGTAACTATTTGGTACGGTTTATGGGCTGGCGGCATTATCGGGCCGTAATTTTTCAAAATGAGGCCGGGTAGACAGTTACTGCACGCAGAGAAAAGATATGGTTACTATATGATCACGGCAACAATAGTATGTTCTCTTCTGTAAAAGTATGGTCGTCGCTACCATAATATTGTTTTTTTGAATTTAATTTTGACAATAGTATGATTGCAGCAATATTAATATTGTTGAAATGTAAAAAAAGTATTGTTGCCAAATTTAAAAATGAAAATATGGTTGTAGCAACAATATAAATATGGTTGGTGGAAAAAAAGTATTGTTTTCATGGGTTTTATGTTAACAATAACATGATTACGGCAATCATATCGCCAAAACTTTAATTTTTTTAATGTGACAATGTTATTTTTACGATTCTTACGTAATAATAGTAATAAAAATTAAATTTTTTAAAAAAAAATTACGGATTAGTATAACTAAAATATTTTTTACTGACAAATAAATCACTACTATTGTTACATAACTTACTTAATAAAATTCTTTATTGTTGAATAACAACGTATTGCAGTCTTTACAAACAATTTTGGGGATCATAATATGGTTGTGCGTTAGTCATACTATGGTTGTGAGGATCATACAATGGTTGTACGTTAAACAAACTATGGTTATGAGGATCATAATATGGTTGTGGGGATCATAGTATGGTTGAATGTGAATAATAATATGGTTGTGGGGATCATAGTATGGTTGTGTGTGAATGATTATATTGTTGTGAGGACCATAATATTGTTATGGGGATCATAATATGGTTATTTGTGAACCATACTATTATTGTGATGATCATAATATTGTTGTGCCACAACCATATAACCAACAATAGTATGGTGCTCTTCGAATATTGTTACCCCAACCATACTTTTTTTCTGCGTGTGTGAACACCGGTTCGCTATCGTGAGATGATAACGAACTTTTTATGGCCCGAATTGGAAGATATGGATGTGGACGATATGTGGTTTCAAGGGGACGGTGCCACTTGCCACACAGCTAACGAAACAATGGCTCTGTTGAGTGAAAAAATCAATGGCCGTGTTATCTCACGTCGTGGCGATGTTAATTGGCCGGCTAGAGAATGTGATTTGACGCTATTGGACTTCTTTCTTTAGGGTTATTTGAACAAAAAGGTGTACGTCGATAAGCCAGCAACAATTCAAGAGCTAAAGCATGAGATAATTCGGCACATTAAAAGCATAGAGCCTCAATTATGCCTCAGCGTCATCCAAAATTTGAAACATCGAATGGAGGTGTGCCGCCGAGGTCGCGGCCGCCGTTTGGCCGATGTTTTATTCCATACATAATTGAACAATACCAGTATTATCATAATTAAAATAATTGACAATATTTTCCTAAATAATTTTTTTAATTCAAAACCAACATCGGCCCTTAAAATATAACCACCCTTTAGAGTACTTCCTTAACGTTTTCTTTCCACTTTGAACATTTATTAACTGAGTGATACACGAGATCACACACCACCACATCAGGTGAGAGGCCATTTCTTAAATACTTCCAGCAGCGCATATTATTTTCTGAAATAATTTTTCAAACTCAAATCATTTCAAAAGTTAAATTAATCATATGTTAGTAAGGACATTTTTTTTTGTTTTTGGTTTCCAAACCACATTTTGCCCTAAATTCCACTCGTACTAAGTTCAGTTTGCTTTTGCATATGCAAAGAGTTTTCCTATTTACTTTAAGCAAAGACTCTTTGTATCGTGTAATCTTATTTGTTTAACTTAAAATTTTGATTTTTCTTTCTTGCTGCTGTAGCTCCTTAAGGTCGTCCTGGCATTTAACTTCATATAAGCTGTATAATTTAGTGTGTAGTGTGAATGTTGGTTCATGTACACAGTCATAGTCGCATAGAAGAGTTGGGCATCCTGATGCCTCTACAAGTTCACTTCTAGAAAGGCAACAAAGTTGTGCCTTGTTTCATGTTCCTTTCTTGTGCTTGGATTCGAGTATGCTGCTGTAAACCACAGAAAAACTCAAGTTTTTCAAAATTGTTGTATTCCACCAAAAACGGATTGAAAACAACGACAAAAACAATGAATGTTTTTTTCTAGGGTTTTTGTTTTCCCATCTTTTTGTTGGCATGAAATGGCAAAATTCAACATCAAGTGAAGAACAAAAATATATATCCTGTGGCAAGAAGTTTTACAAGTGTGCCACAACCGTACAAACATATATGCATACACAGATGTATGGTGCTTCGAAGTGTTCGGTGTAGAGTGCACAAATAGAGTTAAAGAGGAACATTTATTTTGACATCCATTGCAAAAACTATATTTACACAAGCATATTTTTTAAACTATTTACTTCGACTTTCTTTTAAGATGTGAGAGATTCTTAAAATACGAGGGCGACCGCAATAGTAACTGGCCTAACATAAAAAGAACCGTTTTTTTTTGGAATTATTATTATTTATTTTTCAACATAATCTCCTTGGAACTCAATACACTACATCAAACTTTTTTCAAGTTTTTTATCCCATCCGAAAAATAAGATTTTTCAAGACCTTCAAAATATGCCTCAGTTTCAGCAATAACCTCGCTATTGGACAAAAATTTTTTGCCACCGAGAATTTTTTTTTAAATTTGAAACAAGAAATAATCAGAAGGAGCTAAATCTGGACTATATGGTGGATGCGGAGCAATTTCAAATCGTAATTCGGCCAGTTTTTGTTGAGTTAAAAATGCAGTGTGTGAAGGAGCATTATCTTGATGAAAAATAACTTTTTTTTCTAAATGCGGTCGTTTTATCTTGATTTCTTCACCCAACCGATCCAATAATGCACAATAATATTCACTATTTATAGTTTTTCCTTTCTCAAGATAATCAATAAATATTATACCCCTTGCATCCCAAAATACTGTGGCCATTACTTTTCCTGCTTTTCCTACTTAACAGTTTTCGCCTTCTTGGGACCACTTTTACCAGCTTCTATCCATTGTTTTGACTGTTCTTTGCATTCTGGGATGTAGTGATGGATTCATGTTTCATCAACATTTATGATTCGGCGCAAGAACTCTATTGTATTACGCTGATCAATCGCTAAAAGCTCCTCGGAATTGGTCTAACGGACGATTTTTTGGGTAAAGTCAACAAACGCGGCACATATTTTACGGATAGCTTTTTCATGTGGAGTTCATCATGTAAAATACTCCAAACTTGTTTTTCGTGTATTTGAACAATATCAGCAAGTTCTCTGAGCTTTATTCGCCGCCCTTATTGAAGCCCATCCCCTTGATGCCCTACTGCTTCCATTCCATTATGCATTGTAATTGATATATGATTTATAACTATCCCTGGTGACATGGCACTATATCGCCTCATGTTTAAATATATTACCCATTAAAAATGTCCCTCTAGATCGGAGGTACTACCGGTCTAGAAGTCTCGTTTCAAGTTAAATCTTTGTTACATTCTATCGTAGGTTATCATTTAGTTGGCCCTGTCGGCTTGTTTAAACCCATTCCTGCCTAATGGGTATTTAAATACCGAAGAAAGTTTTGATACATACATAATTTTAGCGTGGCCCAGGTGAGCGATATCGCGTTAATTTTTTTTATAGAAAAGGATTTATTTTTATTTTTTTATCTTTTGTTTTTTGCAGGCAAAAATCGAAGGTTTTTCTTCGGAAAATGCTCCGGAAAAGTGCTGTCAAACATAGGAAAATGGTACGTAGTAAAAATTTCTAATTTTAGGGAATGGCTTATGTTGTCTACTATGTTATGAAAAAAAATCAGGCAGCGATACGTCAATACACCTGGCCTCCAGATCCGGTCAAATGCAAATGGGTAATTTTATAAATACTTAAAAGAAATAAATCACTTAGCCTTAGCAATTTTCCTCTGATCTGTTGCCACACCGTTTTGATAATCCAGGAAGCAAGTATCGGGATGCAAATTCACCTTGCACTTCAAACAATCACCTCAGGTAAAAATTGAGTTTTTTTTCCTTCAGCTTCTATGGACTTTTGAACATAATTTTCTAAATTTTATAAAAATCGTATGAGGCGATCTATGGGCAGGCAGTATCGGATTAAGGAAGGAATATAAAATAATTACAAATTTATGGGCATTCTCAGTATGCAGACAGTAAGTGTTGCACTTCTTAAAATTCCAGTAAACAAACATATCTTTCTTGGGGAAAGTAAAGCAATCGCGTATAACTCTAATCATTTATGCCACTGCTTTACTCGGAAGGACAACCAAATCGAAGTTTCTTTAAATTAAAAGCATTTAAATGGCTTTAACAAATACATTAAAATAATAGTTACACAATTGTTTGACCCATAAAACTTAAACATATTTTACAAAAAATAGAATAACACGCTTTTCCGCATTCATTAATTTGCATTTTCTTATAATTGGATTTTATCGATTTTTTTTTTACTCTGCATAGTAATCAATGGCATTTCAAATTTGCACGTTGTCCATGATTTCTCATTTCAAAACTTTTACTTTTGACTACAAATCATCAGAAATTGTTTGATTTCCGTTTTAGTTTGAAATTTCCTCTTTCCGTTTGAATTTGAATTTCTTCAGGGCATTTTTGTATGTGTGGCTGTGCGTTTTTTTTGTTCCACCTGCCCCTTCACACCCTCTTCACTTGTAAATATTTTGTCACGCTTCCCTCTGTAGAAGTTCAACAATTGGTCATCATTGTTAAAGTCCCATTGAAAGTTGAATATGAAATTTTGAGTTTTTCAGCTGTTGAAATCTGTTGCCAAATAGTTTTGCAGCATTAAGTTGAGGACAAAATAAGAAATATTTGCCAAAGTGAATGAAATTAAAATTACCGGAAATAAATGTGGAACATTTTTCACAAGTAATTACCAACAATTGTTCTTTGCGTCTTCTGGATGAGCGCTTGCCAAGGATCTGAATGGTGTTGAATATTTAATGAGACAATTTTAGTTGTTTCTCAAAGGGAATATGAAAATTGCTATATGTAAAAAGGATGACCCACATACGAGTACATATACTTATATAAGGAACTCAATAACGTTAATGTGGTTGCATTGGATGGCTTTCCTGTCAATCCAAATTATATATGTAACTAATGGCTTGCCAGATATTTTTTGCCTTAAAAGTCTGAATAGTTTATGGATTGTTTTCACAACATCAGTCCATTACTGTTTCCCACAAAAAGTCTAACGGTAGCAAATTGCAGCTCCGAGGTGGGCCATATAACACGATTATCGAAGTTGACGCGCAAAAGATCGATTGTGAAACGGGCTGTGTGGCATCGTCCATCGTCAGGCCACCATGGTATGGTTTATCATGCCTCTTTAGCGTTACACTAAATAACTTCCCCAGCAACAGTATCAAAGAAAAATGGGCCAATGATGCCATCGCTCCAAAATCCAAATTTGAATGTCACACACTAATGATTTATTAGATTTTCAATCACAGAGGGTGTTCCCTTGTGACCGTTAAGTTTTCTACATAGGCGCTGAATTGATACTGCGCTTTGTTACAAAACCTGATATTTCGGGCAAAATTGTTGTACATCACTAAGCCCAACTTAAAAAGCGATAACGAAGCGGATGATCTATGCCTTCAATAGTCAATTTGACCTTGCAAGCAAATCATTCGAGACCGTTGTGCAAAATTCTCTTCAGACTGACGCATGAAAGGTTGAATTGCTGAGATGTTCCAGGACTGAGTCGCACAATCTTGTCAACAGCAGCCACATTTACATCTCACAACGGCAGCCGCATTTACTTACACGGTAACCGTGTCAAGAGGTAAAAAATTTCCAAATAATGGGTGATTCAAGTAGATATACTTTTGTTAATAGCCTTTTTTTGACAGATCACGTGTGAATCGTGTCATGTTATTTTTTAGCATTGTTCCGCATTTTATCTTGGAAAGACTTACGCCTGAACAACGTTACAAATCGTTTAACTTTATTACGAAAATTCACGTTCTGTGAGGAATGTGTTTCGTGCACTTCGTTCAACTTGTGGTCAACATAATCGGCCTACTGAGCGTACTATTCGCAACAGCATCACCCATCTTGAGCATTCATTATTGGATAATATTCTACCGAATAGACCACGTCCAGCACGCCGTGAAGAAAATGCAGCGGCCGTAGCTTAGAATGTACACCAAGACCGTGGAGAGTCGATGCGGCGCCGTTCGCAGCAACTCGCACTGACGTATGGAACGACTTGTTGCAATTTTCGTCGAGATCTTAAATAGACTACGTACAAAATACAGCTTGTGCCAGAACTGAAGCCGCCCGACGTTCCCAAGCGTCACCGCTTCGCTCTCTGGGCTCTTAAAAAGTTCCACGAAGATCCGACGTTTTTCGACCCAAAGTTTGTTCAGCAGCTTGAAAAATGTTGTCCAACGATGAGGCCCATTTCTGGCTCAATGGGTATGTAAACAAGCAAAATTGCCGCATTTGGGAAGAAGAATAATCAGAATAGGTTCTCCAGCTCCCACTTTATCCAGAAAAAACAACGGTTTGGTGTGGTTTGAGGGCCGGTAGAATCATCGCTCCATATTTCTTCAAAAATGATGCCGGTGAGAACGTAACCGTCAATGGCGACCGTTCGTGCCATGATAACCGACTATTTGAGGCCTGAAATTAAAGCTCCTGATCTCGGCGACATTTGGTGTCAACAAGACGGCGCCGCTTTCCACACATCGCATCAATCAATGGATTTATTAAGGAAACACTTCGGTGAGCAGATAATTTCATGCTTTGGGCCGGTCGATCGTGTGATATCACACCATTAGACTTTTACCTGTAGGAATATGTAAAGTCTAAAGTTTATGCGAACAAACTCGCTTCGTTTCAGGCCTTGGAGCAAAACATCACGCGTGCCATTATCAGTCGAAATGCTCGAACGACTCATCGAAAATTGTACTCAACGGATAGACCATCTAAGACGTAGCCGCGGCCAACATTTGATAAAAGTAATCTTCCAAAAATAAATGCCAAAGAATGTTCTTTCAAATGACATTCCCCATTTAATTTAAATTTTCTGTATTTTTTCTTTAAAAAGGCTGGGTCAACCGCTAGAAAAATCTACACCTTGCGCTTAAAAACGCAATATCTCATGAATATAAGAGATATGATAAGGGATATTTGCAACATATGATGTTGCCATGTAACATATTCTAGATGAAAATCGGGAGGTACCACGCCCCCTAAAAAATCGAATTTATGGCCACAGTAATAGCCTTATCATTCAAAAATTCTAAGAGAATGAAATCAATGATTGTCGTATTATTATAAATTTACTAAGCCCTGACCGCGAAACAGACGCAGACGCCAAAAAGAAAATTTTACAAAAGTGGGCTGTTTTTGTATCTAAATCTTCTGGAGGACTTCGATGCCATTAAGATTGCTTTATCTATGAATATTTTTAATATTTGGGATTAAAGGCGTTGTACAATTTTCTATCGATTTCATTAAAAATCGAAATGGCGCTTACGTCTTTTTCGCGATAAGGACTCGATTTTGTGTTAAAATTGGACTAAAAGGAGTGGCCACGCCCATATAATCGTGAACTTTAAAAGCCTATATCTCGTGAACTAATACCGATATGAGGATAATAGTTAGTATATACTCGTATGATGCTGGAATGGAAATAAACACACTCTGATAGAAAAGAAGGCCTGTGTCGCACCTCCTTTATATAACACAGTACAACATTTTTCAGGTGATTGATTCGGGAGATTCTGATTCTGAGAATCATAAAAAACTCATAAATGTTTTTTTCCAAAGAATTTTGTACATATCTCGAGCAAATTTTTGAAATTCATACCTTAACTTAATTATGCATAAAAGCGAAACGCGTAAATCGATGTTCATGATCTATGTCTCATTTTGTTCATAGGTTATGTGACTTTACGTGAAAGTAATAGGACTTGGCACTTTTTACCGTTTTGTATTTTTTATGAATTCAAAAAAAAAAACTTTTATTTTTTAGACAAAAAAGATTTTTTTTCTTCATACATTTATTTATAACTGCATATTTATAACTGAATATAATCGTCTGCCTCAACATATCAAAAATATTTTACGAATCTAAATTTTCAAAACAACATTAAAAACATATTTATTAGATAATATTGAATTGCTTTTATCGTAAGTTTATTTAGTTTTTAAGTGCACAGTTTTTTGTTATATCTAATTTTCGAGCTTCGAACTACTTTTAGCTAAATCTTTGGCAACTGGCCATAAAAATGGCCATGTGGCGCTTTGGCAATAATTTGTTTTTGAATTGTAAATTTTATTTGTAAATAAAATCTATTGCTTATGTAGCGAAACGTTGTATGAGCATATTAAAGGAATTGTTATTTTTAATTTTTGTTTAAATTTGTTTCAGCTTATTCAGACTAGTGGTTCTCGAGTTATGACAAACAAAATAGCCTAAAACGGGACAAATTCCCCTATACGATACTTACTTACTTCAAATTAATTATTAAATTATTGTTTGATGTACCTTGACCAAACGAATGATGCAGAAGTTCTTCTTTTTGGGGCTACTTTCACAAAGAATTATCAGAATTGAGTCCCGAAATCATGTGTTGTACTGTGTAATTTTCATACCGTATCGACATTTTAATTCTTTTTGTACCCTACAACACACTGTAGTCTGTCTTATGACTTAGTGCTAATGTTTGTAACCTCATGATAAACCGATTGATTTAGAATCAAAGTCTGTTTCCATTTAGAGATGACCGCCCATACGTTCATCTGGCAATCTATCTGTGTAATCGAAGTACAGGTCCTGTAGCTACAGAAGCAACAAATATACCTGATTAGGCACAAATTTAGCATTGTACTTTATGAGCCATCAATACTTATAATTGTTATTGTTAAAACTGGATTCCCATATTTTAAAATAACTCCCACATAAAGGTCACTCCCGATTTGAGGTCCTATCGCTTTAAGGGCCGCATTGTAAGTCCAATCCAGCTCAAACGAAGCATTGCGTGTTAATTGAGACCTGTATTTATTCCTAGTGAAATTGTCTTTTGTATAGGACTTCGAAATATGTCTTTTACGCTCTGAAAGTAACATATTTAGTTCGTACTTTCTCAAGCTCCACGAGACAGAGTCGCAGAATCTTTTGATCAGTACCTGTTTCGTTTTGTTCTCTTACATGTTTACTGTATAAATTCGTACTTATTGAAATACCAGGCTCAGAATCTGAACGGCGATGAATTTAAATTTTAAGTAAGAACCATAGCAAACTAGTAAAACTCAAGTATTTCTTTGCTTTCAATTATTTTTTTTAAATAATTTCAAAGGAAGGCACTTAATTAAACACAAGAGCTGTATTGTGCTCAACAATGTACAAAGGAGTTGAGTTAAATAATTTTTTAAATAATCCTTCTACAAGTGATATAATTCAACATTAATTTTCGCTCCTGTGATTTCAATAGGAAACACGTTTCATACCAGCAGTTCATTGTGTCGGTTATGATTTTATTAAAATCATCATTTCACTTGTACGAGTACTTCTAATCAATCACAACACAATATCAGTCACTCAGTTGCTGACAGACTATAAGCATCCTTAGCAAAATATCTCTTTCCTAATCAGACAGCTAACAAGCCATGTGTACGCTTTTGCCTCATCATTCAGGGAAGAAGTCTGGGCAGTGGCTGTGGAGACAGGCCTATTGCTTGGCAACTATTATTGCTTATCATCGTGGCACTGTTAACGCTGCCGTCATCGCCATCATCATAACTCTTATTCTTCTCATATCTCATATCACCGTATAATTATTGTTGAGGCTGCATTGAATAAAGGGGAAGTCCTTTCACTGCTGAGTGTTTGAGTTTTTTGTTGTTCTATGTCAAATTTGTACAAGTTCGCCTGTGTGTATTTAACAACGGGAAGAGAAGTAAGGCATACCATGGTAAAGGATTAAATAACAGAATCATAGTTGATGTACACTCCTTTAGATATTTGTACATAATTAGGTACCTCGAATTCAATGGACCAAAAAAGAGGCATACAATTGATTCAATGAAGATTTGTATGTTTAAGGGCATATCATTAATAAGTAGACTCTAGCGGTCCATTTTCTAAAACTGGATTTTCCTTCGGCAGCATAATTAATTTTTGACTAGTGGTTAACTACGAGACGCTGAGTAACAGTAAGGCTAAATCCAGGCCGACTATGAGATATGCTACACCACTCTGCTCTTTAGAAGGGTTTGCGCCTCTATTTAAAGCTTTAGTCTACATTTATTCGTTTAGAAATGTTGCCTTCAGAAAAGAACAAAACTGCTTTTATTATACCCTCCACCATACAATGGAGGGTATATTAGTTTTGTCATTCTGTCTGTAATACCTAGAAATGATCATCGGAGACCCCACAAAGTATATATATTCTTGATCCTCGTAAAATTCTAAGACGATCTAGCCATGTTGTCCGGCTGTCCGTCTGTTGAAAACAAGATAGAGCCAGCATGAAAACAGCTAGGGAGCTGAAATTTGGCACAAACATGTGTAGTTAACTAGCATGGTTGATATTGAAAATGGGCTATATAGCTCTACGGAAAGTTGGTGTTGGAGACCCTCAACCGACACTACCTCATTAAAATTAGTTTTTTATTTGGAAATATCCGTCCAGTTTCTTAAGAAAAATCACTGAAATTTTGCAAGTTATAATCTCTTTATAGGCGCAATCATCTATGTAAAAATGGTTTAGATTGGGCCACCATTTCTTATACCTCCCATACAAATGGCCTTATGGGCCTTGAGATATAATATGACTATAACGCACCACAAACTTGACCTATCAAAATAAAATTTTACACATCAAGGTTTCCATACACAACACACTTCTATGCTGAATTCTGTTGAGATCGGAAAAGTCCTACTGGTACCCCCCACACTAACGGTCTCATGGGCCTTGAAAAATAATATGACAATAATTCAACACACACTTGACCTATCGAGACGAAATTTTCGGCATAAAGATTAATATATAGAACAGACCTTTTGCGCTAAATTTGGCTAAGATCGAAAAGGCCCTGCTGGTACCTCCCACACAAACGGTCTCATGGCCCTTGAAAAATAATTTGATAATAACTCACTACAAACTTGACCTATCGAAATTTTCTACATAGAGAGTATATCGGAAAAGTCCTACTGGTACCTCCCACACAAACGGTCTCATGGGCTTTGAGAAATAATATGACGATAACTCACCACAAGCTTCACCTATCGAAATGAAATTTTGCACATAAAGATTTCTATATAGAACACACTTCCGCACCAAATTTAGTTTTATTTGGGAATCTGGTGGAGGGTATCCAAAGTTCGGCACAGCCAAACTTAACATTTTTTACTTGTTCCATTTACAATGTGCCTTCAGAAGAGAACAGCAACTTAAATCGGGAGGGACTTATTTTGAGAAGGCTATTTAACAGGGATATGATCCAATTTTACCATAATTGGAAATCCCCCTCTATATTCCTCTTCATACTTTTTTCATATCTTAAGCAATACATTCTCCACCATTTGCCATCTCTTATTAAAGATTTGTAAATTATTTCTTATTTACCGTCTTTAACAGTATTTGAAGGCATTGAATGTTTGAAATCAAATATTTGAGGAAAATTCAATTTTCCAAACTCACTTTAAGAACAACAACTTTATTTGGCTCACAAATCTCTGTGGTATGCCATGGAATTTTCTCAAGCACATAACGTGTGTGTGTGTGGATTTGAACGGCAAACTCAAAATCAAATTGAGTTGTACCTAGAGTATCCAAAAACCGGGGTTTTCTGAAAACCGACATTTCGGGTATTTTTAAAACCGCGTTATTTTAAAAAACCAACGTTTGGGTTTTCCGAGTATCGGTATTAACCGACATTCAGGTTTTTTTTTTCCTTTTGCCTAGTTATGTAAAATATTTCCAAAATCAGATCTACTTCTACTTCTAGACTCTAGAATGTAATAAAATCACTTGTATTTTATTTAAAAAAAGCTTAAAATTGACTTGGCCGACTACATTAAATAATTTACTTCTGCTTGCGCAGGAAAGCCAATTGAAAAAGGGCATTTTTACTCCTTGAATGGGCTCTTAATTTACCCAAATTTAAAAATAAGGTAATATTTGAATTTGTCAGAGAAATTCATTGGTTTTGGTAGCCATTTGGTATGTCCATGTTTAATTTGGTTACATTTTTGGGCTAAGGGTGCGTCGCCCAAATTGAAAAAGCGCATTTTAACCCCTTGAACGGGCTCTTGATTTACCCATATTTAAAAATAAGATAATATTTGAATTTGTCAGAAAAATTCATTGGTTTTGGTAGCCATTTGGTACGTCCATGTTTAATTTGGTTAGATTTCTGGGCTAAGAGTGCGTCGCCCAAATTGAAAAAGGGCATTTTAACCCCTTGAACGGGCTCTTGATTTACCTAGATTTAAAAATAATATAATATTTGAATTTGTCAGAAAAATTCATTGGTTTTGGTACCCATTTGGTAAAGATTTCTGGGCTAAGGGTCCGTCACTCAAATATAAGCGAAAATAATTCTATTTTTGGCTTCGCGTGAAAATTAAATATTTATTTTAAAGCCATATGTCCATGTATGGACGATTTCACATTTAAAATTAGAATCGGCTGTAAAACAATTTCTGGTTTTATTTGTCATTTAACACAATGTGTTGTTTTAAAAGGGGCTTTATTTACTTTTCTGATACTTGTACTGGGACTATATCAAAACGTGGGTCGGCATCTCCCGTTTTTAACAGAGCTCCGTCCTTTGTCCAAAAAACGTACTTCTGCCAAATTTTATCAAAATTGAGCTTATGTGTGAACGCTATATCTAAATCCAAATTAAGTATCTCCAATTTTAAAGCTTTACGTGTGCCAAATTGTATCAAGAGTTAATTTAATAGATGGGTTTTTTTCAGACGTGTAAGTTTCAAGAATAAAGAAAGCACATATAATTAAACGTTATGGCCAAGAATTTAGCTTAGATAAGTGTTTGCCATTATGTTTTAAAAATGATTTTGGGGCAAGTGGGCCGGCGCGACTGTCTTGAATAAATTCCAGCCGAGAGGCACAATTTTCAACAACTTTTTGCAGCTTTTGGGGCCGTAAGTCAGCAATAACGCACCGAATATTCTCTTCCAAGGCTTCAATCGTGTCGGGCTTCTCTGCGTAGACAAGCGACTTCACATAACCTCACAAAAAATAGCCCAGCGGTGTAAATTCGAACGATCTTGGCGGCCACGCCACAGGCCCACGACGCGAGATAATGTGCTCACCAAAAGTGTCCTCAATAAATTGATTGCTTCGTTGGCTGTATGGCAACAAACGTCACCGTCTTGTTGGAAATAAAGGTCGTCCATATCAACATCTTCCAATTCAGGCACGAAAAAGACATTAATGATGACTCTATAGCGTAACCCATTGACTTTAACATTATTTGAAGAAATATGGACCAATGATTCCCTCTGTCCATAGAGCACACGAAACAATGACTTTTTGAGGATGTAACGGCGTCTCAACAATGGTTTTTGCATTTTCAGTACTCGAAATGCGACAATTTTGGTTATTAACGTATCCATTCAACCATAAGTGAGCTTCATCGCTGAACGAAATGTTGTTGTAAAAATCAAAATCGGTGGCCATCTGGTTTTGGCCCCATTAAGTAAGTAAGTCTAGCCATTACAAAATGGCAAACCAAACTGAGCATAAATCAAGTGACAGCTGTCAAAAAGACCAACTCCGAACAAGTGTGGCAAGATTGAAAGCCACACGTCTAAATAGAACACCCTTTATACGGCTTCTAAAGATTAAACATATGTGTTGAAGCTATATATTTACCGATTTCCCTCAATATGTATATAAGTAGTATCTGCCCATGGTCCAAAAAACTTACTTTTACTAAATTTCATGAAGATCGGCCAACAATTACGACCTAAAGTTTGATAACAAGCTTGAGAATGACAACAGGCAGACTGAGGGATGGACAGACAACGACATACTCGTATAGCGTTTATTCGCATCAACTGATGATTCTGAGTGGGTCGGTACCCTTAACGTTGGGTATGCTGTAGATGAGATTATGAAATTTCTTTGATTTTACATTCAACAACAAAAAACCTGAAGGTAAAAAAACCAGGTGAACCAACACGTCGGGTTTTAGCTATTTTTGAGAAACCGACAGTAGTGTGGACATAAACACCGAAATGTCTGTTTCGGTTTTGTACGCTCAAGCTGTCCCACATTTTGTGTGCAATTTGCTATTAAATTGCTTAAACTATATTTCTGTTTCTTGTTTGTGTGATAATAGTGAAATCCAACCTGGCACAAAATTTAAAAAACCAAAAGCCTTTGGCATATAATTTGTGTGTATTTGCCCACTAATTCCAAAATTCTTTCACTCATTTTGTTTTGATTTATCAACGAACAGTTTAATAAGTGATTTTGAAAACGAAAAACCAATAGGGACACAATCATAAGGAGCACTGAATTACAAGATTTTAAAATTCATATTCAACATCATCTTGAGAACTGTTGGAAGTTCACTGATAGAATGGCTTTCCAGACGGTCTGGGTGTCGTAGAAATTGATTTACGGGAGACCTCATGGCATTTGTTACTGAGTAAAGGATCTATGCACCGACTTGCCGAAATGGCTCATGCAGATTAAGATACAGCTCCCACATATATGTTCAAGCGATTTTACTTATATTAAAAACTATGGAAACTTCTCACAAATTCAGTTATGATATTAGTTGTAAAATCTAAGTAAATTAATGGCCCGTCCAAGGGGGTCCAAACGCATTTTTTCAGTTGGCTTTTCGGAACAACAGAGCAAACAGCGTATGATAAATTCGGTCACACATAAGCTTTTGTCCTCATCTTTTCTTAAAATTTATAAAAAGAAATTTGGGGTACACTGTATATAACGTATCTAAGTTTTCCTTTTTCATTGAAGTACTATTCATGATAGCATCATGATAACTACAATACAAACTCTTAACTTTTTTGTTCATTTTGAATGAGTTGATGCCATAAAAATCGGATTGTTTCATACAGCTGGAAATTGCCGAAATGAAGATCAACCATAAAGACAGAAAGAGGTCACAAAAAATAACTTTACTCAATAATTGAGTATCAAGTAGTACGAGGGTAGCTATTTATATTTCGTGTCCTGACAATTCTAGTGTTCCCAGATGCAAACTGGAACTTCCATTGGAAACCTTGACATTTTTTAGAATAACTTCACTCAGAACGTTTTGTCATTTAAGGGCGTATTGTTTTGTTTATAGCGTGTTGAAAAATTCATCTCAGTCAAAAAATGTAATATCCCGTAAACATTTTCGTGCGATGATTTTTGTAAGATTTTCGGCGTGGGTTATCGAGACAAGAGTGTTTAAATCAACTTGTTTCGGCTTTTGGCGATGAAGCACCACCAAAAAACACTGTTAATCGCTGGTACCAAGCGTTCAGTCTCGGACGCTGTTCATTCCAGGATGAATTTCGTGCATGACGTCCAACTTTGGTCACTTTGCCAGAAACCATCGATGCTGTGCGTGAACTGATTAAGCAAGAGCGACATGTGCCATACTGTGTGATTCAGGCGTCCTTGGACATTAGTATGACAAGCATCAATAAGATTTTGCATGTGAAACAAATTGTTCTCGTTGTATCCCACATAATTTGACGAATGCTCAAAAAAGGCTCTAGGGATTGGTGCAAAGAGATGTTAAAAAAGTATAACAGCGGTAGCTCACAGGCACTAAATAACATTGTAATAGGTGACGAATCATAGATCTATTCATATGAACCCGAAACAAAACAGCAATCGACCGAATCTTTCAAGACGAGCCAAATCCAACAAAAGTTGTTTGTGGAAGAAGTACTTCGAAGCAAATGATTGCGTTTTTTTCGGTATAACCGGTCATGTTGTCACAGTGCCTTTAGTGGAACGTAGGATGGTCAATTCTGAGTGGTATACAACCATCAGTTTGCCAACAGTGTTCGAGGACATGTGGAAAGATAAGAGAAGACGGGTCATTTTAGATCACACATCAGCTAATACGATGAGCTTTCTGACCACTCAAGATGCCAAATTGATGGGTCATCCACCGAACAGCCCTGATTTGGCACCCAATGACTTCTTCTTATTTCCTAGCATCAAGAAAAAAATGTGAAGTCAACGTTTTTCATCGCCCGAAGCAGCTGTTGAAGCGTTCAAGAATCATGTTTTAGATGTGTCTCAATCGGAGTGGAAAAAGTGCTTCGAAAACTTGCTTTTGAGCATTAAAAAATGTATTGATACTAAAGGAGAATATTTTGCAAAACAATAAAACCATTTCCAATGATAAATTATTGTGTTTTTATTGCCGGACCCGTAATATAAATAGCAACCTTTTTATTTGGCAAACTGATGGCAAGAAAAAGTTTGGGGATACCTGGTGACGAAAAAAATTTAATTAAAATCCTCATTCAACGCGAAGAAAAACTAATATTTTCAGAAGACAGAAAAATTAATGCTTATTTTCTGCTCACTTTCTATACATTCTCAATTTGAATGGGCTGTAAAAAAAATCTGATAATTTTTTCAAATTTCTGGATTTATTGAAAAGGTTAATCTTTGTCATTCAATAAAGGAACACAATATCATTCATATGACTACCACAACTGACTAAGTAGTACCTCTACAAATCAACCCAGTTAATCAGAACATTTTCGATAATTTCGGGTCGAATCTCTTCAAAAGAAACTTCGATTTCATGTTTCAATGCTTTAATTTTCTCTCGATGCTTTGCGTAACATTTATCTTTAATGGATCCCCACAGAAAAAAATCCAAAGGGCTCAAATCACAGCTCCGAGGCAGCCAATTGACATCACAATTTCGGCTGATTATGTGATATAAACAGTGCGTAAAATATCGATGGTTACATTGGCTGTGTGACATGTGACCCCGTCTTGTTGAAAGGAACTATCGTCGATGTCATTCTTTTGAATTTTTGGAAACAAAAATTCGTTGAGCTGTGGCTCCTTCCTAATTTTGAGGAAGGAACCACCTGCCCAAAGGTGCAGTCAGCCCAAAGTCCACACCAAACAGGATAGATGTGGATGCATTGGCTTCTCAATAGTCACGTGTGGATTCTCTGTATCCCATATGCAACAATTTTGCTTATTGACATAGCCACCGAGATGAACAGGAGCTTCATCTAAAAACATGAGTTTTGGTTAAATACTTTATCTCCTGCCAAACAATCTTTTGCTTATTGGGCGAAGCAAAAACGCATCGAATGGTGTTCCATTATTGAATGACAAAGTTCAACCTTTCCAATACAACCAGAAATTCAGTTCTTGTTTTACCTACAGACAATTCAAATTTAAAACGTTAAATCGCCCACCCTATTCAATTTCATTCTTTCCTGTTTTCTTATTTGTACTAATAGAACTCTTATTTGCTTTGCCTTCTATATGGAATACTATTACAAATGTAAGAAATAACTCCCATAATAGGTCATTATTTCCAAGTAAATATTATTATTGGTCAACATTTTAGGTTAACCATAAATTACGGAATTTTAAAATGGTTTAAAATATCTGCAACCACATTTATGCTTCGCTTTCAATAATTTTTCCCAAGGATGTAGAGACATGAGTATATCAAAACCAAATAAATCCTACTGGAGAACGTAGACAAAAAATAAGTTATAGAAAGCTAAAGTCAAAATGGTCGAGTATATAACACCCTAAACCGCTTCATTAATTAAAATTGTGAAAAAAGCAAAAATTTAATAAAGACACTAAAAGGAGATTGCACTTAATACAAATCAAAATAACAACAAAAAATGCAGCCAATTCTAAAACATAAACCGAATATTTTCGTCCAAAAATGAAATAATTAAATTTACAAATATAGGCATACAAAGTCGGCACAGTCCACTTATTTAACAGCAGATTCCTACCAACTGCATTCAAGCGTTATTAGAGGTTAAAGGTTGTTGTGGAATTGAGAGTGCTTTAAAAAAATATGTCCATCCATGGCTCCTATTTTAAATAGTTTACTTACTACCCTCACCATCGCATTTAGAAACAAACTTAAAACGTCTGTTATATCAGTCAGCTGTTTATGATTTGTAAACACTAAAAATATTTAATCAATAGTGCAAAGAAAAAGGGCTTCTTATCACAGCTAATAAAGTAATTACTTGGAGCTTAAAATATCGACTATGGAGTTGACTATGTGGGATGCCGCCTTATCCTGAAACCAAAGATTATTTAGACCTTGTCTTCAATCTTCGGCTAAAGTGACGGATTTATTAATCCTGTGTAGCTGTCGTCGGTAACCAAAATGGCCAACAATGAAAACGGACAAAAATCTGCATCAAACTGTCACTCTCTGAGGACTCATTGGCTTCTCGACAACCACGTGTGGGGTTATTGATCCCCAAATGCGAAAGTTTTGCCTGTTAGCATAGACGCAGAGGTGAAAATGCTCTTTGTCAGCTAAGATTCTAAGGAGTTCTAAGGATTAAAATGACATGTGATATCGAAACGGATGTTTTCGAGCTGAGCCATACACTCACGATTATGTTTTGTTGGTCTATGTTATGGTACACACAGAGAGCAGATTCGTTGTAACAACCGTTTTTTGCTAACCGATTGATTGAGGTTGTACGTAGAAAAAAAGTTTGTTGGGATAACAATATGCGAGGAGCATCATACTATTTCTGGGTATATGGTTGTGGTACAACAATATTATGATCCTCATAACAATAGTATGAATCAAACACAACCATACTATGATACTCACACCATACTACGATTCTCACTACAATAGTATGATTCACAAATAACTATACTATGATTACTACAACCAAAGTATGATCTATACAACCATATTATGATCCTCATAAACATATAATGTTTCACAAATAGCTATAGTATGATCCTCACAAATAGTATGATTAACACGCACTCATGCTTTGATCCCTACAACCATAGTATGATCATACACAATTATACTATCATCCTTAAAATTATTTATTGGAATTAGGTAGGGGTAAGTTGTCAACAATAGATTTGATATATGAAAATTATTTAATGTTACATTAAATTCAAAATAATAGGAGCGATTTATTTCACTGTGGAAAAAATTAGTTTAAAAAAACGTAAACGTTCTCAGTTAAATAAAGCCAAAGAAGTTTGTTTGATAAATTTTAATTTTCATATAAAAAGTATAGATTGATCCACCTAGAGATATTTTTTTTAAAACAAAAAAATAAATAAAAAACAAATCATGTGTGGAATCTTTATTGGTAATTTGAAACTAAATTGTATGGCATTTATTTTTTGAATATAATTTCCTTCAAATATTGGCCGCAGCTACGCCTCAAGGTTTCCATTCTGAGGGTCCAATTTTGGATGACTCGTTCGAGCATATCGACCGGTATGGTGAATCGTAGCTGGTTTGTCAGCATAGACTTTGGACTTTATGAACCCAAAAGAAAAATATCTAAAGCTGTGATAATACTCGATCTAGGCGGCCAACTCACCTGTCCAAAACAGAGCGTGAAATTAGCTTCTTTTCGAAATGACCTCTCAATGCTTATAGATCTATTGTTTGAGCAGCTGTATGGCAAGTGGCACCGTCCTGTTGTAACCAAGTGTCGTTAATATTACGGGCTTCAATTTCAGGTAGCATAAAGATCGATATCATGGCGCGATAGCGAGCACCATTCGCGGCTACGTTCCGGCCATCATTCCACCAGCTTATAAACCGCACCAAACCGTGGTTTTCTCTGGGTATAATGGCACCTCTTCTTGTTGCTCTTCAGCCCAAATGCGTCAATTTTGTTTATTGACTTTGCCGTTGAGCCTGAAAACTGTCTCATCACTTAACAAAATGTTGGTCGAAAACAGCGGATCTTCCCGTTTCTCACCGAACGCTCATTTCCATAATACAGTTGCCAACATTTGAAGGTAATTATTTTCAAATAATAAATGCCATAAAATGTCTTTTCAAATTACCAATAAATATTTTTTTTTTGTTCTGAAAAAAAACCTCTAGATGGATGACCCTATACTATTATAGCATTAGATCCGTACTAAAAGCATTATTCTATAAAGCATATTTAAATGAAGAAAATTTACAATCATACAGTATGATTGCCGCAATCATATAATTGTTAGCATTAAACCCAACCATATTTTCATTTTTATATTTGGCAATAATATATACTTTTGTTACATTTAAACAATATTAATATTGCGGCAATCATACCATTGTCAAACTTAAATTCAGAAAACAATACTATGGTTGCGATAAACATACTTTTATTGCGGAGAACATATTAGTATTGCCTACACCATATAGTAATCATAGTTTTTCTGATTGTTCATGCGCCTGCTATCAGTACAATCGAATGTTCGTTGGTGCTCTGTAACCTTTAGTAATTGTAACTGAAGCGTCGGTAGAAAATACGAAGGATCTCAACCTCTAAAGAAGAATGTTTAGATCTTAAAGGCCACTTGACACACTTGTTTAAGGAAATCAATTTTACATTTTCAGTAGAGGCAAAAAACTGTTTCCTTAAATACTTGAAGTACTTCAAAGCATAGAGGAGGGTCATGTCTAGGAAAAAGAGAAAAATATGAAGGAAGATTTTTACTAAATAAAGTAAATTAAACGATTTGCTTAAAGCGGTAATTACAGGATTATTTTCGCTTTTGGCTATGATGAAATTTCAGATATCATAACCAAATATTGGAGATGATACACAACAAAATGTTGACTAAACTATTGGTTGCCAGAACCACCAGTTATGGCATCCAAATACATTTTATACATATAATTTGTATGACCGATGCATTAGTTGCGTCTACAATACGATGATCATATTAATCATCTTGTGGTATATCGAACCGAATATCTATTAAGTTTATAAAAATTTTGGTGATTGCAACCGAAATTTTTTTTGCAACGGAAATTTATTATTTTTAATCGATTTCCAATTCATTTTTTTTCTGTGTGTATGATACAAAAGCCCTGCCCTTTTCAGTACCTGTTTCTGTCGCATGCAACATTTATATTTTTGGAAAAATTAGATGCATTCGACCCATGTTTTAAAATAGCTCCCAGTAAATGGCCTTACTGTTTAAAAAACTTTATTCTCTCCCAGCCACGTTTTACAACCGATTTTTGTTAAAATGTAACACACCTTATATACTTTATAGCCATTCTTTCTTATATTAGTCCTTGCAAGTATTCATATGTCTACATACTTTTGTAGATCCCTCACACATTGGTCCCATCCGATTTCAGGTCCTGTCGCTCTTCAAGCCACAAATACGAGGGCTGTTATATATATTTCTGGCGTTAAAATGAATATAAGAATATTTATTATAAAAAATGATTTTATTGTTTTTCAAAGTATTCTCCAGCATGATTTATACACTTTTGAATGCGCTCAAACCAATTTTCGAAGCACTTTTTCCACTCCGATTGAGACACCTCTAAAACATGGTTTTTGAACGATTCAATAGCATCTTCTGGCGCCGTAAATCATTGACGACGCATTTTGTTCTTGATGTGCGGGAATAAAAAGAAGTCATTGGGTGCCAAGTCAGGGCTGTACGTCGGATGACCCATCAATTCGACGTTTTGGCCGGTCAAAAAGGCGCTAGTTTGAGCCGATGTGTGAGAGGTTGCATTGTCATGGTGCACAATGATTCGCCTTCTCTTGTTCGTTTTTCGAATTTCTCCGAAGACTTCAGGCAAACAAATTGTGGTGTTCCACTCAGAATTGACCTACTACGTAGCTCAAGCGGAATAGTCACCACATGACTGGTTTTTCCGAAGAAACAGGCGACCATTTGCTTCTAAGTGCTTCTTCCACGAACAACTTTCGTGAAATTTGGCTCACTTCAAAGACCCACACGGTCGATTGCTGTTTTTTCGGGCTCATTCGCATATATCAATGACGATCTTATAAACGTCTTTTGAAGCACCGCGATCATATATTTTTATTTTATTTTGCACCAATCGACACGAGACTTTTCCTGCCTCTATCTCACGGTATGTCACATGACGATCTTGCATTATCAGTTCACGCACGGCATCAATGTTCTTTGGCACAACGGCCGTTTTTGGGTGACCTTCACGTCCTTCGTATTTGAAAGAGCGTCGCCACGATTGAATTCATTAAACCAGTTACTCACCAGTTTCTCACAGTGTTCTCTGCCATAAAAGTAAGTTCATCGCAACCACAGTATTGCTTTCCGAATTTAATGGTGCTTCATCGCCATACACGCAGAGAAAAAACATGGTTACCACATGGTCACGGCAATAATAATATGTTTTCCGCAATAAAAGTATGTTCGTCGCAACCATAGCATTGTTAACTGAATTTAGTTTTGACAATAGTATAATTGCTGCAATATTAACCCGAATAGACCCAGAACTTTTTTTTTGAATTTTTCGGAAATATTTCATAGGGCATTTATGTAGGTCCTAGGGATTATAAATCGAATTTTTTTTTTCATTATGCCCTTTCAGATCGAAAGATATAGGGTGTGACCATATGGTCACATTGGGTACGATTTGTGTTCGTACAACACGAACAAAAAATCGAGTTATTTTACATGTTATTTTTTATTTATTAGTTTGATTGAGGAACAAGAAAAAAAAATCGAGTTATTTTACATGTTAGTTTTTATTTATTAGTTTGATTGAGTATGATAAGTGGCGAAACATTTCACACAAAGCCCAACGTCACATTTTGTGCATTCAGTGCGGCCGACAGATTTGCAAAACTCCTCACCACAACGTCTTCTTTTTGTACATGGACCAACAAAGTGGTCCTGTCTATCAAATCGCAGAGATTCTGTTGATTCTGTGAAATTCCTTTTGCGTGGGCCACTTGCCTTTGCTTTTTGCCCAAAATGCTTGCAGTAATAAATAGCGATCTGTCGTCTGAAGTCAAGTTGTGGCATATCAGGATGTGCTGAACGGTGCAACTGCCATGCGTTGTGTACCGAAACGTCAACCAACCAAGTGAAGATACTGCTCCACCATTTTTTCCTCTTATTCCAATTCTATATAAGCTGACGTTCTGGTCCATGCGATCTACACCACACATCAACTTGTTGTACTCTTTAACAGCACATGGTTGCGGAATACTTATTCTTTTTTTTTGTTATCTGGAATAACGTTGAACATTCGCAACAGGATTGACACCATAGGCAGTTGATGCAATATTAACAACAGCGTTGTCGTTCCATTTGGTTAAAAGTACTTCGGTCTCCTTTATTGTAATGGATTCTATATGGCCGCGAGCTTCATTCTTCATCCTTTTTTTTATCAGCAAGGGGGCAACTTTTAGGGATTCGATTTTCCCTAATTGTACCTGTTGCAGTGTAACCACGACATTTTAAATAATGGAGTACCGGAAACCCGGTGAATAAATTATCAAAGAAGAACGAAAATGGTAGGCTTTGAACTTCTGGACTGAAGTCGTCTATCATATTTATAAGGGGTGCAGTGCATTTACCAAATCTTTCTTCATAGTTGCGATTAGATCGAGGATTTGTGGCTTGGTAAATTTCGAAGTTTATTAGATACCCCTCTGGCGTACACAAGGACCATACTTTATACCCAAAGCGCAATGGTTTTCCTTTAATAAATTGCTTGCAACCGTGTCGTCCAAAGTAGGATATCATGCTTTCGTCAAATGATAATTGCTGCACTGGATGGAAATTTTTCAACATGTTTGCTTTTAGGTGATCTGTTATAGGGCGAAGCTTCCACATTTTGTCGCCATCGTTTACTTATTTTCCACTATCTTCAAAATGGAGAAATTGTGATATCTGCTGAAATCGGTTTCTTCGCATAGCCGAATATATCATTTCATTTCGCAAATCATCGTCAGCACTCCAATAGGACCTAAAAGTGGTACGACCATCATATCCACTCACTATCAAAATTCCAATGTATGTTTTTAGCTCTGCTACAGTAATATTTGGATGCGGCTTTCCAAGAAACACAGCGTATTTGTGAGATTCGTTGACAATGTGATGAAATAATTCCTCGTCAAAAAACTTTTCAAACTGCTCATACGGTGTGACATTGTTGCAATCTTTAAAATTTGCTGATGGAAAAATAGGAGTCTGCGCAACTAATTCATCTTTCACCCAGGTAATTTTAGTGGCCTTATTCGAAAGTGGAAGTTGCATTGCTGATAGGGTGGGTTTTACCTTTTGCAGGTTGTTTAAACGTGTAGAATATGCCGACGTCAATGCTTCAGTCGAAGGCTCTGTTGATAGCTCAGCCGATAAATTTGAGACCAAATGTTCACTAGAATTTGTCATGATAATATCATGAACCTCCACATCATCTTGATCATCACTTTGTTCACATTGCGCTTCGTCTAAGTTATTGATATGTCTGCCATTGCTCATTTCGAGTTCACAAGCTGACTTCAGTTGGCCCACACAAATGTAAACTGGAACCCCAACGCCATACTCCTCAGCATCATCTTCACCACTAAGTGCGCCACTTTCAACTTCAGGTGGAAGAATGTACAATGCTGTTACAGACTCGTCTTTAGCATACAACTCATTTAAGAAATCAATAGCTTCTTATGCAGTAAGTGCCCTTAAAATTATCAAAATTATATTATGCCATAATATTTTCTTAAGTACTGACAATGCATCCAATCGCTTCAACGAACACACAATAACTAGCTAAAAAACAAATTTGACAGAAGCGCACACCCTTCACAAACAGAATGAGTGCAAATTTTTCGAAATCGGGGAATCACACGAATTTACGAATTTACTTTGCTACGCTTGTTGTGTGTGTGACCATATGGAAACACTGGGCTGATTCGGGTTAATATTGTTGAAATGAAACAATAGTACAGGGTGGCCCAAATAAGACCAGCTGATGTGAAACACAAATAACTTTTTTATTTTTTAACATAATTTATTTTTTCTTTTTGCAAATTATAACTGAACTCTTGGAAATTTAAAATGAATACGTACAGTACACAACAACGCATTAAAATTATCGATTTGTATTATTCTTCTCAACGATTAATTGTTCTGACGCAGCGAAATTATCGCCGTTTTTTTAACGTAAGATCAGCGCCCACATCTTCAACGATTACAAGTTTAGCTCGCCGTTTTGAGGAACTGGGTTGCAGTTGGCACTACAACTGCATCAGTTACACCCAATCAGATGCACTGTTTGGTGCGGTGTTATGGCCACAAAAATCATCGGCCCATATTTCTTTGAGAATGAGGATGAAACGCCAGAAACGGTCTCGGGGGCTTCTTACAGAACAATGATCGACAACTTTTTGCGGCCAATAGTGGAGCAACATCCAAATTTGTAGTTGCAACAAGTTGGACATACTGCTAGGCAAACTATGCACATGCTTCGTGAAATTTTTGCTGAACGCATAATTTCAAAAAAATTCAGATTTCCCTTGGCCTCCTCGTTCACCAGATTTAACTGCGTCCGATTTTTTTTTCTGGGGATATTTAAAAGACAAAGTGTATGTTAACAAACCACAGACACTTGGACAGCTCAAGCAGAATATTCGAGACGAAATACGGCGCCTGCAACCAGAAACTTTACGCCGTGTAATGCAAAATGCGCTAAAAGGAGCCAATGCCTGTGTCGAGCAAAATGGTGGTCATTTGTCTGATGTCATATTTCACACATAGTCACGTTAAATTTCCATAAAATGTATTTAAATTATAAAAATAAATCTTTAAAAAAAAAACGTTATTACAAGAGTTATACGTGTTTAACATCACTAGGTCTCATTTGGGCCACCCTGTATTATTGCCAAATTTAAAAATTAATATATGGTTATAGCAACAATATAAATATGGTTGGTGCGACAAAAGTATTGTGTTTTGCGTTTTATGTTAACAATAATATTATTACGGCAATCATACTGTATGATTGTAATTTTTCTTCATTTAAATATGCTTTTAAGAACAAATGTTATTGGTATGGATCTAATGCAATAATAGTACTTTTTTATTGAAATTAAAATTTTTTAAACAAGCTGCTTTGGCTTTCTTTAACTGAAATATTTTTAATAAAAACGCTTACGTTTATTTAAACTTATTTTTTTCTACTGTGAACTAAATCACTCCCTATTATTTTGAATTTAATGTATATTTGAATAATTTTCATAATTCAAATCTATTGTCGACAACTTAAACAAATTCTAATAAATTATATTGGGGATCATAGTATAATTGTGTGTGACCATACTATGGTTGTAGGGATCATAACATGGTTGCGTGTGAATCATAATATGATTGTGAGGATCATACTTTGGTTGTATGTGAAACATACTATGGTTGTGAGGATCATACTATGGTTGTGGAGATCATAATATACTTGAGTGTGAATCATACTATGGTTGTGGGGATCATAGTATGGTTATGTGTGAATAATACTATTGTTGTAAGGATCATAGTATGGTTGCATTTGAATCATACTATTGTTGTGAGGATCATAATATTGTTGTACCACAACCATATACCCAACAATAGTATTATCCTCTTCGAATATTGTCACCACAACCATACTTTTTTTCTGCGTGTACAAAGATTTAATCTCATCATTGCACTCTTGTCGTGATAATCCACTTCGGAAGTTGTGAAAAATGATCGCACGAAAATGTTCACTAGTTCAAGTCAACAACACAAATGATGGTCGTACGTCGAAACGTTCTGAGTACGTTTATGCGCCAGGCAACACTTAGTGTTGCCTTGGCCAAAAATATATATAGCAACCCTAGTAACATCATCAATCAATAAAAATGCTCGCGGTACGTTATAAGCACTCAAAAAACTCCGGTTTAACTGGATTTTAATGGTACATATATTCGATAATACCCACAAAGGTCCCTGCCGATTTAAGGTTATTTCTCTTAACACGCTAAAAATTTCAAATCGTGCTAAAGTTTTACATGGTACGTTATGAGCGACAAATAATTAGCTGGGCTGAAACTGGATATTATCAGTCCATGTTTATAATAAATAAACCTCACACCACGGTCCGATGACACTGTTTGGCAAAAATTAACTTTTGAGCCCAACTTTGGACGAAACCAAATGATCTCCTGAATACGAATTGAGTGTCTGTTTTACCCCATCAGGTATAGTTTTCGAGATATCGTGATAATGAAATATTTCCGACTTTTTTATTATTAATTTGCCTAAATGTTCGGAAACCTTTATCCGATTCACTTAAAAATGTGCAATATAACGTGGTAAGAATTGCATCCTTCATAAAAATCATTACATATATAAAAATTAAAAAAATTGTAAAAGTTGCAGTCAAAATAATTCCAAATTTTGTTTTTTGAAAAATTCTGTTTTCCACTGGCAATTGTACCATAATTCTGGAGTTCTCCCACTCCATTTTGCACGAAATCATAAAAAGCGAGCTATAGTGTCTTCAACATGGTATATTTTTTGATAATCCAACGAAAATTGCCTGATTTATAGCAGTTTTTGTAAAAATCACAGGAGAACTATTTTGGACCAAGGACGGATGTCGGTGAAATTGTAGAAAATCGGTTGAGGGACCTAAGGGTAAAAAAAATCAATTTTAATTTTTTTTTTTTGATGTGGACAACATCTAAGCATCGAATGAGACCGATCCCATGCATAAAAGTGTTCCCTCCCAGAGATATGCGCGTTTTATGAAAGTGAAGTCGACGATTCTAAGCGCAAATAGAAAGGGACCTAATCTTTAAAATGGCTCTTCTGAACAAAACTTTTCATCAACTTTTCCCTTCTTTTTTTCGATGTGGACAACATCTGAGCATCGAATGAGACCGATCCCATGCCCCAAAAGTGTTCCATCCCAGAGATATGCGCGTTTTATGAAAGTGAAGTCGACGATTCTAAGCGCAAATATAAAGAGACCTAATCTTTAAAATGGCTCTCCTGAACAACCTTTCCCTTAGGTCCCTTTCTATTTTGCGCGTCACATATGCACATCCGATTTTTTGTTTTCAGCTCTAAAAAACACATATTAAAGCCCGTCTTGATAAAAATTTGGCACAAGTATTTACTTAAAAGAATGAAATTTTCGCACAAATTCAAGTATGACATTAGATTTCAGATCTGGGTAATTTTAGAGTCCGTCAAAGGGGGTCCAAAAACCTATTTTCAGTTGGCTTTTCTTAACATCGAAAAGTGCAGGGGTGTACAATAGTCAATCACGCCCGACTTTAGCCCTTTTTACAAGTTTTACTTGGTTAAATAAATGTTTTTTCTATCTCACTGCTGCAAAAAGGCACGAAACAAGATAGTAGGAGAACAATGGAGACCATTATTCTCTACCTTCCATTTCGTTGACAATAAATGATAGTCTCCTCAATGCTGTTAGCGATGGCCAGCATGACTCAATGAATGGAAACCAGAATGAAAAGAAAACAATTGTAGTTGGATATCGATGTTGGTGGTATTATTTTGTTCAAAGCCGACACTTTGTGAACCGCTTTTTTTATTTATTTTGTCTTAAATGCTAATACAGAAATTAGCATTTAAGACAACTATAGGCTCAAGCATTTTTGATGTCTTACAAGTGGGACATTTAAATTTCTTTTGATCAATTTTCCAGCAGTTCGATATCTTTACATTCTGAGAGATAAGAGAATTGTAATACTTTTGTTACAACTACCTTTGATTGCTTTATTCAGACCACCTGCATTTCCTTTTAAATCCATTACTTTTGACAGTTCAATTTTCGCTGTCATGTTATTTCCAGGAATGTAGGAACTGACTGCGATGATGACAATAACAATGGATGATGGATGTCAGACCAATTAGCGGACTTATTGTGTTAAAATAAAAATGTTACTCCTGCCATTAACGAATTTGACATTCTTTATTATTCCATGAATAATTCTATTCAACTGGAATAACTTTTCACTATTGATATTTGTATGAGGCAGTGTACGAGTATGTGAGTAATAGGATATGACATGAAGGCAGGACAATATACGAGAATGTGAATAATTGGATATTATATATATGTAAGTTATGGTACAAAAAATAAAGAATAAAAAAATTATAATGAAATGCATATATGTGGGTAATAGGATATAAGAAACAGAAGTCTTCGCGTCCAACAGAATTTGGAAATTCCGAGCAATTTTAAATAGAATTTTTTCTTTGTGAAATATTGAAATAAAACTAAAGCCTTAACTGCAACCTGTTTCCCAGACCCAGACCGAATGATGTAGACATTTTTAGAGATTTAAGAAGGAACTTATACTTGCGGCTACTACAGGGTGGACCAAAAGTTACCATGGGGTTTAAAAATTTAATTACTTAATCGTTTATATTTCTTTTTATTGTTTTTCAGACTATATAAATAACACTTGGAGAATAAATAATGGAGAGATTCACAACTGAACAAAGAACCAGAATAACAGAATAATAGAATTTGATTATTTATTCAGCGATCAATTATTTAAATGCAAAGTGTTGAATGATGAAGCTCATTTTAATTTGAATGGCTTTGTTATTAAGCAGAACTGTAGGTTTAAAAAAAAATCTAAGAGACATTCATTAACGTCATATGCACCCCTTTAGGTGTACAGTATGGTGTGGGATCTGCAACTATTATTGGGCCTTACTTCTCCGAGAATGAAGATGGAAGTGCTGTAACTGGAAACCGGTATCGCTTTATGATAGAACTATTTTACGTCCTGCTCTTGAAAACAGGCCTAAGATGTGGTTTCAGCAGGATGGAACTACTGCCCACACTGCCCGAGACACTATGACACTTTAAAGTCAAATTTTTCAAGAGCGAATAATTTTTAGAAATTCAGAAATTTTTGGCCAACACGATCGCCAGGTTTGTCAGTGCCCGACTATTTTCTTTGGGGTTATTTAAGATAGCGAGTATATGTTAACAAGCCCGATATAATACTTCAACTCAAGGACGATATTCTTGCTTGTTTTTAAGTCATTAAAGTTTTTAACCCCATTGTAACTTTTGGCCCACCCTGTAAAAAACATAGTGACGATGGGAAGTTGAAATTTCGACGCATAATTGAGGCAGCCGCCATTCAACAGTAGAAGTAGTACGAATTTTATCGTGTACGGCTCATGGACTGAAGATTAAATAATCATTTATTTCTTAATGGAGTGTTTAGAGAATCTTTCAATCTATATGTATATATGGTTGATTTCGTGTCAAGTAACTCAACTTTTGGAATTGATGTCTTCTGAGCGGGATGAAACTTGCAACAAGGTTGGTCCTTTTGGATAGTAGTTTAGGCACAAACGATGAACGAGATCAGTCATGTACCCTCTGAGTTAGAGGGGTCGAATTTTGAGATTTTGGGCTAACTGGTGTTTTTTCGCCGCTATGTTAATTGTTTGTTATCTGCTGTTCCTAGAAAAATTTGTCCAGAGTGTTTTATATAGTACTTATACATAACTAACTAGAATTGCATACCCTCGATAATATAATACCAACAGTATGTCCACCTCAGGAATAAAAACACTGTTTTTATAACTAATGTGATGCACAATATTTCTTAGTGAACCACAAATTTGGAACGACCATGTCTTAAGGATTATTAGAGATAGCAAGCATGGGTTTGATATATTTACAGGGTGTCCGTCGGGAAGGTATACTACTTTGTTTTTTTTTATAATTTTTGATTAAATGAAAGAGAATGGATCTTGTATTGATAAATGTTTTATTTAATGTGGGCAATTATGTATGGAATACAATATCAGATAAATGTCCGCCTCTGTTAGCCTTACAAATGCGAGCTCTTTAGAGCACATTTTTCATTACACTTAGCACGGCGTCGAATTAGGGTTAATAGATTGTTTTGAACACTTTCACTGAGCAGCAGTAATGTTTTAAGCCAATCTTGCAGTACGTTGTGGTCCATACTTAGGCCTATCAGCTACATACCCTCTTTCTGCGAAATACTTCACTACACGATAAATAGTGCTTTTTGTTGGCACGTTAACTCTCCCAAAAAATTCACCTAACTTTCTCATCGTCACTGTAATCGATGATTGATTTTGATAACATATTTTAACGATTAAAATTTTTCCATAATAAATTTGTGGCGCCTCTACTTCACGACTGTCAAATATGAACTGTCGAGACTAATGTTTAACAAATGGCGGCAAAACAAAGTAGTATACCTTCCCGGCGGACACCCTGTACTTCTGATATAATGAAAATTTTTTTTTTTTGCAAATATAGGCAAATATAGGCGGTGCCATCCATTTAAAAAAAAACTTTTATAACAGCCATGACAATAGTCTGTTCGCCTAGAGATACATATGCCCATGCTATTTGCAATAAAATTTGGAAAAAAAAGGAGCGGCCCCGCCCACTTACATCAATATTTTACTATAACAGATAGGAATTTGAGGTTTGGTAGAAATACTGATATGATTTTAAGTATTTATTGCAAAAGTGGGGGGACCCGCTCAACAGTTAGCAAAACTAGAAATATTGTATATCCTAGAACGCTTGAATAAGTACAAAAAATAACAAACTTCTGTTTCATTAAAACTACAAGTATACTGTAGCAAAGCACACCGGGTACAACTAGTTTAGTATAAAAATAAAAATATAGAACGATATATATTTTAAATTTATTCAAAATCAGCATCGAGATTCTTTAAATGAATTTAGGTTTATTCAATTTTTTATTTCTGGCTTTTAAAGATAAATCATTTAATCTGGATACAATTTGGCACCTGTAAGTTTCTTGGGTCAAGAAGAACGCTATTGAATTTAAAGAAAACAGTGTGAGATTCGGATATAGCTTCCACACACATATTCATCCGATTTTATACTATAAGTAAAAAAATACTATATATTGGGTGATCAATCTAAAGGTATTTTTTCAAAATAATAAAAAATTCAAAAAATCAAATAAAATGTGGAATATTTGTAGTTCTTTCGAAAGGTCATTTTATTCCATTTATTTTTTGAATATAATTTATAATAAATGTTAGCCGCAACTACGCTTTAGGGTGTCCATTCTGGGGGCCCAATTTTGTATGACTTGTTCGAGCATTTTGTCCGGTATGGCTTTAAGGACACGCGTAATGTTGGCTTTCAAAACCTGAATCGTAGCTGGTTTGTCAGCATAGAATTTGGACTTTGCGTAACCCCAAAGAAAAAAGCTGTGATATTACATGATCTAGGCAGCCAACTCACCTGTCCTGGTAATGCCCTCTTAATAGATCCAATGCTAGAGCAGCTGTATGGCAAGTGGAGCCGCCCTGTTAAATTCAAATGTCGTCAAGATTACGGGCTTCAATTTCAGGTAGAATAAAGATCGATATCAAGGCGCGATAGTGACCATCCGGACATCATCATTTTTGAAAAAATATGCACGACGATTCCACCAGCTTATACACCGCACCAAACCGTGGTTTTCTCTAGGTATAATGGCACCTCTTGAACTTCTTTTTGTTGCTCTTCAGCCCAAATGCGGCAATTTTGTTTATTGACTTTGCCGTTGAGCCAGAAATGGGCCTTACCACTGAACAAAATTTTGGTCGAAAACAGCGGATCTTCCTGTTTCTCACCGAACGCTCATTTCCATAATACAGCTCCCAACATATAAAGGTAATTATTTTAAAAAAAATAAATGCCATAAAATGTCATTCAAATTATCAATAAAGATTACACACTTGATTTGAATTTAATATTTTTTTTGTTCTGAAAAAATACCTCTAGGTGGATCACCCTATAGTTTTACCTGTTTTCAACACAAAAATTGGCATTTACGTCTCGACTTTCATTGAAACCTAATTTCCCCTGTGCTAGTTTTTCATTTGCCTTAATTTCTATGTGAAAGTCCTTGTCGCACAAAAAGCAGTTTTAAGAATTAAGGAAAATGTTTAATAAATTACTACGTAAGTTCCCTCTAAAATTAAAATGTTGCATTTAAATTTGTGTGATAACAAACACCAAACTCGCAAATAAACAACTTTTTTTTGTTTTAGTTCAGTTTTGGTTTGGGACTAACTTATGCAAATGTTTGCTGTCCATTTGTAAAATTTGGAACGCGGCAACCGAATGCCACCCCCAGCTTGGCAATTGCAATTTATTTGCGACTATGGGGTGAGCGTGTGCAACCATAAGTTCCATTTTGTTTCTTCTTTTTTCCCAGTTTTTGCTGGACCATAAAAATAAATGCCCTAAAGTGCAGTGCGCTTCGTGCTTCATTTTGTGCCCTCCAGATGCTAAGAGAGTGCAATTTTTGCTGAAAGCTATGCACTTGTAATTTTGGGCAGCGACTGTGTCGCAGTATACAGCGGAAACAAAAAGCGATAAATTCCAACAATCATCAGGGCAACAGTCGCATAGTATCGCTAGGAAAATTATCACCTTCAAAACGACTGCAATCTCTAGTTTTGCTCGCTGTTTTGTTGTATATACTGTGTGTTGTTTTTTAGTAGGTCAAGTGGTGGCAGTTTTCGAAATGCTTGAGGCGACCAACGAATATCTAAAAGTCTTTAGTAGTTTATGAACGAAATACTCACCAGCCTTCTTATATTAAGCTGTGGGGTTCCTATTCAAATTATTTTCAGTGTATATTACTTACACTTGAATGTGCATTCTATAGAGTCAAGGAAGTGGTTTGTTTCATTATCCTTTTTTCTCTTTATCGCCAAATTTTTCAATACAACCAACATCGGATATCACAATACATTCACTTCATATGTTTGGAATTTTGATAAGCTGCAATACCCTTAACGTTTTTAAAGAGATGCCCCACGAAATACTCCGCCCGCCCTTAGAGAAACGGGTAAAAAGACACAGCAAAAAGGCTATAGAGTACATTTCATTTATCATAAATACCCCCACCAGAGAATAGAGTAACCATGTCTTATCTATGGCAACATTAAAAAATTACCAAACATTATTTATCCGGTCGGTCCATTCTCTGTTCCACCCTCGACGCCAGCTCTGCGCCAGCTTCCCACCCAACAGATACTGGTGGAAATTCACACAATCCTCATAGAAAAACAGCCATTGGCACACGGCAAGTGCTTGAACAGTACTTCGTGTACTTCAATCCAACTGTAGACCATAAATTGTACTCAACGACCGGGAGTGGCGTATAGCCTGGTGGTAGGGGAGGAAGCTCTTAATCTATTTGGGAATATTCTTCGTTCGACTGTTGTTATCAATGATTGAGTGAATACTTATAAATAAATGTATTTCAGAATGAATTCAATTAGGCCAATCTATATACGAGTATGAAATATTATTTTTATAACCTTGACTTTCCCAAGGAAAGTACGAGTATAATAGGTTTGTCATTTTCTTTTAATACTCGTATGTCATTAAGTAGAAAGTTCTTGAAGGAATGCTAATATGGAACTTTATGGAGTCTAATAACCATTTGAGTATAAGTACCTTTATTGGTTTATTAATGCTCACTGCCGGGAATATTTAAATAACATTATTATTTCTATTCTACACCTCCTTATATGGATTAGGGATTTTGTAAAGTAATTAAAGGATATGTTTTAAAGGCTTGTGATTTTCCATCTTTTTTGGAGTTGGTCTTTCTAACAGCTGTCACTTGATTTATGCATAGTTTGGTTTGCCTTTCATAACACAGTACGACAGTAGTTGGTACACATGAGAAATGTTAACAGAATATGAAAAAAGGATTGAAATAAAGAAATACGTGTCTCGGCGATTTGCTGTAGCACGTCAGAATTTTGAGAAAATCGATTTTAAAGATTCGAAGGATCGTGGAGGTTCACTTGTAACGTAGTACTATTATAAAAAGTTCTATAAAAATAGAATGGGTGAACCGATTTAAGTGCTTGAGCCAGTTTTGGAAAGGGAATTAAATTTGGATTTGTTTTTATTAATAATATTTTTTCCGCTAGATGGCGCTTTAATTTTCATGTAAAATTAAAAAATATCCAAAAAATGTACGAAATTCATTAAAAATACAATGTTGTTGATTTGAAATCCAATAACTAATGTAGAATCTTTTTCGCTGGCCGGGAATTGCTTGATTCAGCGATTCAGGGCTCCGAGCCAGATCAAACTAAAAATATTATTATTCAATTTCAACGAGCTTACAGATCGGGGTTTCTGCAATTAGAAAAAATTAAAACAAGTCGTCTGAAATGGTTTCAGCTTATGGTGAAATGAAAGTTAACATGTCTTTAAAAATTCATTTTTTGCACAACCATTTAGACTTTTTTCCTTCAAATTTGGGTGATTTAAGCGATGAGCATGATTACAATAGAAAATCGTTTCAAAGGAAAAGACATGACTCACATGCTTGCTGAATATTGTTGGAATTTATGCCGTGATACAAAACCTGAAGTTTACACACGAAAAACTAAACGACCAACATTTTTGACACAAAATAATAGTTAAGATATCATATTAATTTTTGTATTTTTACATTACATTTACCTTACATTGAATTACATTACATTTTTGGATATTAATTTTTGTATTTTTACATTAAATTGAATTACATTACATTTTTGGATATTTTTTAATTTTACATGAAAATTAAAGCGTTGTTTTTTTGATAAAAAACAAATCCAAATTTAATTCCCTTTTCAAAACTGGCTCAAGCACTTAAATCGGTTCACCCGTTCTATTTTTATAGAACTTTTTATAATAGTACTACGTTACTAGTGAACCTCCACGGTCCTTCGAATCTTTAAAATTGATTTTCTCAAAATTCTGACGTGCTACAGCAAAACGCCGAGACACGTATTTCTTTATTTTAAGCCTATTTTCATATTCTGTTAACATTTCTCATGTGTACTCAAAAAAAATTGATTTTGCCAAAACGAGATGGCCACCGATCCTGATTTTTACAAGAACAGTTTGTTCAGCGATAAAGCTCACTTTTGGTTGATAAACACACCGATAAAGCTAAACACAGCGATAAAGCTCATTTTTGGTTGAATGGAAACGTTAATATTTAAAATTGTCGTATTTGGAGTAATCAAAATCCACAAGCCATTGTTATGACGACGTTACATCCTCAAAAAAGTCACTGTTTGGTGTGCTCTATGGGCAGAGGGAGTTACTGGTCTTCAAAAATGAAGCCGGCAGTAAAGCTACAGTCAATAGGAGAATGGGCGATATAAAGCCATGATTAATGACTTTTTCGAGCCTGTATTAGGGGATGTTGATGTCGACGACTTTTGATTTCAACAAGACGGCGCAACATGTCATACAGCCTACGAAACAATCAATTTATTGAAGGAAACTTTTGGTGAGCTCATTAACTCGCGTCGTGGGTCTGTGGCTTGGTCTTCAAGATAATGCAATTTAAAATCGATGGACTATTTTTTGCAGGGTTATGCGAATTCGTTTGTCTACGCAGATAAGCCCGACACAATTGACTCATTCGAAGAGAATATTTGTCGCGTTAATGCTTACATACGGCCCTTATATGCTGCAAAAAGGTTTCGAAAATTGGGCATCTCGGCTGGAATTTATTCGAGCCAGCCGCCGCGGACATTTGCACGAAATGATTACTCAAACATAATGGCAAAACTCTTATCATTATAATAAAGCTATATTCTTGGCCATAGCATTAAATAATATGTATTTTATTTCTTCTTAAAAACCACACGTCCGAAAAAACACCCTTTAATTTTTGGATCGTCGAGGTATTGGAAGGCGATAAAGCCCTGTCCATTCTTGTGAGTTCTTCTTAAAATCACGTGAGCGTTAGAAACTTAATACAGTACTTGGAATTGTAAATGAAAAAATCTGACCAGACGGCGATATTTTCAAACTCTCCGTTCAGATTAGCCGCATGTTCGTCTACCGATGCATAAAACCGGTCGCCACCCACGCTCTATTCGAACACCGCATGTCATCAAAGCCGTTAAATCAATAATTCACAGAAATCCACTCCGAAAACAGAAAATCATGGCCCGTAAGATGAATATCACGCAAAAGTCCATGAGTCGAATCATTAAAAAAGACTTGGGACTTTTAAACGACGTACCGGACATTTATTGACTGCAACTTTAAAAAAAAAGGGGTTGAAATATGCAAATGTCTTTTGGTGAAGCACGCTGATAACTTGCACAGAAAAATTTTGTTCACCGATGAAAAAAATTTTACCGTTCAGGAAAAATTTAACAAGCTAAATGATAGAGTGTATGCGCGGTCATCTAAGGAAGCATCTTAACTGATCCCAAGGGTGGAAAAGGGTCATTACCCAGCTTCAGTCATGGTTTGGTGGGGTGTCTCTTACGATGAAGTTACTGACCTGCATTTCTGCGAACAAGGAGTTAAAACATCGGCAAAAGTTTACCCAGAAACCATTTTGGAAGCTGTTGTGAAGCTTCTTAAAAATTTCCTGTTCCAAAACCAGCCATGGACTTTCCAGAAGGCCCATAAGGCCAAAACCTTCCAAGGTGGCTTCGAAACAATTTGCAAGCGTTCATTTCCTCTGAAGAATGGCCCTCAGGAAGTCCAGATTTGAACCCATTGGATTACAAATTGCCGACGGTTTTAGAGGACAAGGTTTGGCCCAAAAGATACCCCAACATTGGATCTCTTAAGACTGCTTTGGTTCGAGCTGTGGCCAATTTTCCAATGTACGAGGTTCGTGCAGCTATTGACGATTGGCCAGTGCGACTTAAGGCGTGCGTAAAGGCAAAAGGCGGACATTTCCAATAAGAATATTCTTTTTGGATACAATATACATCAATAAATATATTAAAAACTTTTGGCCCAAAAACATTCAGTACTTTTTCTTTTACAGCATAAAACGTGTGTAACAATATTTATGTCCCTACTAAGTATTTAATAAGTGGCATCTAGCGCTAAAGGTATAAAATCGGAACCTTTTTTCAATTTAATAAATTAAAAATATATACATTGTGTGATTTTTTTTGTGGTTGACTCAGTACTTGTGTTTGGAAAATTTGTACCTATTGACCTATCTATCCCTTTTTTCAATATCAACAGTTCAACAAAAGCGGAAAAAAATTGCGAGTTTTATTTTTTTTGTAAAAAAACAGTTCTAGTACTCACTTTTTGGTCAAAAGCTTACTCTCTATAAAGTATATATAACAGTACTACAGGTTTTTTGAGCTTTTCTTTTTGTCGCCTTTATATAAATCTTGAAAATTTTCCATAATAATTTTAAGCAGCTATAATAGATTGATACCTTTAATTTTGAACAGTTTGAAGTTGTCTTTTAAATACTAAAACAACAGAAGTAAAATTTCCTTTTTTTTTATAAGTTTATAGAAAGAATGTTCAAACATATAAGTAAATAAAAACAACAAGAATATTTATAGCCAGAATTGGACTTTTCCTAAAAACAAATGTACCCCCGTTGAGCCAAATAAAATGTAATGAAATGGAAATAAAAATACAAACGTCCTATGGTTATTACAAAAGAAAATCTCCAAATAACTATTAAGTGACCGCAGCAAAGAGGACAGGCCAAACTCTGCCACAACCGTAATCACACCTACATGCGGTGAAGTTCTTGGAAATTTCAAACCAAAGAACGAATAAAAGAACATCTGCGAATGCGGCATGTTTACAAAGTAAATAATTTATATATTTGTCCTTTATAATCCGCTGAAGAAAATGAATTCTTCAAACAGAAGCCAACTTGTTTTGCTTACTAAGGAGCAGCAGAACAAGTCATTTTCAGGCCGAAAAACGGCTGTGGCCAATGCTATTTGCCAATTGCAGGTAAGTTGGAGCTAACGCTGCAGCAAAGTGACCATTTGTTTGATGTGAAACATTCCATTCATTCGTTTATGCCTCCCCAGATGTTCATCTGGCGTTTCACTTGTTGTTCTGTTTGTGTTGGTCACCTGTTCTGGCCAGGCTAAGAAATGTGCTAGGGCTGAAATGTATTTAAATTGTTGTTGTTTTTGGCAATCTTAAAAAAAGTGTATGTGAAAATACTTTAGCCTACATGTTAGTTTTAGTTTAAAGCGAAAACATTTAAACGTTTCGTGGTCCGACAAATCATCGTATAGACGTCTTATATTTGTTAGCTCATTATGTTCTACTCTAGCTGTGATCGGATGAGGTACTGTCGAGCCAGTTGTGGTAGTCACATATTGTGTTCCATTATTAAATGACAAAGCCCAACCTTTCCAATAAAACCAGAAACTTCAGAAAATTATCAGTATTTTTTTTTAAGCCGATTCAAATTTAAAATTTTAAATCGCCCACCCTTTAGATCAATATTTCTAGGTACTATTAATAGGACGTACTAATAAATAGGATCTTGGAAAATGCTTATATATTGTATAATGTAATTTGTTTAACACATCTGAACATGTGCCCACAACAGGCAACGGTCAAACACATTCCCTATTCCTACCGGAATTATCCTAGATATCCTTTAACATGTCTTCTCCTCGAGTCAGCCAAGCTTTAAATGGCAAGAAAAGGAGAAGAAAAACAAAATATTTTCCCATTTTCATACATTTAGTGACAAGGTATGGAAAAACTGATGCCACCCTTGACAACAAAACACGTAACATAATCAAATCAAATGCCAGATTGTGTGGAGGAGATACCGGGAAACTGCACCGACGTCAATAATAGCCACATCAAACGACAGAGGAAAACTAATACGTATCCTTATTGACAAACAGACACATAAACACTCTCCTACACAAAAATTAGAAAGACATACAAAAAAAAAATAGAAACCATAAAGGACAATCATAAAAGCGTTTTGTAGCGTTTATTGCGAAACCCTAGGAAACGAAGGGGGCAACAGAAAATAACACACCAGCTCACCATTTGCTGTGGATACGAATATAAGCATAGTAAATGTGATGAAGCCAATGATGATTTCCACGATGATATCCCATGATATTCAAAACGTTCCTATGCAACGAACGGCTGACTGGCTCGCCGACTGTATTGGTGATGTTTATTGCTACTACTTAGCATGACGATAATTGTCTATGACTATTAGAAGATACCCTTCATGTTACTATTTGTTATTACTTATCAGCAACGTTATTGTCTGCCATTCCTGTTTTCATTCTTGTCGCTTTTATTACGCAATCTTTACTTCTGGTAGCAATTGTTATTGCCAGTGTCTGCGTAGGAGATTCTAGTGAAATAAGGAGGGGGGATAGATTATTAAAAGAATTCAATCATGCTACTAATTTAAATGTTGCAAAATTAAAGTATGCAATGAAATTATTAGAAAAATCTTGAAATGGGAAATTAAAAGTCGGCATTTAACACATTTCGCCAGTATGCGGCAAGTCAGTAACCAGAAAGCAAAAAAGAAAAGCATAGCCTTGACTAAGCACTGTTTTCTACATTGAAAAAGCGATGTCTTATTTTCGTGTTTTATACCCTTCATCATAGGATAGAGGGTATATTCACTTTGTCCTTCCATTGCTCGGAAGCCCCATAAGGTATACACATTCCGAATCATCGAAGAATTCTAAGATGATTTAGCCATGTCCGTCAGTCTGTCTGTGGAATGCAAACTACAGGTCTCACTATTGAAGCTGGGTGGATGAAATTTCGCAGAAACATGTGTTGATAGACTTAAACGGTTGGTAGTAAAAATTGGCTAGATCGGTCAAGAGGTAAAATTTTTCCCTCAAATTGACTCTGGAATCTCAGGAAATATCAACAATCCTGAACTTTCCGGAGGAAAAGAGGGCAGTGGCTAGTGTCCCCTTTAAAAAATTGCATTTATGGTAAACTAATAATCCGATCGGTCTAAAATTGTAAGAGAATGAAATCAATGACTAGGAAATTCTTATAGAATATACTTAGAAGGGACATAAATACAGTTACACACGTTTTATGCTGTAAAATAGAAAGTACTAAATGTTTTTGAACCAAATATTTTTGAATATATGTATTGATGTATATCGTATCCAAAAAGAATCTACTTATTCGAAATGAATGCCTTTTGCCTTTACGCACGCCTTAAGTCGCACTGGCAAATCGTCAGTAGCTGCACGAACCTCGTCCATTGGAAAAATTGGCCACAGCTCGAACTAAAGCAGTCTTAAGAGATCCAATGTTGGGGTATCTTTTGTGACAAACCTTGTCCTCTAAACTGTCCACAATTTGTAATGGGTTCAAATCTGGACTGCTTGAGGGCCATTCTTCAGAGGAAATGAACGCTGGCAAATTGTTTCGAAGCCAGGCCTGGGTCGTTTTAGCCTTATGAGTTGGCGTTTTAGCCTTATGGTTTTGGAACAGGAAATTGTTATGAGGCTTCACAACAGCTTCCAAAACGGTTTCTTGGTAAACTTTGGCTAATGTTTTGACTCCTTGTTCGCAGAAATACAGGTCAGAGACCCCATCGTAAGAGACACCCCGCCAAACCATGACTGAAGCTGGGTGATGACCCATTTCCACCATTGGGATCATGTCAGATGCTTCCTTAGATGACGGCGCATACACTCTTTCATTTTGCTTGTTGAATTTTTCCTGAACGGTAACAATTTTTTTATCGGTGAACAAAATTTTTCTGTGCAATTTATTTTTCAATCCCATTTTTTAAAGCTTCAGTCAATATATGTCCGGCACGTCGTTTGAAAGCCCCAACTCCCAAGTCTTTTTTAATGATTCGACTCATGGACTTTTGCGTGATATTCATCTCACGGGCCATGATATTCTGTTTTAGGAGCGAATTTCTGTGAATTCTTGATTTAACGTTTTTGATGACATGCGGTGTCTTAACAGAGCGAAGGCGGCCCGGCCCGGTGGCGGTCTTTTACATCTCCAGTCTCCTCAAATAGTTTTATGCATCGGTAGACGAACATGCGGCTGATCCCTAGTGGCCGAAGAGTTTTGAAAATATCGCTTTTTTTCATTTCACACTGGAAAAACGCAAATACAGCGATACGGTTCTTGTTATCTGACCACTCCATGATGAAAGTTGAAACAATTTTAAAATCCCGTTACAGACTAACGCTATTGTGGTTAGCTTTCAAGCCCATATGACATAAACGGGGTATGTTCAGTTCTACTATTGAAATGGGTGTGTTCAATGTTGTAACAGTATTTATGTTTCTACTAAGTATATTACGAGAAAAAATAGACAAAGGAGCCTGGTACCGCCCACTCAACCCACTTAAAAATTGGACAAGGGGCCGTGGATCGAAATACATCCTAGAGAAAAGGTGGGCGGAGCCAAGAACCCTTTTAAAGTCGCATTTATGGTCCAACTATTGGCCCGATCGCTCTAAAATGTTAACTGAATGAATTCCATGACTAGGCAAATGCTATAGACTATATTAGGAAAAACTTGAACAAAAAGGGAATGGCAGTCCCCACTCAACCCTGAACTAGAAAATGAATATCTTATGAAATAGGATGTTTGACAATGATATTTGGAACATACGATCTCGGAGGAAAAGTGGGCAGTGCTACCTATGCCTCCTATAACAAATCGCATTTATGGCTAACTAATTTACCGATCGTTTCAAAATGTGGTCAAAATGAAACCAATCACTAGGCATATATCATAAAATGGTATTAACAATTTGAATAACAGGGCGTGGCACTGCCCACAATAAAAGACAATATCTCATGAACTATTGGAGATACGGCGATCATACTTAGAACAAATGATTTTGGAATGGAGGAAATATGGGCGGTGCCATGTCCCTTTTGAAACGAATAGATAGATCGCTCTAAAACATTAGTGCTAGGAGAACATCTCCCTGGAGATACTTGAGGAGAAGGTACTACCTCGGCAGACGCGAGTGGTTCTGGCACAACTGAGATCTGGATGGTGCAGCCGCCTTAAATAATCCAGTTTATATGGCGCGTTACCTCCACCAGGATATCGAAACAGATCGCCCATAGACAAACAAGACTTCAAAATCAAATATATTGTTGTTACACAACAACAATAAATTTTCAAAAAAATACATCATCACATATTATCGTAAAAAGGACATCAAAACCTTGATGTCCTGGTTTGTTAATTTCTGATGCCAAGTTTCTAACATATTTGACCTTTAACACGGCTAGCTTTTCTAAAAAATACACAACTAGTTCAACTTTGGGATGCTGTAAGATTTGAACCAAGCCCTACCTGAACACAATAACAAGGATAATACATGTGCCAAGTTTCATCAAAATCAAAGTGGTCAGTTTTCAAAAGTGCAGTTTTTGTGTCGATTTTATTTGGAATTGCCCATTTTACGATTTTACTAGGGTCCAGTTGACCGCTAGAAGTTTTAAAATAAATTCCCCCACTCTCAAAATACCGCAAATAATTTCTCACGATTTTTCGAAACATATTTAATTTCAGTTAAAAATGCATACCATGGCGAAGAGATTTGTCTAGGCCTAAATTAGCGACGATTTTACATTAACCACAGCGTACCGTACACAACAGCAACCACAACATCATCGGCTCCATCGTCATTACCATCATCTAGAACGACAAGTCGTTTGTTGGCGATGACAGCGTCAACGACTACACCAGCAATTTTTTCAGGTAGACAATGAATGGCATATCCAGCTGGTAACGAGAATTGCTTGTCGGACAAGTTACTAACATGTCTCAGTCTCAGCTTCTCCAGCCCCCCCCATCAACACACCTAATAATTCAACGGCCCGCCAAAATATTTAACCAAAGGCATAGAGACAGCAATTTAATTGGCCAACCATTATTGTACCTCATTGACCTGATGCTTGGTCATCTCGACTGTCTGTTTCTTTGTTGGCCACTTCATTGTCGGCAGTGTTGATTGGGCAGTTGTGGTGTAAAGGAATGTACTACGTGCATGCCAGTAATGTGGCATTGAAAAGGCATTTACATGCCTTATTTTACCTGAATTGCGAAACTAATTAAACGAAATTTTATGTAAATTTTCTGCAAGCATTGCTGAATGCCGATTTTTTTTGGTTCGCTTTTGAGGAGTGTGAAAATTGCACAAGGCAATTGTGTAAACCGTTGAATTGGTAGTCTTTTCGACATAATGAGGCTGCTAAAAAGGACCTAATTGTACTTTGATTAGTGGGTGATTTTAAAATTACATTTACGTACACATTTTTATATGTATTTTAAAATGGAAAATTACTCGTAATTGAAGGTTACTTAGATAACCTATCCTACACAACTGATCGGAATAAAGTGTATATAGTTGGAAATATTATTTAAGCATCCAAGATGACGCTACAAATTTCAGCAATCTGAGCTAAAATTTAATAATGTAAAGTTTACTTTGATCTTTCTTAAATGAATTGTTTTTATCAAACTAGGCAGAGGTTTATGGAAAAACACGTGGACAATTCGAAGGTACGGCCAGACCGAAGCTTTTGATGGAAGCTTTTTTCTACCATGGATTTCGTTGTAGTATGGAAGTGATAGTGTTAGGGAATATGGTTGTTGGTAGTGAGGTCATCTTTAACAAAATTTATTTTTTGGGGCCCTTTGAACCATTGTCCTCTTCATATTTGTGAATTTTATTGTTTTGGGTACCCATATGCCCATTATTTAGGAGTCCTAGACAACCCGTAGATTCAGGCTTTAAATTAGACAAAACTTAAAAGTTACGTCCCTACTTAGTAGGGACATAAATACTGTTACAACATTGAACACACCCATTGCAATGGTAGAACTAAACATACCCCGTTAATGTCATATGGGTTTTGAAAGCTAACCTCAATAGCGTTAGTCTGTAACGGGATTTTAAAATTGTTTCAACTTTTCATCATGGAGTGGTCAGATAATGAGAACCGTGTCGCTGTAATAGCGTTTTTCAAGTGTGAAATGAAAAAAGCGATATTTTCAAAACGCTCCGGCCACTAGGGGTTAGCCGCATGTTCGTCTATCGATGCATACAACTGTTTGAGGAGACTAGAGATGTAAAAGACCGCCACCGGTCGTTCCGCCCACGCTCTGTTCGCACACCGCATGTCATCAAAGCCGTTAAATCAAGAATTCACAGAAATCCGCTCCGAAAACAGAAAATCATGGCCCATAAGCTGAATATCACGCAAAAGTCCATGAGTCGAATCATTAAAAAAGACTTAGGACTTGGAGCTTTCAAACCTTTAAAACGACGTACCGGACATTTATAGACTGCAGCTTTAAAAAAATAGGATTAAAAAATGCAAACGCGTTTTGGTGAAGCACATTTTGGTCGAAAACATTGGATCTTCTCAGTCTCATTTCCGAAATACAGTTGCGAAATTTGGAGACGTTGTTGCTGTGTAAGTCTTTTCATGATGAAATGGCAAACAATACTGAAAATAAAAAAAATAAAGTTAAGCACAGCTCTCACGTAATCTGTGAAAAAAACCCTATTGAAAAAATACCTCTAGATTAATCACCCGTTAAATACAACCACCTGCATTCGGTTGGCAACAAATTCGGTCTGCTTTATGTGTGCAGTTTGGTATGTAAATTATTAGATCCAAAAATTCTCTTCTGTAGGTTCAGATACTCGATATGTTACACCGATACTACAGTTCCAATAAATGAAAACTACAAAGCACCAACTACGAGGGCGGTTCGGAAAGTTCTTAGCCTATCAATGAAAGAGAATAGTTAGTTTTTCAAAAATATTTTTATTTTTTAATATAATCTTCTGAAACTTCAATACACTTAGTCCAACGCTTATCTAGCAATTCTATCCCTTGATTAAATTAGTTTTCCTCAAGGTCTTCAAAATAATATTTTACAACTGTAATTGCAACTTCATTTGAGGTAAAACGCTTGCCAGCAGGAAATTTTTTAAGATTTGGGAACAGGTCACTGGGAGCTAAATCAGGAGAATAAGGTGGGTGGTCAAGCAACTCGTACTTTAATTCGTTGATTTTAGCCATTGTTGAAACACTCTTGTGCGCTGGTGCGTTGTCTTGATGACAAATTATTTTTTTGTGTTGTAAGCCAGGACGTTTTTTCGAATTTGTACATTTAATTGATCTAAAAGGTTGCAATAGTACTCTAAATTTATTGTTTTACCCTTTTGCAGATAGTCAATCAATAAAATACCTTTGAAGTCCCAAAAAACCGTTGCCATAACCTTACCAGCCGATTGAATTGTTTTTGCCTTCTTTGGGGCACTTCCTCCAGCTTCAGTCCATTGTTTTGACTGTTCTTTTGTCTCTGGATTATAATGGTGGATCCATGTCTCATCAACAGTTATGAAACGACGCTTAAAATCCATTTTATTTCGCTGAAAACGATCCAAACAAGCTTGAGAAATGTTCATTCTTATGCATTTTTGGTCGACTGTTAACAAGTGCGGCATCCATCTTGCAGAAAGCTTTTTCATCTGTACTTCTTCATGCAAAATTAAATGGACTCGATCATTTGAGATGCCCATGATATTAGCTATTTCACGCACTTTTATTCGTCGATCATTTAATACCATATCATGCACTTTGGCTACAATTTATGTTGTTATTGCTGTTTTGGACGTCCACTACGTGGTTCATCTTCGATGCTTGTACGACCACGTTTAAATTCAGCAACCCAATTTTTTACTGTTGCATATGAAGGAGCACTTTCACCTAACACATTCAACATATCATTATGAATTTCTTGTCCCGATAAACCTTTTTTAGGTAAATATTTAATGACACCACGCATTTCTAATTTTTCCATTGTAAAAAAATCGCGGATCGAAACAAAATTTAACATGTGTTCATAGCAGAGATGGATGTTTCCAAAACACTTAACTTTTTATGTTTATACCGCGCTTTTTGTGTTAGGCTAAGAAGTTTCCGAACCGCCCTCGTATATCTGCTACGCTATCACCAATGCATTGAAACATTTTAAGGATGTTATACTTAAAAATAAGTTAGAGGTGTTGCTGGGCAAAGACACTGTCATTCTTGAAACAACGGCCAGTATGTTTGCAGGTAAGCCTTCTCTGCCATTCATCAGCAAGTCCTTTCAATTCGGTAGCAATGACTTATAATTCGTAAAAATGTTAAAGTCGGGCACTGCACTTCTTGATGTTCAGAAATCCAAAGGTTTTTGGAAATGATAAACCGATGGTTATTAAAAATTGACAGAATAAAATCAATGGCTTGGAAATTTGTATAGGCTACATTGGGTTAAATTGTAAAAAGGGGCGTGATACCGCATATGTAACCCTGAACTTAGAAGAACACATCTCAGGAAGTGTTAGAGGTATAGCTATGATATTTGTATTATTTGATACTGTCGTGGAATAAAATATACACTGGCTGAAAAGTGGGCGGTGCGATGTCCCCTTTAAAAATGGTAAATATGATTTTGGTAACGAAAGAAACACACTGTACTAAAAACAGGTGCTACGCCCGCTTATCAAAATATCCATATTAGGCCGTAATCCATAATGGACTTTTTATAAGCTTCCTACAGGCAAAACTATATTTGTCCACTTGTTTTGATTGTAACGATCAAATTAAGAATTTCATCAGATACATTATTTATAAATTGTATTCCACAAAATGATTTACGCACCGATTTATTTCAATTGACAACTCTTCATTTAAATTAATTTTTATCGTTATGTAAAACGATAAAAATTAATTTAAAGCATATCTTGAAAAAAACTATACTTCATATCATGTTCAAGGCTCTCTGTTACTTATGACGTTTATAAAAGTTATCACCGAATATGGCAATTTCTGTCATTCAAAAAATTCGTTGAAGTCAATTTTTGTTTTCGCTTAAGCGGCAGCGTTATTTTTTTCGAACATGAAATCATAAAAATATTTACATGCTGAAGTTTCTGTTTGATGTGATAAATTAAATGTACCATAACATACGAAAATACATCACGATGTATTGGACCATTTTGTTTTGAAAAACAATGGACACAAAAAGCGGAAGCCGCTTACACATTCAGACTCATACGAGTTTTTTGTGAAATAAAAAACATTGTTGAACTCTGAACGGCAAAGTAACTATGGGTAATATTAGCTGGGTAAGACATAAAGCATGGAACGACTATACTGGTGTAAAAATAATTTTTCGATTTAACGGTGTATGTCCATCTCTTCGTTCTCCCACCTATATCCATCCGAAGATAGCATTCAATGTACTGTATCTTTCTGATAATTTTCAACGATTTAAGGATTACTGCTTAAAAATCCACACATGCTACACAAACCTCAAAATCAATTTTACATTATTAGTTTGCGTCCATCCTTACTTTTACCTTCAGCAGAATTGCAAAAAAAATCACTCCTATCCTTTGCCGTATTTAGTGTCCTTCGAAGTCGACATATGCTCTTAAAATTTTCATTTCTATAAAGTTTTTGTGTTTGGGGGGGCTATAAATTCAATACAATTTAGACAAGTAAAATATGGGTTATTTGACACGTTTTAATTATGACATACTGAGGCACATACAACATGCCCAACCAAATGCACAGACCACAGCATAACGAAAAAGCAATTCGGGTGGAAGATCAAAATAAACTAAAAAAATTGAGATTTTTATTATTCTTTTTTTGGAAATCTGTATTTTTGTTATGCTCACACGAATAAGCAGGGGGGAGGTGGTTCTTTTCAAGTGTGTGAAAACTTTTGGTTACATTTATCACAGTTTAATTGGAAACGTGATTTTACTCTTGTCGGAAAATATGATTTTGGTGTTTGTTCGATAAATATAAGTACAAGTTTTGTGCATAGATTTATGAAATGATTTTCTATAGAAATTGTTCATATTTATTGGAGAGTGATTTTTAACTAATTTAATAGCCCTAGTATGATTTTAAGAAAGTGTTCATTAGAACACACATAGAAAAGATTCATTGCCACAACCGAATGATTAGGGTTACATGTACCTCGAGGTTTCTATCAGTACAAGCGAATGTGACGAGGGCGGTTCGGAAACTTCTTAGCCTAGCACAAAAAGCGCGGTATAAACAGAAAAAAGTTAAGTGTTTTGGAAACTTCCATTGTTTCGATCTGGCAACTCCTTCATATAGAAACAGGTGTTCACAAAAGACGCATCCGCGATTTTTTTACAATGGGAAAATTAGAAATGCGTGGTGTCATTAAATATTTACATAAAAAAGGTTTATCGGGACAAGAAATTCATAATGATATGGTGAATGTGTTAGGTGAAAGTGCTCCTTCGTATGCAACAGTAAAAAATTGGGTTGCTGAATTTAAACGTGGTCGTACAAGCATTGAAGATGAACCACGTAGTGGACGTCCAAAAACAGCAACAACAACAGAAATTGTAGCCAAAGTGCATGATATGGTATTAAATGATCGACGAATAAAAGTGCGTGAAGTAGCTTATATCATGGGCATCTGAAATGATCGAGTCTATTTAATTTTGCATGAAGAACTACAGATGAAAAAGCTTTCTGCAAGATGGGTGCCGCACTTGTTAACAGTCGACCAAAAATGCATAAGAATGAACATTTCTCAAACTTGTTTGGATCGTTTTCAGCGAAATAAAATGGATTTTAAGCGTCGTTTCATAACTGTTGATGAGACATGGATCCACCACTATACTCCAGAGACAAAAGAACAATCCAAACAATGGACTGAAACTGGAGGAAGTGCCCCAATGAAGGCAAAAAAAAACAATTCAATCGGCTGGTAAGGTTATGGCAACGGTTTAAAGGTATTTTATTGATTGACTATCTGCAAAAGGGTAAAACAATAAATTCAGAGTACTATTGCGACCTTTTAGATCAATTAAATGTACAAATTCGAAAAAACGTCCTGGCTTACAACACAAAAAAAATAATTTTTCATTAAGACAACGCACCAGCGCACAAGAGTGTTTTAACAATGGCTAAAATCAACGAATTAAAGTACGAGTTGCTTGACCACCCACCTCATTCTCCTGATTTAGCTCCCAGTGACTTTTACCTGCTCCCAAATCTAAAAAAAGTCCTTGCTGGCAAGCGTTTTACCTCAAATGAAGATGCAATTACAGTTGTAAACCACTATTTTAAAGACCTTGAGAAAAACTATTTTAATCAAGGGATAGCATTGCTAGATAAGCGTTGGACTAAGTGTATTGAAGTTTCAGGAGATTATATTGAAAAATAAAAATATTTTTGAAAAACTAACTATTCTCTTTCATTGATAGGCTAAGAACTTTCCGAACCGCCCTTACTTTGAGCATAATCCGGTTTACTGTACCTTGAGCTGCAGGGTCGCAAATTGTCTGTGAGATACTTGAGAACATAAACCGATTTGGTCCAATTTCACCAGGTTGTTAGTTGCTCGTTGCCTTATGTGAAAAACTTGGTAGAAATAAGATGTTATAGTATATGTGGCTATTAGAGCTTAATGTTCTAAAATCGGGGAAAAAAACCTTTGTATGATATTAAAATGTGTAGACAGACGGACAATACTTTCTAGCATCAGCTATTGATTTTGAATCTATGGGTTTATTTAATACTTGGTATATCTCACCATTTAAGGATCATCAGCACTAAGTCATAATAGCCTGTACCAGAGTGTGGTGAAGGGTATACACCACTATAATTTTTAAAAAAATTTCAGCTCCTGAGCAAGTTCAGTAAGAATAAGTGTCTTCTGGTGTGCACTTATATCGCAGGGCATATTTTTCACATATCAGATCATCAATCTAGAGGTCTTTTTTTAAATTAAGAAAATGCAAAAATCAATTCAAGTGGGGAATCTTTATTGTTCATTCTAAAGGACATTTTATGCAATTTATTTTTGACTATAATTTCCTTCAAATGTTGGCCAAAACAACGCCTCTGGGTATTCAATCTGAGGTTGCAATTTTGGATGAATAGTTCGAGCATTTCGGCCGCTATGGCGTTAATAACACTTGTAATGTTGGCCTCCAGAATGGATTTTACGTAGCCCCAAAGAAAAAAGTCTAAAAGTGTGATATCACACGATCTAGGTGACCAACTCACCGCTTCAAACCGTGAAATTAGCTGCTCTTCAAAATGACCTCTCAAAAGATCCATTGTTTGAACAAAAATATGGCAAGTGGCACCGTCCTGTTGAAACCAAGTGTCGTCAATATTGCAGGCTTCAATTTCATGTAGCAAAAAGTCCAATATCATAGCGCGATAGCGAGCACCATTCATGGTTACGTTCCGGCCATCATAATTTTTGAAAAATATGTACCAGTGATTCCAGCAGCCCATAAACCGCACCAAACTGTGGTTATCTCTGGGTATAATGGCACCTCTTGAACCCTTTCAGCCAAGTGCCGTGGAGCCAGAAATGGTTAACATCAGTAAACTAAATTTTGGTCGAAACAGTCAGTGATCACCCGTTATTATTTATATTAGACTGAATGTGGTCTGTTTAGCGAAAGGACCACAAACACCAAGGACCTTTGCTAAAGTAGAGGCTAATGCAAAAATGGAACAATAAAGTCTTGTTTTACTAGGCTAGATAAAAAGTCAGTTAAACGCTTTGAAGCCATTAGGGCCCCATCCGTCGATATGGATGCTTTGAACTCTATCTATGATAAGGTAAAGTCAATAGGTTTTATATTAGGCATGCGCTCACTTATCCATACTGCTTTGCCACTTCTGAGATGTCCCCCCTCAAATTTACCTTTTATTGGTACTTATTTGTCGAACCTAAATCAAAAAATTAGCTCTTTGCCAACTTTTACATTTTCTGTTGCATTAATTTTATAAAATTATATCATCAATAAAATCAAAATTAAATTACGTTCAATATAAAATATTGCATATGTTCTAAGCAGTTTTTCTTCGAACAAATTGTGTTTAATGTACATATCGTTTCTTTAATATTAAAAGGCCCTTATCATTTTTTTCCATAAAATGTACAAAAAACCCTTACTCATACAAAAACTTAATATTTTTAAAAACTTTATAACACTGAATTTCACATTATATTTTAATAAAATAGGCATTTACAATATTGCGTTTTTTTTCTTCTTTTGCAAAACTATATTTTATGAGTAAGGTCCTTTTTATCTTAAGATAACAATACGAATGCTATATTCGAATCGGCTGCAATACGACACTTCACTCGTGTGAAATAATCATCACCTGTTACTTCAAAATTCAAATGTTTAAGCTGCAAAAATACATCAGAAACTTTGCACTTAAAACTTTTCACGATGTGGGTTTGACACAAAAAAACAACATTTTGAATAATACAAATTTCTTCATAATGCAAAAAATGGTTGCTCTTTGGCTTTCGTTTTTGTTTTGTTTTTCTTTTATGGGTTTTCTTATTCAGAAAATGAAAACGTATTTAGGTTTCATTTGCCGAGACTCGGAGTAACGCACGCACACAAAAAGCAAAACAAAAATGCTATACTAAAGATTCAGGCGAATAAACCAACTTGCATGTACCTTTAACCACAATGTTTACCCACAATGTAAAAAGTTTATCGAAATACATTTATCTGGACATCGAAAGCGACATGTACGAGTATATTGCAGGAATTATCCATTATCAACTTTAGCGAGCTCCTTTACTTTAAACGCTCAATATTTAATGTGTTAAATAAATGTTTGAATTTTCTGAAGCTTCCCGGCGGATGAAATGGGCTATAGCAAGCGCTCTAGGTCCATGTTGAGGCTCACCAACAGTTTAAAGACCAGCACGTCACATAAAGAATCTTAACATTAGATTTGCAACGGACCAGACTCAGACTACTTGAATAGTTATTGAAAAGTCAAATTCCAAAACTGTTTAGGCTCACTTCACTGTATTCATATCTAAAAGGGTAAGGTATTACTAAACAACACAACTCTACGGAAAAACAATTACTTTTCTAAAGGTTTTGCCAAAACTGATTCATATACCTATTACGCTCACATACTCGTCCATGCCGGTGAGACTTGATTTACATCACAAAGATAATGTAGAAAATACTTCTGAAACACGAGATATTTTTGAAATTCTTCCTGCTGTATATTTTCGAATTAGTAAAAGATTCAAGAAATACCACCTTGCCTGTGTACAGTTTAGGTTATGTTTAGAAGTACAAGTATGCACAAGCATATAAGCTAAGACTAATGTCCCCTTTTATAAAACAAAAGCAAGAAAATAAATTAATCCCTAAAATAAGCCAGCCCAATCGTCTGAGCGGGATACGTCGCTTCATACGTAGTCGGGGTCCCATTTGCCGAGCTGTAGAACATCTTCGTTAGGAATCCTGTAGGCTCCTTTTCCTTCGTATGAGACAAGGGCAGGGGTTTTCTGAAATCTTTAATATAGTTTCGAGCGTCTGATCTACTGTTTTCTGAAACGTCTATTTATCCCATCAACCAAATAAAGTTCTTGTTATCCCTGCTTCAAAAGAAATTTTTTTACCAAGGACAGACGCTAGAGAAATTGAAGAAAATCGGTTTGGTGCTGGATATAGCTCCCACATACATATGTGACCGAGCATAGAGAAAGGGACCTAATGGTAAAAAAATCAATTTTCACTTTTTTTTGATGTGGGCAACATCTGAGCATCGAATGAGACCGATCCCATGCCCCAAAAGTGTTCCCTCCCAGAGATATGCGCGTTTTATGAAAGTGAAGTCGACGATTCTAAGCGCAAATAGAAAGGGACCTAATCATTAAAATGGCTCTCCTGAACAAAACTGGTTTTTACCCTTAGGTCCCTTTCTATTTTGCTCGTCACATATGTTTATCTGATTTTGTGTTTTTAGCTCTAGAAAAAAAAATATACCATCCAATCTTAATGAGATTTGGCACATATTCGTTTTATTACCACGAAACAACGCTAACTCCCACTTATATGTTTTTCCAATTTTCTGAAGCCACAGATTATGTAATTGTCCCAATGACGGACTCTGGAAGGACGCTATTAAAATCAGTTCAAGTTTATATACTTAGTAAGGACATAAATACTATTACACACGTTTTATGCTGTAAAATAAAAAGTACTGAATGTTTTCGGGCCAAATATTTTTTTTTTATATATTTATTGATGTATATTGTATCCAAATATTGTTATTATTCGAAATGTTCACCTTTTGCCTTTACACATGCCTTAAGTCGCACCGGTCAATCGTCAATAGCTGCACGAACCTCGCCCATTGGAAAATTGGCCACAGCTCGAACCCAAGCAGTCTTCAGAGATCCAATGTTGGGGTATCTTTTGTGACAAACCTTGTCCTCTATAACCGTATACAATTTGTAATCCAATGGGTTTAAATCTGGACTGCCTGAGGGTCATTCTTCAGAGGAAATGAACGTTGGCGAATTGTTTCGAAGCCAGGCCTGGGACGTTTTAGCCTTATGGGCCGGCGCAGAATCCTGCTGGAAAGTCCATGGCTGCTATCGCGCCATGATATCGGACTTTTTGCTACCTGAAATTGAAGGCCGTAATCTTGACGACATTTGGTTTCAACAGGACGGTGCCACTTACCATACAGCTGCTCAAACAATAGATCTATTGAGAGGTCATTTCCAAGAGCAGCTAATTTCACGTTATGGGACGGTGCGTTGGCCGCCTAGATCGTGTGATATCACACTTTTAGAATTTTTTCTTTGGGGCTACGTAAAGTCCAAAGTCTATGCTAAAAAACTACGATGCAGGTTTTGGTAGCCAACATTACGCGTGTCATTAATGCCATACCGATCGAAATGCTCGAACGAGTCATCCAAAATTTGACCCTTAGAATGGACACCCTGATGGGTAGTTGCAGCCATCATTTCAACGAAACTATATTCAAAAACTAGTTGGCATAAAATGCATTTTAAGTAACCAATAAAGATTTCACAGTTGGTTTAATTTTTGTGTTTTTTTTTTCTTTTAGAAGAAATACCTCTAGATTGGCACCAAATGACTTGTTACGTAGCCTTGCGCCATAACTTCTTTCCTGTACCGGGCATGCTCAATAAATGAATTAAGACCTTCGGTCTTTGACAAGTTTTTTTCGACACAGACGATTCTAGAATCATCCTTTACACTTGGTCTCTTCAATGGAGTCTCGGTCTTCCCATTATAGGATAATTTTTACGCTGAAAAACGTTAGATAATCATTCCCCACAAAACATAGCAATGCCCATGTTTTATAACCCACATGTCCTTGGGGTACTTACGCAGTTCTCAAGCTGTCTCTTTAGAACGCAGTTTCCATTATTTCTATCCCTGTGTCCTAGAAGAACAGGGTGCGAAAAAATTCACAAAGGGAATCGAAGTGCATAAATTATTCGTTCTTGGCATAGATGGGCAAAAACCATTAAAAAAGTACTGCATTACTATTTCCATTACCAATAAACTTTTACTGGTACTGCAATTTTTCATTTAATTACCAGTAAATTTTTACTGGTAATGAAAATTAAATTCCAGTACCAGTAAATATTTATTTCTAATTAAACAAAAATTACATTACCAGTAAACATTTACTGGTAATTAAATGAAAAATTGTAGTACCAGTAAAAGTTTATTGGTAATGGAAATAGTAATGCAGTATATTTTGTAATGGTAAAAAAATTAATTTTTAGAAAAAAATAAATAGTAATTTTGTCGTGTAAAAAAATGCATAATCGAACTAAAAGTGATCGATGACTCGTATTCATATAACCTAATGAAGGGCATCATATGGTCGGACTTATCCAATACTGACACGTGTTTTTTTAATTTTGATTGAATTGTCTCAATATAATTTACATTAATATAAACTTCTAAAAAAATATATTTTTTTTGAATATGCATACATTTTTTTCAATTTTATTAAATTTTTACTGGTACTGCTATTTTTTTTAATTACCAGTTAATATTTACTGGTACTGCAATTTTTCACTTAATTACCAGTAAATGTTTACTGGTAATGCAATTTTTGTTTAATTAGAAATAAATATTTACTGGTACTGGAATTTTCATTTAATTACCAGTAAAAATTTACTGGTAATGGAATTTCATTTTCATTACCATTAAAAATTTACTGGTACTTGAAGTTGATTTCAATTACCAGTAAAACAATTTACTGGTAATTGAAATTTTACTGGTACTGGAATATGCCCAACTATGGTTCTTGGGGTTCTCCTGGCTTTAAGTGTTGCACTAACTGCACCTTGTTTGGAAAAATATGTAAATTTCTCCTTAATATTCTGCGTAAAGCCCTGTCTGACATATGTAGCTGAGCAGAGTGTCTTCGAGTTGATGTTTCAGGATTCTCCTCAATACTCTCCTGAACGCGTTTAGTTTTTCCTACATTAATGACAAAAAGTGGTCTTCCGCTTCGAGGAAGATCCCTCACTGAGCCTTGTTCCCGAAATCGCGTCACTAAGCGTCGAATCACTGATTCGGAGGGTGAATTCCGCTCATTTAAATGACGACGATAGGCTCGTTGAGTTTGAATTATTGATCGATGATGTTCTAAATAAAATTCTATGATTTTGCCTCGTTGGATAAAATTGTAACTTTCCATGATTAATTACCCAGATTTGTTTTACAAGTCCTAAAAAGAAAAAGGGGGAAAAATTACATTACAAAAGTTATTAATTTTTCAAATCCCTTTGCGGCTTTTGCCGCACCCTGTATTTACAAAGGTCTCCAGACTTCGCGTTTTCGCCCAAGTCAAGTCAATTGGGATAACAGGATGCGCTAAGACAGCCAGTACAGCGACATGGATGTCCCACGACAGACGGTTCCATGGACCGGATTGACCCGATGAGCAATTCTTTGGCCATGGGCAATCATGTCGGCACACTGTTGCCGTTACAACAACAACAACAGCATAGTGTTTAAGGGATAATAGGAACGTTTCACCTTTGATAAGACTTATAGAATACCAAACAAACTAATTTTTGTTATTTTTTTGAATTCTCTAAAAGAAACTTAGATTTCGACCACCTTGTACAATCTGTCCTATAATAGAGGGTATACAAAAAGCCACAGCAACAATGTAGGCAATTGAAGCAAAAAAAATGCGAGTAACGAGCCTGTATCCGGCACCATTTTAACCACAAACGCACTCGCAGAGACAACCCTTCGCAGTTTTTTTTTTCTTTTTTAGCCGCTGATGTTGTTGATGACAAAAGACTGTGGCGCAAACAGCACAAACAAAAACCCGATACCAGCCAGTGTGGTTGGCATTTTCTCAACCATTAGCCACATATATTCAGCCATAGAACAAATCAGATTATAACACTTCTTTGTTGAAAGTGATTGTGAATGGAATCCGAGTTCTACGAGTCGCAACACCAAACAGTCACGCAAACAAGCCCCACCCTCTGCCAATGTGCCACTGTGCCTCACACCCAGAAACAATGGAATGAATGGAAATTTCTGCAGTCCTAGTTTCGTGTTGCAGGGATTTGCTGCAACAGATTGTGGTCGTTGTGGCGGCGGAAAAGTGTGTTACTCAAATGTAAAAATGCGTTTGTGGCCGTTACGCGGCTGGCTTGGCATGGAGTGCGGATAGACCGAGCGAGAAAGGGGTGTTTAGTATAGAAGTTTGAGCCTAAATGCTTCGGCTAACCATAATATTTTGTTTTGGCCACCATCATTTGTCACTGTCTGCCTTTGAAAGGCAACCGAAATGGCTTTAATTTGTTGTTAATTAATTTCAATGAGAATTGAAATTAATGGGAAAACAAATAATTGCGGACGTTTTTAATTTGACAGTTGAAAGCAAGTGAAATGCAGAACATGCTAGACAAAAAGATTGTTAGGTAGTGATTAGAAAAAAAACAACAAAGCGAAAATATTGTGTGGGAATGGAGGAACAGTTAAGGGAGAAAGGGAGATTTATTGTCATTACGAACGGAAAGAATATAAGAAAATTGCTTGCAAAGTTGCTGCATATGTGACAGCGCATAGGGAAAGGGACCTAAAGGTAAAAAAATCAATTTTCATTTTTTTTTTTGCTTTTTTTGATGTGGACAACATCTGAGCATCGAATTATACCGATCCCATTCCCCAAAAGTGTTCCCTCCCAGAGATATGCGCGTTTTATGAAAGTAAGCGCAAATAGGAACTTAATTTTTAAAATGGCTCTCCTGAACAAAACTGGTTTTTAACCTTAGGTCCCTTTCTATTTTGCACGTCACATATGTGCATTAGAGAACCCACACGGGACTATTGAGAAGCCAATGCATCCACAAGGAGGCACTGTTTGGTGTGAATTTTTTTTATTCAAAAAGGAGCAAAGATACGCCGTTGCCGTTAACGGTGAGCGTTACTGCACCGTGCTTTACCAATTTTTGTTTCCAAAAATTCAAGTGAATGACATGAACGACATTCGGTTTTTACAAGACATGTCACACAGCCAACACAACCATCGATATTTTACGCACTGCATTTGAAAATCGAATAATCATCCGAATTTGTGATATTAATCTGCCGTCTCGGTGCTGTGATTTGAGGCTTTGGATCATTTTCTGTGGGGAGACATTAAGGAGAAATGTTACGCAAAGCATCCAGAGACAATTGAAGCTTTGAAACATATTATCGAAGTTGCCCTTGAAGTGATTCGACCTAAAACAATCGAAAATGTATCGAAAACTTGGGTTGATCGGATGAGATACTGCAGAGCCAGTTGTGATACTCATATAAACGATGTTGTGTTCCATTATTAAATGACAAGATTGAACCTTTCCAATTGAACTAGAAATTTGAAAATATTATAAATAATTTTGGTTTAACAGCCAATTTAAATTTACAATTTTTTATCGCCCACCCTGTGTGTTGGAGCTTTATCTTTATCTGAACCAATTTTCTCTAACTTCAACAGAGTCTGTCCTTGGCACACGGAACTTATATGTGCCAAATTTCATCAAGATTGGGTGTGAGGTACGGCTTCTAGAGCTTAAAATATAAAATCGTATGAACACATGTGTGGGAGATATATCCAAATCTCAAGTGATTTTCTTTCATTTCAATGGCGTCCTTCATTGTCCCAAAAAAGTTATTCGTGCTAAATTTAAACAAGATTTGATGGAAGATGTGACTTCCAGCACTTAAAATGTAAAAATCGAATAAACATATATGTTTGAGCTATATTTAAATCTGAACGGATTATCTTCAATTTTAATAAGGTCCTTCGTTGGTCCAAAAAAAAAAATGTGCCAAATTTTATCAAGATTGTGTTAATTTATATGTGGCTTCTAGAGCTAAAGACATAATATGTCACATATATGATTAGCATATACACGCAGAAAAAAAGTATGATTGGGGTGACAATATTCGAAGAGGATCATACTATTGTTGGGAATATGGTTGTGACACAACAATATTATGATCCTCAAAACAATATTATGACTCACACATAACTATACTATAATCCCCACAACCATAGTATGATTACCACTCAACCATACTATGCTCCTCACAACAATAGTATGATTCACACTCAACCATACTATTATCTGCACAACCATATTATGATCCTCATAACCATAGCATGTTTCTAAGTATCTAGCATGTTTCGGTATGCTCTATAAAACCTGTTTTGTTATGTTCATAGTCGCAACCATACGGAATGATTGCCGTAATCATATCATTGTTAACGTTAATTTTAAACAACAAAACTTTGGTTGCACCAACCATGTTTATATGGTTGCTACAACCGTAGCTTCATTTCCAAACTTGGCAATAATACTATTGTTACATTTCAACAATATTAATATTGCCGCAATCATACTGTTATCCAAATAAAATTCAAAAAAACAAAACTATGGTTCAGACGAACATACTTTTATTGTAGAGATCATATTATTGTTGTGGTGACCATATAGTAACCATATATTTTCTCTGCGTGTACGTGGGAGCTAATATCTGAGCCGATTTTTTTTTAATTTCAATAACGTATTTTCTTGGTCCATAAAGAACCATGGTCAAGATTAGATGTAAGATGTTGCTTCTAGAGCTAAACATATATAATACCATGTTCCACAGAGTGCTGCATGCATATACTATTATAAGTATATACACTCCTATAATTTAGTTTTGAGGTTATCATAGAAAATATAAAATATTAGCATTTTCCTTCTGATGATAATACGAGTACTCATAATAGAAGAATTTTGGAAAGTGTGTGATATTGTAAATATACCCATGGGCATTACTTATGAACAATTCTCAGTGATGCCATGTCTACCTACACACAGTGGAAAATACAACCGCGTCTCGACTTGATTTCTAAACATAAGGTCAGACAGACAAAGTCAAAGTGTCAAAGTGACGGATATACTGTGACCGAATGACTACTAGACTTACTAGCTTCTATACGAGTAGTATTTTAGTCAAGATTATGAACTGCTAGACATATTTCAGTTAAGGGATGACTGTGTTGATGTGTGAATTTGTTAATAATTGTGTGCATATAGCCGACACATTCAGATACAGATATACTCACACGCAACCATCCATAGACTTACAATTGACCGGAATATTCTGATAATCCTGAAATGCCATAATCTTTGCTGCTGCCAAGAAGTAAGTTGAAGAGTGTATTGTCATTGTAAAGGACCCTGTCGGGATTTTATGAGCTCACTCAAAATTAAGTTAACTTTTTGGCAACTCATTTACAACTAACTTCTAGCTAACTCAAGAATTATGCAGACTTGAGTCAGTTGTTCTTTCATCATTCGAATCATTCATCTCGATAAGTAATAAGCTAGCTTCTTTCACGCTCTGATATGATGCAGATGTAAGTTAACATCAAGTCATATTAAAAAATTCAAAGAACAAAAGAGAATTCACGAAAAACATAACTGTGAATATACTTATAGGTGTGTTTTGTTTTAAGTTTAGCTCGCGGTTTCAGCAGACACGTGTCAGTTTTAAATCGATTACGGAAAAATACAGTTGAGTGAAGTGAAGAAATGTTTTCAATGGACCTTATTGTCGCCTCAAATATTGACGGAATACATGGGAAACTGCCATTAATAATGTTTAAACCTCTATTTGATGCTTTAATGGGTATAGTAGCAAATTTTTTTATTGCTTCCCTTTTTATCCAATGTTTGTTGGTCATTTTATAGATGCAATTCGAGTTAATGGAGAAGAAGATCCAGAAAAAGCATTGAAAAATTCCTTTAAGTTGGTAAAGAAGCGTCACTTCCAAGCAGTGGGAAATTTATTTACGGTCCAATTTTTTATCTAATTTTATAGATGCAATTCGTATAAATGGGGAAGAAGATCCCGAAAAAGCATTAAGAAATGCGTTTAAGTTGGTAAAGAAGCGGCATTTCCAAAAAGTGTGCATAATGAATAAAAAACCAACTCCAACCCAGGGCTTTAATTTTGTTTTACTATTATTTTTTTCTAACTATTATTTTACTATTATTTTTTTTCTATTTGTAAAAAAAGACTGAATTCTTTTTGTTGTGTTTAACATTACTTTGAAATAAATTAATAATATCAAACCAAAAGTACAAGAAAATATATTTTTTTTCTTATCACAAGTCAGTTAGCTTACCACAAGTTAGCTCAATATAAGTTAGTTTTTGGCTGATAATATAAGAGGGCACTATTAATGACTTTTTTGCTGACTAGCTAATGGTAAGCTGACGACAAACATATCATTAACTAGTCAGTTTATACCTAACTCAAAGTGTCCTCTGATGTTGTCAGCCAAAAACTAACTCATATTGAGCTAACTTGTGGTTAACTGAAACTTATGCAGAGTGAGTGAGTACTGACTCACTCTGATGACAACAAATGTTAAAACTGAATAGGACTTTACATGGAAAATGAGTTAGCTTTTGAGTCACCTGTGACTCAATTTTGATGAACCATTTGTTAGCTTAAAGTTAACTCAATTTCCGACAGGGGACATTCGTACAATCATGTGCACATTTGCAAATTGTCTCAGCATGAAATTAAATCTTGCGGTTAATTTATTATTCGGATTTTCATGCAATTAGCAGATTGTGGCTTCAACAGCATTTAATAATGTCCAAATAACATGACAATACAAGTATAACATTATATTTGCCTGTCAAGCGGAAACATTGAAGACATTATACTTGTTAAACGTAATTATTAATTAGGATTTCTATTCAATGGGAAAGGAGGAAATGGCCTAAGAAGAAGAGAGACCATAGATAATTTCTATGGTCCATGTATAGAACACTTGTGTATATGAAAGAAACGTTTTATTTTAGGTATTTCTAGTACCTCGAAAATGTTAGTCAAATTAATTTAATTTTTTCATGTGATGGATAATTCTTCCGATTTTCGGTGACGACCTCAAGTAATAATGCTTTTTCATCATCGTTAGGTCAAATTTATATTACTTGAGGTCGTCGCCAAAAATCAGAAGAAATATCCATCACATGAAAAAATTAAATTAATTTGACTAACATTTTCGAACTATAAAATATTTCGAATTTTAAATACATGTAACGGGTGAACCAAATAAGGCTAGCTGATGTGAAATACAAATAACTTTTAAATTTTTTAACATAATTTATTTATTCTTTTTTCAGATTATAACTTAACTCTTGGAAATTTAAAATGAATATGTACAGCCCACAACAATGCATTAAAATTATCGATTTTTCTTATTCTTATCAACGATCAATTGTTCTGACGCAGCGAAATTATCGGCGTTTTTTTTAACGTAATCTTCAATGATTACAAGTTTTGTTCGCCGTTTTGAGAAACTGGGTGGCAGTTGGCAATACATCAGCTTCAGTTACACCCAATCAGATGCACTGTTTGGTGCGGTGTTATGGCCACAAAAATCATCGGACCATATTTCTTTGAGAATGAGGATGAAACGCCAGAAACGGTCTTCGGGGCTTCTTACAAAACAATGATCGACAACTTTTTGCGGTCAATAGTGGAGCAACATCCTAATTTGTGGTTTCAACAAGATGCAGCCACTGCACATACTGCTAGGCAAACTATGCACTTGCTGCGTGAAATTTTTGGTGAACGCATAATTTCAAAAAATTCAGATTTCCCTTGTTAACCAGATTTAACTGCGTCCGATTTTTTGTGTATGGGAATATTTAAAAGACAAAGTGTATGTTAACAAACCACAGACACTTGGACAGCTCAAGCTCGAGACGAAATACGGCGCCTGCAAAAAGAAACATTACTCCGTGTAATGCAAAATGCGCTAAAAGAGCCAATGTCTGTATCAAGCAAAATAGTGGTCATTTGTCTGATGTCATATTTCACACAAAGTCACGTTAAATTTCCATTAAATGTATTTAGCATATAAAAATAAATCATTTCAAAAAAATCCTTATTACAAGAGTTATACGTGTTTAACATCACTAGGTCTAATTTGGGCCACTCTGTATTTTTACTTTCAATAAAAACGAAAATAAATTATCATCAATAATAATACTTTCAACAATTGCAGCAAGGCTTTCTGAAGAGGGTTGTCACGGACCCGAAATCATGATAAAAGTAGTGTGCAGCCACGAAAATCAATGTCACTTTGCCATTTTGTTAAAAACTTGTCTTCTATTTAAATATAGAAGCAAGAGGTCTTGAGCCGGTTTTAATCCCTGTTCAATGTGTAAAAGCAACAGACCGAAATAAAACAAACGAGCTAAACATAACAGAAAATTTAAAAAAAAAATTGTAAGGGCCTCCCTTAACGGTTGAAGATATAGGGTGGATTTGTTCTGAGAAACTGTTGCAATTGAAGAAATATTTTGAGTTTGTCATACATTTAACTCCTCTAGGGACACTTTCGGGGTAGTTAAAGCGGTGGGAGAAAAATTTAAAAAAATAATTTTTTGTAGGATTGCCCCCTTAGTGGGTGAAGATAAGGGGTAGTTATGTTTGGAAAAAATATTGGAAGGGAAAAATTAATGGGGGTCAGTCATACATTTTAGCCCTCTAGGTGCGAATCCTAGGTAGTTGCGGGGCTTTTTGTTTATACTTTATACTTATTCTTAGAAGGGACATAAATACTGTTTCAGACGTTTTATGCTGTAAAATAAAAAGTACTGAATGTTTTTGGACCAAATAATTTTTAATATATTTATTGATGTATATTGTATCCAAAAAAAATCTACTTATTCGAAATGCCCGCCACGTCTTAAGTCGCACTGGCCAATCCTCAATAGCTGCACGAACCTCGCCCATTGGAAAATTGGCCACAGCTCAAACCAAAGCAGTCTTTATAGATCAAAAGTTAGGGTATCTTTTGTGACAGACCTTGTCCTCTAAAACCGTTCACAATTTGTAATCCAATGGATTCAAATCTGGACTGCTAAGGGCCATTCTTCAGAGGAAATGTTCATGCTGGCAAATTGTTTCGAGGACATGCCTGGGACGTTTTAGCCTTATGGGCCCGTGCAGATTCCTGCTGAAAAGTCCATGGCTGGTTTTGGAACAGGGAATTGTTAAGAGGCTTCACAACAGCTTCCAAAACCAGTTTTTTTGGTAAACTTTGGCCGATGTTTTGACTCCTTGTTCGCAGAAATGCAGGTCAGTGACCCCATCGTAAGAGACACCCCACCAAACCATGACTGAAGCTGGGTGATGACCCTATTCCACCCTTGGGATCAGTTCAGAGGCTTCCTTAGATGACCGCGCATACACTCTATCATTTTGCTTGTTTAATTTTTCCTGAACGGTAAAAATGTAGTCATCGGTGAACAAAATTTTTCTGTGCAAGTTATCAGCGTGCTTCACTAAAAGACGTTTGAATTTTTCAATCCTATTTTTTTAAAGCTGCAGTCAATAAATGTCTGGTACGTCGTTTGAAAGCCCCAAGTCCCTAGTCTTTTTTAATGATTCCACTCATGGACTTTTGCGTGATATTCATCTCACGGGCCTCGATTTTCTGTTTTCGAAGCGGATTTCTGTGAACTCTTGATTTAACGGCTTTGATGACATGCGGTGTTCGAACAGAGCGTGGGCGGCCCGGCCTGTGGCGGTCTTTTACATCTCCAGTCTCCTCAAACAATTTTAGTCATCGGTAGACGAACATGCAGCTAATCTCTAGTGGCCGGAGCTTTTGGAAGAACCGCTTTTTTCATTTCACACTTGAAAAGCGCTATTACAGCGACACGGTTCTTATTATCTGACCACTCTATGATGAAAGTTGAAACAATTTTAATATCTCATTACAGACTAACGCTGTTGAGGTTAGCTTTCAAAACCCATATGACAATAATAAGGTATGTTCAGTTCTACTATTGAAATATGTGTGTACAATGTTGTAACCGTATTTATGTCCTTATACACCTCGATGAGCTGCCAATTGCCCTACCTCTCTCGTTTTTTGGCTCATGCATTTTTTTCCAAACCCCACAAAATAAGGGGCTGAGTCATACCCAAATCTTACTACTAAGAATCTCCATTTAACGCTATTCCACCCCTAGTGCACACTAACAATCATACCACGGCGGTCCAAACTCTTTTAACGCACTAGAGTTAATTAGAATAAAATCGTTTATATAATGTGATTTTTGGAGTGACAGGACCCTAAATCGGAAAGTCCTTTGTGTAAAAACAAAATAAAAATCTGAGCCAATATGGTATATTATTGTCAGACTTTGTTATATGTCTCCCATAGTACGCTAAAGTAAAATTAACCAAGATCGGAGGTAAAATGTTGGCAGCCGGGTTGTAGGGCTACAAAGGGAGAGTGATCATTACAACTCCGGCGAACATAGGCCGATACCATGCTGAGCTTAAGCACTATCAATTTGTGGCATTGCAGCGTAGCATGGCCAGTGATCCAGAGGCACCGCCGATAAGGAGATAATGGAGTTTATTAAAACCTTACCCAGGCTTAAGGACTCTGTCGGTCGGCCCTAGCCGAAGTGCTTCGTTACAGACGTCGATCGGAAGAGGTAATTAGGTAGACATGAACCACGCTGTAACTTGACCGTGAGACGTAAGTATAGACTTTTGTGTACATATATTATATTCCTGTATTTTGGACGAACAGTCCAATGTAATAATGTAGCGCAAATTGAAAGTAGTTCCTTTCCAAAAAGGTCTGCCTCGGTTAATCAGAGACGTGCAGAAATATTGTTCTGGCCTGATAGGTGCAGCTCTCGTAATGGCTGTGGTTTAAACTCAAATCATACTAGATGTGGTGTTGCACTATAATCTGGTGCTGGGGCACATAGATCTTAAAGGAGCATATTTTGAAAAACAATAAAACCATTTCCAATGATAAATTATTGTGTTTTTATTGCCGTGCCAGAAATATAAATAGCAGCCCTCGTATTATTCTAAAAATATTGCGGGGAAATTTATACTGTTATGCTTTTGTGGCATAAAACACTTAAAAAATGTCAAACGTCGGACAGGGCCGACTATAAGTATATCACCACAAATGTTTATAAAACTTCTTAACAAAATAAACCAAGTTCTTTATTTAAAATGTGAGTTCTGCAACAGCTTCCAAAACGGTTTCATGGTAAACTTTGGCCGATGTGTTGACTCCTTGTTCGCAGAAATATAGGTCAGTGACCCCATCGTAAGAGCCACCCCATCAAACCATGACTGAAGCTGGGTGATGACCCCTTTCCACCCTTGGGATCAGTTCAGATGCTGTCTGATAGGTGCAGCTCTTGTAATGGCTGTGGTTTAAACTCAAATCATACTAGATGTGGTGTTGCACTATAATCTGGTGCTGGGGCACATAGATTAGTTGAGGTATTCGATTGGGATCGACCTCTTATCAAGAGGGAGGGTATGTTCATTTGCATGCTTCGAATTGGTGCCGTCGGAGTTGACACAGGGCTAACCCAAAGAAAGCTCTCGCAACGAAAGTTATGTACAACACGCGAAAGCTGAGCAAGCTTAACTCTGCTTTCCCTCTATTTCAAATAGAACGTATTAAACTATGTTCTTAAAAAAATCTCAAAAAAATAGACTGTTTCAATCGTCTAATTTATTTCCCTAATAGAGGTATCCACAAAACGTTTCCGCTCCCCCATATTATTAGTATTTAAAAAAATGTTTAACTAGAAGTGGATTACAACGTAATCCTACATTCCAAACATTCAAATGCTATTTAGCCACTAACTAACCGATGATACCGAAAAAAATCGCATAGTAAAGAACTCTATTTCTTTTCGGAATTTCGAACAAAATTATATCCTTTGGCAGAACATGCACTTTAATTATGACAGTTTGTGTAAACTAAGGCACATGTTTGTGCATGCCGCAGTAATTTGGAGAGTGAAGGCTTCTCGATAGGCATATCACCACGAATTCCAGCACCATTCGTCTGATATGAAAATAATCTATATTTAGGCATACTAAAGCAGCTGAAATGCAAAAGAACACAACAATATATTATGTATCAGTTTACGAGATCTTTGAATTTGTTGATTGCAATATATGTTCTCTGAGAACTTTGGGCCATGCCAACACAATTTTATAATCACTGTAGAGGTCAGGCGTCAGGAATAGTCCTTTTGACTATTATTCTAAAAATATTGAGGAAATTTAAACTTTTTAAGCTTTTATGTCATAAAACACATAAAAAATATCTAACGTTGGACAGGGCCGACTACTATATGGCCACAGATGTTTATAAAACTTCATTACAGAATAAACCAAATTCTTTATTAAAAATGTGAGTTCTGGCGCGGAAGGGTCCTTTGGGATAATTTGCATAGGAACTTTTGGAAAACATTTACAAATATGGTTCCTTTCACCACGTTCGCAACGCACCGTGTATATTTGAACTGAAGAAGTTATTTAGATTTTTTATTGTAGCACAATCTGCTCGCCATCCTGTATATCCGGTAGAATTGGAAAATGTGTATTCCATAACCACACTGTGATACAGTATGGTGTATGAATTAAACCAGAGCTTTAATGTTTTTAATGTCCAGAAAAAGTGTGATAGACCCATTTCAAATTAAACCGAATTTTATTTAGAACTGTCCGTTTTTCCATCTGTCTATCTATTCTTGTGACCAAAATCGAGGCGGTAAATATGAACCGGACCTAAGAAACCTCCAGTTTATTTTACTTATTTACTTCTTCTGTCCTACAATATGTGGCACGTAACCATGATCAGGAAAGGTGATCAGAAAACAGATGACTTACTTAAGTCCCACAATATCTCATTAAAGATCAAGAGGAAACTTCACTCAAATCACTGAGCTGTGCACGATTTAATTCTAATACTCATAATACACTTAATGCATTTTGTTATAGAGAAGTTGGCTAAGAGATAAATTTCTTACTCGTCAAGTCGAGGGCATTTACGAGGAAGAAACCCGCTGCTGATGTTAGATGTTCTCACACGAGGTTGAATCAGGGTTTACTGGCATGATAGACGTGTTTACTTCCAATGCATAAGGGCAGCCCACCAAGATTCTTTTGTTTACGGTTAATTGAGTGGTGTTGAAATTGGAAAAACCGGCCGAAGTTCTGATAAAGTTTAGGGCGCACCTCCAGATTTGGGGTCTAACTGACCTTACAGCGGTAAATTTGGATCAGATTTCAACAAAAATTGGTTTGTGACGTTATTTTGCAAAAGGTAAAAACATTGCTGAATATAGTCCAGATCGGTCAAGATCTTGATTTTTCCCCCTCCCGATTTTGGGTCTAACCGATTTCAAGGAAATTCGGTTATTTAGCGCACAGGAAAAACATATGTGACAGCGCATAGAGAAAGGGACCTAAGGATAAAAAAAATCAATTTTCATTTTTTTCTTTTTTGATGTGGATAGTATCTGAGCATCGAATGAGACCGATCCCATGCCCCAAAAGTGTTCCCTCCCAGAGATATGCGGGTTTTATGAAAGTGAAGTCGACGATTCTAGGCGCTAATAGAAAGGGACCTAATCTTTATAACGGCTCTCCTGAACAAAACTGGTTTTTAACCTTAGGTCCCTTTCTATTTTGCGCGTCACATATATTAAGACTGCGAGGTCTAAAGCGTGTGGAAAATCTATCTTGAAGTCGGTCTTGCCCGTCTGATGATTTTCCTTGCTGGTTTTTAATATTTTCTTTACTAAAAATGTTTACCGCTGGATGTCACTCGTAACACCGGCAGAACATTAGTTTTAAAAATCGGAAGAGACTATAGGGTGATTCATCTAGAGGTATTTTTTCAAAACAAAAAAAAATATAAAAATTCAAATCAAATGTAGGATCTTTATTGGTAATTTGAAAGGACATTTTATGGCAAATATTTTTTGAATATAATTTCCTTCAAATGTTGGACGCAACTAAGCATCAGGGTTTCCATTCTAAGGGTCCAATTTTGGATGACTCGTTCGAACATTTCGACCGGTATGGCTTTAATGCCACGCGTAATGTTGGCTTCCTAAACCTGAATCGTAGCTGGTTTGTCAGCATAGACTTTGGACTTTGCGTAACCCCAAAGAAAAATGTCTAAAGGTGTGATATCACTCGATCGAGGCGGCCAACTCACCTGTCCAAAACGTGAAATTAGCGGCTTTTTGAAATGACCTCTCAATAAGTCCATTGTTTGAGCAGCTGTATGGCAAGTGGCACCGTCCTGTTGAAACCAAGTGTCGTCAAGATTACGGGCTTCAATTTAAGGTAGCATAAAGAACTATATCATGGCGCGATAGTGAGCACCATTCACGGTTACGTTCCGGCCATCATAATTTTTGAAAAAATATGCACCGATGATCCCACCAGCTTATAAACCGTACCAAACCGTAGTTTTCTCTGTGGTCCTCTTGAGCCTCTTTTCGTTGCTCTACAGCCGAAATGAGGCAATTTTGTTTATTGACTTTGCCGTTGAGCCAGAAATGGGCCTCATCACTGAACAACATTTTGGTCGAAAACAGCGGATCTTCCCATTTTTCACCGAACGCTCATTTCCATAATACAGTTGCCAAGGTTGAAGGTAATTATTATAAAAAAATAAATGTCAGTAAATGCATTTCAAATTACCAATAAAGATTCCACACTTGATTTGAATTTTTTTTTATTTTTTTTTGTTCTGGAAAAATACCTCTTAATGGATCACCCCTTACTATTACTATTTGGTGATTCTTTAAAGAAATAATTTTGAAGTGTTATAAAAATCAATAAACACGTTATCCCCAAGCAAATGCTTTAAAGCACAAATTCCTGTTTTGTCGGATTTCCATTGTTACGTTTCACTGCATTTTAGCTAACACTTTTATGAGGTTGGACTGCTCAAAAATCAGTCAGTGCCAAACAACATAAAATGGCATGGTTTTCGAGAGCACCCTCGTTCATAACATAGCAATAGTTTGCGGGTTATGGAAGAGGGCTATCAGTCCTAAAATACCATAAAATTCAGTGTAGATTTTTCCTGCACAGAATTCACACACAATCACACTTCGTTAATGCGTCTAAAAACTGCCTACAGTCTGCGGTTTGCCCATTTGATGATGTTGTCGTGTGGCACTGATTTTCGAAACCATAAAGTTACAAAGTGCTTGCCGTGCGGTCTGACATTCTACCGGAGACGGTTGATTTGTCTGACATGATGACACTGGATTCGTTTGGTAAAGTAGGAAAGTAATTGAAGGCATGTGTTGGGACTTTTTTTGTGGGTGCTGCACATTTGTTCCCGTGACGAAATGAAGGACTATGTTTCCTTGACGAGTTCGTTTTTCTTTTTCAAATACTTCGAGCTTGTCATCGTTGTTTGGTAGGTAAAGTGTATTTGCGTTGCATTAGCTAAAATTTGGTAACGCATACGATGTCATGTGTTTCCATTGAAATCTACTGTTCGTGTTGCAATGTTCTCCACTTCGATTTTTGTCTTTCGTAAATACAGGGTGGGCCAAAAGTTATAATAGGGTTTAATAAATTAATAAATTTTTCATTGATATATTTTTTTCAGATTATATAAATAACACTTGAAGAATACGGGTAAATTATTAACGTCTTAAAAACCGGTTATTCGGATCTAACGCACTAATATGCCAGTAACTTCAATATCAACCGATTTAAAGTTTTTCGGCTGATTTGGAAAAAGAGACTGCGGCCTTTCAAATGTTGTACAAACTTTTAAAATCGGACTGAAAAAAATCGGTGTATTTTTCCTGTAATCTCATTTTTTTTTCAAAATTTTTTGTAATTTTTTAACTTTGGATGCGTTTTTACACAGAATTTTTTAAACGAAACTGAACAATTTTTGAACTGATAAGAAAGAGAATGTTCTTACGAATACAATTCGGTTTTAAAAATCCATTGGAAACTGATTGAGTTATTCAACTTTTATTAAAACAAAATTTTTTGAAAAAATACTATTATTGGCTATACTACTTAGAAATGTGTGTTTGACCGTACTCAGCAAGATCTACAATAAAAATAATATCATTTCCTAGGTATTTTTTTTCTATCACACTGTGTTATTTTAGGACAAACGCATTAGGAATGAAGCTCATTTTTATTTGAATGTCTTTGTTAACATGTCTTTGTTCAAAATTTCTACACGAACAACGTCTACGTACAAAGGTTATTGCTTCCCCCAGGGGAAGTAAGAGCTTTTGGTCGTTTGTAAGAAGAGTAAAGGATAGCTCATCATCTATCCCAACTCTTGTTAAAGACGATCAGTCATTCACTGACCCGGTTGATTAAGCTAACTTCTTGGCTGAAATGTTTGCACGAAATTCTTCCTTGCCGGAAAGCAATCAACCACACCCCGTGATCGAAAACGTATCTAGTTCCATGCCTCAGATATATTTTCGAACACGTGAGTTTAAAAGGGTTCTTGCGAAGCTCGACGTTAATAAGTCCCCGGGCCCGGATGGTATTTCGACACTTGTCCTTTGTAAGTGCTCCTCGACGCTAGCCCGTCCATTACGCAACCTTTTCAACCTTGTTTATTGTGCGGGAGTCTTCCCAGCGTGATGGAAGTTTGCGAACGTCCAGCCAATCCCTAAAAAGGGTGAAGCCAATAATCCTGCAAATTATCGGCTTCTTGCATTATCTTGCAATATCAGTTCACGCACGGCATCAATGTTCTCCGGCGTCGGCCACGATTGAATTCATTAAACCAGTTTTTCACAGTGCTACGGAATGGTAGGATGGGAGGGGATGGCGCCATACAAAGATTTAAGTTCATCGATGCACTCTTGTCGTGATAATCCATGTCGAAAGTTGTGATTAATGATCGCACGAAAATGTTCACGAGTTAATTCCTTTTTTTTCCAAATTGATTTTTTCAAGTCACTGTAGTAAACAACACAAATGATGGTCGTACGTCAAAACGCTCTGAGTACGTTTATGCTAAAAAATGTCAAATTTTCCACTTAGTGTTGCCTAGGCCAGAAATATATGTGACAGCGCATAGAGAAAGAGACCTAACGGTAAAAAAAAAATCAATTTTCACCTTTTTTTGATGTGGACAACATCTGAGCATCGAATGAGACTGATTCCATGCCCCAAAAGTGTTCCCTCCCAGAGATATGCGCGTTTTATGAAAGTGAAGTTGACGATTCTACACCAAAGATACACGTATTTAAATCTTTAAAATGGCTCTCCTAAACAAAATGGTTTTTATCCTTAGGTCCCTTTCTATTTTGCGCGTCACATATATAGCAACCCTCGTACCTTGCTCTAGCTATAGACTGACGAGCTTAGTTCTCGCAATAGCTGAGTAGTGGGGTATCTCATGGTCGACCACGCCCGCCTGTAAACTTTTTTCATTTGCTTTGTAACAGTTCAATAAAAGCAGAATGACAAAAAAAGGAAAGTAAAATAAAAGAAATTCTTATCGAATTTATTTTATTTTACTTTCCTTATCTTATCATCGAAATAAAAATGTGCTTAAAGAGGTCTGTATAAATTTCCTTAACATGGTTCAGTATGTGCAGATGATCAAGATCTAAAATGTTAGCCTCGGTCCACAGAGGTTAGTGTAAACTAACGAGACTTACCTGTTCTGATGGCAGTAGTTGCAAGTGCACATCTATAGATTAACTAAGATTCTGTGCGACGAAAGTTCTCCAAATACTCGCTTAGCCACTAACTTTTTCTGTTGAACAACGAAAGTTTGGATTTAACCACACATATGCACTTTGAGAACAAATACGTCCGTCAGTCCGTCCGTCCGTCCGTCCAGCTATACAGCTTGAGTATGTTGCACATTCAGTTGTTGTTGTACTATGGACACAAATATTTGTTCTCGTGCAGTTCTTGCTGTTGCTGCCTGTTGTTGTCGGTGTTGCTGTTGTTTACTTTCATGTTTGTATTGCCTGACGTGTGGCACACTGACAGCTGATAGCGTTTCGCAAATGTTGTTCTGTTGCGGCAGATGCAACCATCACACACCAATACACACGTTCAACACACACACACATACACACACACATTTGAAAGGATATGGAATTCTGGGAGCTGCAATAAAAGCTTTTGTAGCCAGTCTGCTTCTGTGAGTTGCTTGATTGGTTAGAGATGTGGTCGTTTTTGGCGTAGGAAAGTTGAAATTGCAATTGTAGCCGTAGTCGTCGTCGCCGTCATCGGCAACGTCATCGGCATCGTCGTATTTGTGCTGTGACCCGGCCCCATTGTTTATTATTTAGAACAAATTCGTTGTGGATTTCGACTAAAATCCAGACTTTTAGCATCAAATTGAAGTTAAGTTGGCCATGCCAGCATAAACTTTTCTGTGTCATTTGAACTAAGGAAACGTAAATTCAATTTAAAGTTAATATTTTGCCAGGGCTTTTGGTTTTGTATGTTTGGGAACTGCAAGATTTTTATTATACTAATTGCGAATTTACGAAAGTTACTACAGGGAAAGTAATTACATATGTGTATTCTGAACTTATATTGATTAAGAAATACTGAACATTCAATTAATACAGTGCGGAAATATACTATACGGAAGTTGTAACTCCCTGTTTCTTTTGTCAAAAGAATGTTTTAGATAAGTTAATTATATATTTAAAAATAAGTATTTTGATTGAAAGTAACCCTATTACTGGCTGAAGCTTATATACAAGGGGTCCACCGGGAAGGTATACTACTTTGTTTTCCCGCCATTTTGATAAACATTAGTCTTGACAGTTCATATTTGGCAGTCGTGAAATAGAGACGTGGCAAATTTTATAGGAAAATATTCGATAAATCGTTAAACATTTTATCAAAATAAATCATCGATTACTGTGACGATGAGAAAGTTACTCGAAATTTTTAGAAGCAACAACAAAAAGTGAATGATGTCGAAAAAAGAGTGCCTGTAGCTGATAGGCCCAAGCATGGACCACAACGTGCAAGTTAGGCTGAAAACATTACTGCTGCTCAAGAAAGTGTTCAAAACAATCCATAAACCTCAATTGGACGCCGTGCTGAATGTAATGAAAAATGTGCTCAAAATATCTCGCATTTGTGAGTCTAACAGAGGCGGGCATATATCTGTTATTGTATTCCATACATAATTACCGACATTAAATAAAACATGTATCGATATAAGATCCATTCTCTTTCATTTAATCAAAAATTATAAACAAACATAGTAATATACCTACCCGACGGACACCCTGTACAATCCAATAAGCCACTAAAGCATTAAAATTACTGGTAAAAAACTAGTTTTTAATGCAGCGTGCACATCTGCACATTCAAAACACAAATGGAATACAGGTTTTTCAGGCCCCCTTGGACGGCTATTAATTTACCCAGGTTCTAAAAATAATGCCAGAATTGAATTTCGGACCTAGGATTCGTCACCCAAATTAAGCCGTATTGCGAAATTTTTTTTTGGTCTTCGTGAGAATATTTTATAGTTATTTGGTACCCAATCAGTCTCGCTTTGTCTATTGTTTGTGACAGACGTGTGTTGAATTATCGTTCTCTTTCATAAACGTATTACATACAAGCAAAATTCCAAAAAGATCTCGTGAACACAGTGAAGAGGACCCCATGTCTTCTTCAAAATTAAAAAAAGTTGGGTCCAGGAGAAACTTCTGGACCCCTTTACAAATTCTTGATGATGATGATATTGAGAATGAATCTGATATGGACAGTAACAGAAAAGAACAAAGCAAAAGTGAAAAAATCTCTCCAATCAAAGTGCTAACACAAAACAGAGAATCTGTTTTAAATTTAATTAACAGCAAAGGTATTGCTAACTACCTCAATAAAAAATGTCCATTGGTGTGAAAATAATTTGTGAATCAATAGACGTTTATAATAAAATTATTACTTTGTTGTGTGAACACAAGTACCAGTTTTTCAATCATGAACACCAGAACAATAAACCATTCAAAGTGGTTCTTCGAGGTCTGGATTATAAGACAGACATTGAAGTGAAAAATGAACTCAACTCAATCGGTTTAAAGTGCGTTGATGTAAAAACTGTTAAAAAGACAATTGGAAACTACGTTGACACCATCTACATTGTGTGTTTTGAAAACGGTTCCATAAAACTTAATGATTTGCGAAAACAAGTAAGATCTCTCTTTCGCACTATCATTACATGGGAATACCAACGAAAAATTAAAAACAAACCCGTTCAATGTCGTAGGTGTCAAATGTTCGGTCATGGTGAGCGGGGGTGCAACGTCATCGAGAGGTGTGCAAATTGTTCTGAGAAACATAAGACAGTTGATTGTAAATCAGCGACAAAAATTCAATGTGCTAACTGTGGTGCCAATCATAAATCAACTGATCCCAACTGTCCAGCTCGCTCTGCATATATTGAAATGAGAGAGAAACTCTCCAAAAGATCAGATCGCTCTCAGCGACAAAGATATTCTACTGTGCCCAACGACGAATGTAACTTCCCCAACATCAACAACAAACAACCACCTTTACCAGCTACTCAACAGAGTTATCATTGGAGACCAACGAACCATTCACTCGCACATAACAGTGCTACTGCAAATAATTCTTGGAGAACTCTCTCAAATACTTACAACAACAACTCCAACAGCATACAGAATAGTATTAACAACAGCAACAACAACTCTCCACTTTTCTCTGAGAAAGAATTCATGGAACTCACTGTTGAAATGATTTCAAAACTAAGTTCTTGTAAAACAAGAGAAGATCAGTTTAGTGCTATCACTCAATTAGCATTTAAATTTGTATATTGTAACGTTAAGTAATGTCTTTAGCTAACATGAAAATAGTATTCTGGAACTGCAGAAGTATCCGTAATAAAATTTATGAATTTAATAACTTCTTAAGCGCCAAAAATATTGATGTTTGTCTCCTCTCCGAGATGTGGCTTAATGAGTCAAATACATTTTATCATCCACAATATACGTGTATAAGAAGAGATCGCGTAGGTCAAAACGGAGGCGGTGTTGCCATTCTTATCAAGAAAACAATACGTTTTAATGTGATTCCCTGTATCCGCACGGATGTTATAGAGAATATAGGAATAGAGATTCAATTTAGGCAAAATGTCAGTCTAAAGATTTATAGTGTTTACTTCCCAGGTGGACAAAACAACAGCGTTCTTCGGAACAAATTTAAGAGCGATTTAAGAAGAATGTTAAATACGGACTCTAAATATCTCATTTGTGGAGATTTGAATGCCAGACATAGATAATGGAACTGCCTGCGTGCGAATCAATGGGGAAATATTCTTCATGATTCCATGTCTTCGTACCCGGTGACGATTTCTTTCCCCAATACACCTACTTATATTCCTGCGGCGGCCAGAATAAATCCATTTACTCTCGATCTTATTTTGTCAAACATTCCGGAATTTCTGTCCAATCCAACCACCACAAATGATCTTAGTTCGGATCATTTACCGGTTGCTTTCGACCTTTCCACCTCAATCCCATTAACGGAAAACTTGTATTTTAACTTCCATAGGGCCGACTGGGAGAAATACAGGAGGGTTGCACGGGACTCATTAGAAAGTAAAGATATTGATAATATTAACATCAATTCGGTTGAGGAAATAGACGGTCAGGTGAATTATTTTACCAGCTTAATGTTAGAAGCCACTAGAAAATCTGTACCCAAATGTCACCCTAGAACAGACTATGTAAAACTCCCAGACTATATCCTTCGACTAATCAAAATAAGAAATCGATATTCTAGGGAATGGTCTAGATATAGGCAAAACTCAGACTATTCAATAATGACTAGGTACTCTACCCTGATTCGTTCTGAGATCCAATTGTTTCGAAATCGGCAATGGAACGCAAGATTGAAAACTATGGATAAGGGATCAAAGCCTTTTTGGAATGCCTCCAAGATCTTGAAGAAAAAAACGGGGCGCTGTCATTCACTCCTAAGTGGTGAAGAGGTTTTAGTATCTGATGAGGATAAGTGCAAGGCTTTTGCAAATTCTTTCAGTGGCAATCATAGGGTCTCCGAGAGCTTAGGGGATGCTCATCATGGAATGTTGGTTGATCAGGTTGTGGAGCATTTTGATGCGCAGTTGGTCACAACCCCTGATAATGAACTTATATCCTCTACTGAGACGAATGATATAATTACATTTATTCATAGTAGGAAAGCATGTGGTTTGGATGAGGTAAATAACCAAATGTTGAAACAGCTTCCTGCTATTGCTATTCTTTTCTTGACCTTTATATATAATTCGTGCTTAAGATTGCAATACTTTCCGAAAAGCTGGAAATCAGCAAAGGTTATACCAATTCCCAAGCCAGGAAAACCCCCAAATAGGACTGACAGCTATAGACCGATTAGCTTACTCAGTAGCTTGGGAAAAATATTCGAAAAGATTTTAAGTTTAAAAATTTTGGCTTTCATTGATGAGCGTCATATTTTACCGAATGAACAATTTGGTTTCCGAAAGTCTCACTCCACTATTCATCAGGTAAAACGAATATGCACGAGTGTACAACAGGGATTTAACTATAGGAAATCAACGGGTCTTGTTTTGCTCGATGTAGAGAAGGCCTTTGATTCGGTGTGGCATAAGGGTTTGATTTACAAACTAATTAATTTTAACTTTCCTCTCTACCTGGTTAGATTAATTAGACAATTTTTATTGGACAGATATTTTTGCGTCTCTATGGGCAATACATTTTCGGACCTAATTGCTATTCCCGCAGGAGTCCCTCAGGGTTCTGTCTTAGGCCCTATTCTTTATAACATCTTTTGTGCGGATATGCCTGGGGTCTACCCATGTCAAATTGCAGCGTACGCAGATGATGTAGCTGTATTCTACACACATGAACTCGGTCAAAATATTTTGACTGAACTTCAATGTTCACTTAATATACTTCAAGATTACTATTTCAAATGGAAAATAAAACTGAACACTAATAAGACACAAGCTATCTTTTTCACTCGGAAAAGAAAGTCTTGTTACCTGCCCAATAGTAATCTGACCCTCTCAGGCACCAGAGTAAGTTGGTCGGATAATGTGAAATATCTCGGTATATGTTTGGATAAAAATAAATACCCATATATCACACATTATCGAGAAAACTGATAAATACAAGCGAATTTTATATCCCCTTATTAATAGGAACTCTCTCCTTAACAACCCCAATAAGATGCTTATTGTCAAGGTAATCTTTCAAGCAATTATACTCTACGGCTGTCCTGTATGGGGTAACTGTGCCAAAACCCATTTAAAGAGGCTACAGATAGCTCAAAACAAAATTCTGAAAATGTCACTAAGATTACCTTGGCATTTTTCCACTGCCAGACTTCATGTCATTAACAACACTAATACTGTATCATTGTCAATCGACAGAATCACATGTCGATTTATATCTAATTGTGTCCTATCTGAAAATCCCCCGATCTCTAACTTATACTCGTAAAGTTTGTGTATTCATTTTTGTATATGTGTATACTGTATATAAACTTATTTGTTATCTATTTCCACACACTATGTATTTTGAATTTCATGTTATTTATTTATTATCTTATTATTCCTTACGTACATATATTTGTACATTCATGTCTCCTTTTTGTTTATTTTTCTTAAATTGAAGGTTTTTGTTAATAGTTTTCCTTCAGGTCATTTAATCTATCTATAAAATTTATCAATTTCATTTCATAATAATTAAAATAATACTCTAGATATAAGGCTAAGCCAAATCTGTGCAATAACTAGTATTGATATAAGACCTTTTTTTTCGCTATTAAATAAATAAAGAATTTGGTACCCAATGTCCGTGTATACTGGTAGCCGATTTTTGGGGCCCATAACTTTTTGTATGGGTACTATATTAAACAAGTGGACAATTCCTATGTTAGGCTAGGCCGAACCTTTTATACACTCCACCATGGATAGTGTTATAGTATGGCATTGACTGTATTGGGGAATATGGTTGTTGGTGTTGGGTTCGTATCTGGCGGAACTAGATTTTTGGGTCCCTACGAATCGTGGTGATTCGAAATTTTATTTGATAGACCCCACAAATTCGGACCTTAAATAAAGACAAATACTTATTTTTATCATATTGCGATTAGTAAGGAAATTCCATTGTTGTAAGTAACCATGTGTGGATGTCCGAACTGAGATCGTTTACGGCATTCTGGAGACATTTGACCAATGGACCAAGACCTCAACTATTTATTTGTCCGTGTATACTGGGAGCCGTTTTTTGGGTCCCGTAAATATTTATATTGGGACTACGAGGGCTGCTATATATATTTCTGGACTTATAATGAAAATGCGAATATTTATCATCAAAAATGCATTTATTGTTTTTCAAAGTATTCTCCAGCATGATTTATACACTTTTGCACGCGCTCATACCAATTGTCGAAGCACTTTTTCCACTCCGATTGTGACAACTCCAAAACATGGATTTCGAAAGTCTCAACAGCATCTTCTGGCTACAAAAATCGTTGACCACTCATTTTTTCTTAATGTGTGGGATTAAAAAGAAGTTACTGGGTGCCAAGTCAGGGCTATATGGCGGATGACCCATCAATTCGACGTTTTGGCCGGTCAAAAAGTCGCTGGTTTGAGCCGATGAATGAGAGCCTGCATTGTCATCGTGTACAACGGTTCGTCTTCTCATGTTCGTTTTTCGAATTTCTCCGAAGACTTTAGGCAAACAAATTGTGGTGTACCACTCAGAATTGACTGTCCTACGTTTCTCGAGCGGAACAGTAGCCACATGACCAGTTTTGCCGAAGAAACAGGCGGCCATTTGCTTCGAAGTGCTTCTTCCACAAACAACTTTCGTAGGATTTGGCTCGTCTTCGAAGACCCATATGGTCGATTGATGTTTTGTATCGGGCTCATACGCATAAATCGATGATTCGTCACCAGTAACGAACATTAAAACGTCTTTTGAAGCACTTCGACCGTATTTTTTTTTTCAAAATTTCTTTACACCAATCAACACGAGCCTTTTGTGAGCGATTGTCATTGTGCGGGATCCAACTAGAACAAATCTTTTTTTACGGCCAGGTGTTCATGCAATATCGAATGTATGCTGGTGGAAGAAATGGGCATGGAAGCCTCTATCTCACGGTATGTTACATGATGATATTTCATTACCAGTTCACGCACGGCATCAATGTTCTCTGGCACAACGACCTTTTCTAGACGACCTTCGTCTTTAAGCGAGCGTCGGCCACGATTGAATTCATTAAACCAGTTTTTCACAGTGGTATAGGATGGTGCTTTATCGCCATTCAAAGATATAAGTTCATCGATGCACTCTTTTCGTGATAGTCCACGTCGAAAGTTGTGAAAAATGATCAAACTTACCAGATAACAATTTATCTGGTAAGTTTGAAGACTCAAGCTCTTTTCGGTTGGACTGAATCGTGCTTTTAGTCATAACAACTTGGCTCAATGTCTCACAATGTTATGACCCATTTAAGTATTTTGAGGTGTAACAAACGGAATGACAAACTTAAATTTACTTACATCCTTTGGTGGAGAGTATGAAAATTGGCCTTTATTTATGTTCTTGAGCGGCTGTTTGTAAATGGTTAGCCAGCTTTATACTAGGGCTATTACAAGACGTGCATCGATATCACCTATTTTCGTTTTCATTAATTGTGCAAAATTTCATAATGATTGGAAGTGTTGAGCGGCTTCTGGAGCTAAAAACATAAAATCGGATGAACATATGTGTGGGAGCTATATACTTATATAACTAAATCTTAATCGATTTTTTTCAATATCGTTCGCCCTTGCTCCAAATATACGTATTTGTGGCAAATTGATGATGATCGGACAAATTTAAGGTTCGGACAGTTTGATTACATGCCTTAGTTGGGGTATATGAAAGAGGTGCGAAACATTTGTCAAATTTGTTTGGAAACACGATCGGAAAACAACTAACTTCATCAGTCTGAATAAGGCCTTACTCTTAAAGCATCATTTTCCATTTTCGTTAAGGTCCATATCCTCAATTTCTGGCCACAATAAGTCTGTTATCATTTCGCGATAGCGAACACCATTCACTAGTCGAGGTTGACGGCTCTTCTGCCACACCATCGGGAACAACAGCAATGTTTTCCTCGGACCGAATTTGGCGAGCTTTCACAGATGCTTCACATTTCTTCTAGACTCAGTTTGCTTAAGTTTTCCCTCAATTCTTCCGACTGTGGACACATTTGGTCGATTCTGCTGATCAAAACAATTACGAAGTGCACGAAAAGCATTTTAGTTTGAACGCCCATTTTTATAAATACAATTAATCATAACGCGCTTATTATATACATAGTTATGTACATCTCCATGATTGAATTTGTCAAACACTGAAGCAACGAAATGTTAAAATAAGTTGGATAAAAAACATTATGTTAAGGTGTGACTCACAATTAACATCGTGCATAATAGATGGACCACCTTTCATATCGTAATGAGGACATGCCAGAAATGTCCAACATTAATCATTCAAACCTCTGCTTTAACTAATCTTGATTAATCAGTTAGAACGCAACAATTTTTTATGCAAGAAAAAATTACGTATCGGCATGCAGAGAAAAAAAAGTTACTACATGGTCACGGCAATAATAGTATGTTCTCCGCAATAAAAGTATGTTCGTCGCAACCATAGCATTGTTAACTGAATTTATTTTTGTCATATTGTTGAAATGTCAAATTATTGCCAAATTTAAAAGTGAAAATATGGTTATAGAAACAATATAAATATGGTTGGTGCGACAAAAGTATTGTGTTTTGCGTTTTATGTTAACAATAATATGATTACGGCAATCATACTGTATGATTGTAATTTTTCTTCATTTAAATAATGTTATTAGTGCGGATCTAATGCAATAATAGTACCTTTCATCGAAATTAAATTTTTTAAACAAGCTGCTTTGGCTTTGTTTAACTGAAATATTTTTAATAAAAACGTTTATTTGAACTTATTTTCTCTACTGTGAAATACATCACTCCTATTATTTTGAATTTAATGTATTTTTTAATAATTTTCATAATTAAAGTCTATTGTTGCCAACTTTAACCAATTCTAATAAAAAATATTGGGGATCAAATCTATTGTCGACAACTTACACAAATTCTAATAAATTATATTAGGGATCATAGTATAATTGTGTGTGATCATACTATGATTGTAGGGATCATAACATGGAGGCGTGTGAATCATACTATGGTTGTGAGGATCATACTATGGTTATGGAGATCATAGTATCGTTGAGTGTGAATCATACTATGGTTGTAGGGATCATAGTATGGGTATGTGTGAATCATACTATTGTTGTAAGGATCATAGTATGGTTGTATCTGAATCATACTATTGTTGTGAGGATCATAATATTGTTGTACCACAACCATATACCCAACAATAGTATTATCCTCTTCGAATATTGTCACCACAACCATGTACCCAACAATAGTATTATCCTCTTCGAATATTGTCACCACAACCATACTTTTTTTCTGCATAAGGGCTCGTGATTATTGCAACCACTGCCTTCTGCTTTTGACCTGATTTACTAAGAAACAAATTTGACTACACTTTAACTGGAACAATAATGCATATACTTTTAATATACAATGTAGAATTTGTTTTCAAGTTTTTTTACAAATCTCATCATTAATGGAAATTTAGCCAATCTGAATAGCTTTGTTTGTGGTGTCAAATTGTTCTGATTCTTTCACTCAATTTGATATTTCAATGTTTTATCCATTTAAAGCTAATCACGGCAAATCAAACAGACAAAAATTCCACTTATTCTGAAGCAAACAGGCAGAAATACTGATACTAATTACCAGGACAATGCAATTAACGCACTTGTCATCGACCTCAGATCGGATTTGTCGTAAGCCCCCCAAAATGAAGTACTAGTTATCGTTGTTGTCCAGCCGGCTCCTATTGAAGTTTTTGCTGAGCATAGATACTCGTAGAAACAGGAAAATGCTTCATATCTCAGTAGTCTGGCAAATGTTCACGCATACATTAACGCAGACATATTCCAAAGGACAATCGATGCATTCACTTTTCAAAGGACATGCTCTGCCTGTCCTTGTTGACTGTATATCTTGGGGTGTGAAAGTGGCCGACTGCTTTACATGCATTTAACATCTGATGGCTTTGTGGCAATCTCGCCAATATCAAATACACATATTGATGCCACAATGACAAAGATGAACAAATTTGGCCAGTATCCTTTAGAATGTACACAATAGAAATAGGAGAGCACAAAAAGTACTTGATTTCCTAAATTCAATTTTTCCACACTTAAATGAATTAACGTTTATCGGAAAATTCTCATTTTGTGATTTCCTGGAAATCATATTTCCAATTCCCCATGATTTAATTTAAATACCTTGAAAAACGTTAAATACCTTAGTGAATGGTTATAGTAAATATAATAAAGAGTCGTTGAGCAATCAAAGGCCGAATCGTATATACCCCCCCCCCCCCCCCTCCATGGATTCGCTAAATTGGAATTACGAGGGTTGCTATATATATTTCTAACACTAAGTGTTGCCTGGCGCCATCTGTTATTCTCATAGGAAAGTTTGACATTTTTTCGCATAAACGAACTCAGAACGTTTGACGTAGGACCATCATTTGTGTTTACAGTGACTTAAAACAAAAAAATGGAATTAATTCGTGAACATTTTCGTGCGATCATTTTTCACAACTTTCGACGTGGATTATCACGACAAGAGTGCATCGATAAACTTAAATCTCTGTATGGCGAGAAGCACCATCGTATAGCACTGTGAAAAACTGGTTTAATGAATTCACGCTCGCTCAAAGACGAAGTTAGTGGAGGTCGTCCAAAAATGGCCGTTGTACCAGAGAACATTGATGCCTTGTGTCAACTGATAATGCAAGATCGTTATGTGACATAACGTGAGATAGAGCCATCCTTAGGCATTTTTTCCACCAGAATATATTCGAACTCCCGCACAATTTGACAATCGCTTAAAAAAAGGTTCGTGTCGATTGGAGCAAAAAAAAATTGGAAAAAAAACGATCACGGTGCTTTAAAAACGTTTATAAGATCGTCACGACGAATCATGGATCTATGCGTAAGAGCCCGAAACATAACAGCAATCGACCGTATGGGTCTTTGAAGACAAGCCGAGTCCAACGAAAGTTGTTCGTGGAAGAAGCACTTCGAAGCTAATGGTCGCCTGTTTCTTCGGCAAAACTGGTCATGTGGTGACTGTTCCGCTTGAGCAACGTAGGACGATCAATTCTGAGTGGTACACCACAACTTGTTTGCCAGAAGTCTTCGGAGAAATTTTAAAAACGAATAAGTGAAGACGAATCATTATGCACCATGACAATGCGCGCTCTCACACTTCGGGTCAAACCAGCGCCTTTTTGACCGGCCAAAACGTCGAATTGATGGGTCATCCGCCGTACAGCCCTGACTTGGCACCCAATGACTTTTTTTATTCCCGCACATCAAGAAACAAATGCGTGGTCAACGATTTTTTTAAATTCTTCAAATATTTGCATTTTCATTATTAGGCCAGAAATATATACAGCAGCCCTCGTATAGAGGTACAAGTCCGTTATTTTGATGACCATATTTTTGGGTCCTTACAATTTAAACAAACAAAGGAAAAATAAGTATGTGATGACTAGTTGTAGCCTTTTTTCTTGAAGTCCCCATAAATCTGTATGAAAAGTCTGTTGGTTTTCTGAAAAGGATTTGGTTTTGATTACTAATGCGTTGTGAAATTAATGTAAATAGTTTGCAAAACCACGGCAGGAATATTATATTCTTTGCTTGCGTAAAAATGCATTGAACTCGGTGCACAACCACGATTTTAAATTAATTTTGCAACCGTATTAAATTTGATTTAGTGAAAAAAAAACTCCAATACAGAATTTTTTGATTTTTTGACTTTGAAATAGTTGAATTAAAAAAGAAATTTTGAATCAAATGGTTACTTACTTAAAAATTGTTCAAATATGAGGTTAAGGTTAAGAAGCTAACACTAGATGTTATCTTCTTAAAGAGTTTCTTAATCTTTATAAAGAACTGAATAATTAATAACCAATTTTTTGTAATTAAACGAAAAAATTAAGTATTTCAATTTCACCTTATAAAAAATAAATTTTTGTGGAATCAACAAGTTTTCAAACTACAGTTGAGCATCTATAATTTCTTATTCAGTTAACTGGGAATATCAATTCTTCGAGACCGATGACGAAAGGATTTTTTTACTTCATTGACTACTAGCGGTAACCCGGTTTCGATACCCCCAAACATTCGTTTACTGAAATAAAGGGAAGTAATATAATCGATATTATTTGTATACAGAATGGAGCGCCAATATTTGCTTATTTGGGAATATAATAAAATAATTGTGAACTTTAGAAGAATTTATTTTATGTTTCAAATATATTGAGCAGTAAGGGAATTTTTTAAAATAGTGTATCTGGCAAATGTCGACCTTCGCTAGCCACATGCTGCTACATACGTTTTCTGAAGTTTTCATGAACTCTAACAAGCATGTCGACTAGCATTCTGCCATTTTCAGACTTAGTATTGTTAACTAGGTCTTCCAAGGTGTTGGGACAGTTGATATACACCATCGACTTCAGGTACCCCCAAAGGACAAGAATCGCATGGGGCTAAGTCTAGTGAGCATGCCGGCCACATTACGCCTCAAAGAGATACGCCGTCCAGGAAACATTCATCGCTGTGTGTACAGTGGCACCATCCTGTTGGAACCATGAAAAAATCCTGTATCATAGTCAAGTACCGTTTGGAAATCACAGTAACATCAGACGGTTATCCTGCAAAAAGTAAGGGCCAATGGTGCCTACTCGTGATATGGTGCACTATACAGTGACGCGGTCCGAATGCAGAGGTCTATGGTGAAGTTCTCTGGGATTTGTTTCACGCCACTACCGCATATTTTGTTTGTTTACATACCCACTGATGTGAAAATGTGCCTAATCGGAAAATAACACAATTATTGTCATGGGGTATAACTGCAAGAATGTCCTCGAAAGAGGTCCGCCGTATCAAATAGTCCCTTGATGACAATTGTTGGACTACGCACATTTTATACGGGTTTAAATTCAGTTTATCATGAAGAATCCGGTGGAGAGAACGTCTGGAAATGCCCAAACCAAGTGATTGCTTCCGAGCAGTGCGTTTCGGAGATTGCAGTACTGCTGCTCCAACTCTCTCAATGTTTTGTGGTGTTGCAATCCTTCTCCCAGGTCTCCTTCGTACACATGACACATTCCCTGATGTTCTTATTGAAATTACACAATTTACAATTGATTGCGTGGGGGACCAGTGAATCGTGAACGAAAAGCACGCTGCACTTCAATGATCGAGTGCGAATTTGAAAAATACGCTTCAACACAAAATGACCTCTGCTCATGTCTCCAATGCATGATGGCAACTGAAGGGCAGACAAATACAAATCTCCCTCAGCCACTATTAGCCACACACACTCTCCACTCTCTCTTCGACCAACAGTGCCGCCACAGCCTGCAGTGCAAAAAAGTAAAATTTCGCGTTCACCCTGTGTATTATATATTATGATTTGAATTTTTAAGTTTTATCTAAAGGGTGGTCCAACTAAAACGCACGATGTTAATTGTAATTAAAACGAAAAGCTTTCAGAGTAAATTATCTTAGTTTTTTTGATATTGTAGAAGGATCAATGACAATTATGCATAAAGCCTAATTCGGATTCGTAAAGAAATCTACTTTAATATTAATACCCATATACGAGTATCTATACATCTATTTGTCAGTTAAAAATTAAAGAAAATAACATGACGCTCGCTTCTGGTAATAAGTTATTTGAGATTGTAAATAAGCGAAAAAGATTCCCTTTAAGGTACCTCGGAAAAAATAACACTTTCTTGAGTACGAGTATTTGCTTGACAAATCATAATTTTTGTTAACGAAGAGTGGTTTAAATGTGTTATGTTACTTAGTTGCTGTACTTTGGATAAGGTTCGAACACATTGACCCAAAAAACAGAACTTCTTGTGTTTCAATTGTGATGGCGGAGGTTATATAGGATGATCCATCCAGAGGTTGGACTTTGGACTTTCTGTAGCTCCAAAGAAAAAGGTCTAAAGGCGTGATATCACACGATCTAGGCGGCCAATTCACCTCTCACTAGATCCATTGTTTGGCCAGCTGCGTGGCACGTGGCACCATCCTGTTGAAATAAAAAATATGAAAGAGCAATAGAGAGCCCCATTGAAAGTTACGTTTCGAGCATCATCAGTTTTGAAATAATATGGACCGATAATTCCACCAGCCCATAAACCGCACCAAACCTTGGTTTTCTCTAGATATAATGGCACCTCTTGAACCTCTTCTGGTTCCCCTTCAGCCTAAATGCCGCAATTTTGTGTATTGACGTTGCCGTTGCTCCAGAATTGGGACTCATCACTGAACAAAATTTTAGTCGAAAACAGCGGATCTCCTTGTTTTTCGCCGAACGCTCATTTCCATATTACAGTTGCCAACATTTGAAGGAAATTATATACAAAAAATATATGGCATAAAATGTCCTTTCGTATGAACAATAAAGATTCCACACTTGATTTGAATTTTAGTATTTTTTTTTTTATTTTGAGAAAAATACCTCAAGATGGATGACCCTATATAAGTTTTGTCCTGGCTGATCTTAACGACCTTTTAACTTGTTTTATATAGCCACCATTAAACCAAATCTAGCTCAAATGCATGCTCATAGTGAATTATGGGCGACTAATAATTATCCCCGTTGAAATTGGTGGATCTGTGTGTATTACCCCCACAAAAAATGATCCCCTCGCATATTAGCCATGAGCTTTGTCAATCTACTGGCAGATGTTCGCAAGCTTTTCAAAGCCGGTTATATTTGTTACTTTCGCGACTTGTTATACTTGGTACTTCATATTTTTATGCCATATTTATATACCATTTGACACAGGGTACTCTTACCCTTTGGCACATCACATTCAAACCCGATATTGGTCAAATTTAGCTTAGAGGCGGAATTCGAAATTCTTATTGGTCCTAACCGACTGTAGACGTCTTTACCTGTGTTTTTTTTACTAAATTCAACTTTAAACCTTTTAATGTCTCTTAGAACCATATGTTATACAATTGTAGATCAGGTGACGTTATCTTATAAATTTGAACTTAATCATAGCAGAACGTGAGCTTGCCAGGCTTTCAAAGATGTAATACGAGGGTCCAAAGTAATACACAGGATATTCCATGAAGCATGTCGCCACATCTAACACTTATCTTAGCATAGTAGTATCACATCTTAACTTGGTATGGCTGTAGCTACAATCGGTACTGTGACACTGTTGACTTTTCTCGAAAGCTGCTGTCATTTGTAGCGCGTAGCCAATGCTCCAAACAAAGATTGATGGCAAGAAGCCAGACCAAAACGTGTCTGTTCATTTAACATCAAACTTTAACGGTTGAAATGGATTTAACGTGTAAATTGATGATACTGCCAGCTCAAAAGCGACGTAGGAGAATTTACACACATCGAGCTATCCTGGCGGAAAATACACCCCCTCCACGCCGAAAAGCTGCTTCAGTCACTATTCACATCCTGTTTTAATCTAGGGAAAACCTGGCCTTATCTCTTCCAGTGAATGTGTACGTTTATGTTAGTTTAAGATGAATGTATGCAGGTGTGCGTGTGGACCATTTGTTATACGCCACCATGTACGCGCTCGTGTGTAAGGCTGGGTATTTCACGGTGTGGTGTGCACTGGGAAGGCTCGCATAAAGGACGGCGAATGCCGCCTGAACTGGAGGAAAGATATTTTATGTTATTAGCGAAATTAAGTTTTACGGCTGCTTTTCCTATGGCGTTTGTTTTCGTTGTACAGAAAAGTAAGTAACTCATCATGTTTTCATTAAGTAGAACACAAACACTTACACATGCATACACTGCCTCATACCTTCTGCCTCATGCTCCATTTCAAGGAACTGATATAGGTTTTATGGTGGATTTAGTTTTCGGTAAATCAACCAAAAGAGATTTTCCGGCTCCCCCACGAAAAGGTGTACGAGTATTTACTGTCTTATACTTTCATGTGGATTTGACGACTTACGTGATTATTGTCAGAAACCATTTTAAAGATTAAATTTTAAGCTTCGTTAAGTTTATTTACACACAAATGGCAACAACTTAGCAAGTTTCACTCGGCTGGTCCGATATTTTCACTGACTGTACATTTTTAAAACGGCGTATAGGGGCGTGGCAATGTTTTAATATATAAGTAAATCCAATATATATATATATATATATATATATATATATATATATATATATATATATATATATATATATATATATATATATATATATATATATATATATATATATATATATATATATATATATATATATATATATATATATATATATATATATATATATATATATATATATATATATATAGGGTGATCCATCTTTAGGTATTTTTTTCAATACCCTTTTTTACAGATTTCGCGTGAGTTGTGTTCAACTTTATTTTTTTTCTTTTCAGCATTGTTTGCCATTTCATCATGGAAAGACTTACACCGAAACAACGTCTCAAAATTGTGCAACTCTATAATGGAAATGAGCGTTCGGTGAGAAACTGTTGTCGACAGCATTTTTGTTCAGTGATGGGGCACATTTTTGGCTCAACGTCAATAAATATAGTTGCCGCTTTATGGCTGAAGAGCAACCATAAGAGGTTCAAGAGGTGCTATTATACCCAGAGAAAACCACGGTTTGGTTCGGTTTATAAGCTGGTGTATCATCGGTGCATATTTTTTCAAAAATGATGATGGTCGGAACGTAGCCGTGAATGGAGCTCGCTGTCGCGCCTTGAAATCGGACGTTTTGCTTCCTGAAATTGAAGCCCGTAACCTTGACGACATTTGGATTTAACAGAACGGCTCCACTTGGCGTACAGCTGCTCAAGTAATGGATCTATTAAGAGGTCATTACGAAGAGCAGCCAATTCACGCTTTTGGCCGGTGAGTTGGCCGCCTAGATCGTGTGATATCACAGCATTAAACTTTTTTTTAGAGGCCACGTAAAATCTTAAGTGTATGCTGACAAACCAGCTACGATTCAGGTTTTGGAAGCCAACATTACGCGTGTCATTAAAGCCATATCGGTCGAATTGCTCGAACAAGTCATCCAAAATTGGACCCCCAGAAGGGACACCACGCAGAAAAAAGTATGGTTGGGGTGACAATATTCGAAGAGGATCATACTATTGTTGGGTATATGGTTGAGGCACAACAATGTTATGATCCTCACAACAAAAGTTTGATTCACACATATCCATACTATGATTCCCACAACCATAGTATAATTCACACTCAACCATACTTTGATCTCCACAACCATACTATGATCCTCACAACAATAGAATTATTCACACTCAACCGTACGATTATCTCCACAACCGTATTATGATCCTCACAACTATAGTATGTTTCTCATAAAATCATAGTATGATCCTCACAACCATAGTTTGATTCACACTCAGCCATACTATGATCCCCACAACCATAGTATGATTCACACTCAGCCATACTATGATCGCTAAAATTATTTATTAGGATTGGGTAATGTTGTTATTCAAAAATAGAGATTTTTATCAAGTAAGTTATTTTAAATTACATAACAATTAGTTCATAGCGAGATTTGACGTCATGTTTCAAGTGTCTTCAAGTGTTATTTATATAAACTGAAAAAAATATAAACGAAGAAGTTATTAAATTTTTAAACCCCATGGTAACTTTTGGCCCACCCTGTATATATATAAAATTGGATGTTTGTAATTTTATCTATTTATGTATGGGACCCATAGACACATAAACCGCTGATCCGATTCTTATCAAATTTCCAGGGAAACTTTATTTTAGCATGATGGGTGTTTTTTTTGAAAAATTTGGTCAGTCTTCGGAGAGGCGTAGCAAAACTGATTTTTAAAGCTAGAAGACTTAAAATTGGTACATATATACTATCGATGAAGGGGAAGAATATATATAAAACCAGATTTAAGATTTTGTTTTTATTGCAAAAGTGTTGTTTTTCAATATAAGGCTAAAACTTAGTACAGTCTGTAATGTTCAGTCTGTCGTCCAGTCCGCACGCGTTTTCTATGTCTTCCGCGTTAAATGTTGTCCGTGTTACAGTTCTCTCGTCCGTCTCCAAAACAAACAAAAAAATAAACAAACAGAAAAACACAACCCCGCGAAAAAAAACAACAAATAAACCACAGCGCGCAAACCGACAAATACAAATAACACACCATAGCCAAAATAACAGCAATAACTACAAATAAAATAGAAAAAAAATAAATAACGAAAACACATAAACCAACAACAATAGACAATTTCTTAATGTGCATTAATCGTCGTGCGTTCGTCTTCCTTCTCCCCCTCCCTTTTCCATTCCATTTCGTGTAGTGCAGTTGGCTCTCTTCTTTCTTTGTCGCTGTCCGTCAAATGCTTAAGGCATAACACTAAGCATTTGATGGGATCAACAGCGGCAAAGGGGGTAAGATCGGCAACTGCATTTGCACGCTGACACTTGTTTTGTTCTCTGGTTGGCGTAATGGTAAAGAAATTTAAAATCCATTTTGCCAACATACGAGGGTTGCGTGCGAATTTTTTCGCTGTGTTTTCTCACATTCATTTTCATAGGCCTGATGTTCTAGCTCTTAGTGAGACTCAGGTCCGTGAGGATTCTGATCCACAGGATTTTCACGTTCCTGGGTACCACACCCTATCTCTTTTTATTTCCCACAGAGGTCTTGTGGTATATGTACGTAATGACATAGTGTTTCAGAGCCAGCAACACTTGAACTCACAAGATCCAGAATTTAACTCCCTTTGGGTTAAGTTCAGGATTGGAACACACGTACTACATTTTGGGTTTATTTATAGAAGTCCAAACTCGGAAAGGGAGGCTTCCCTTAACGGCTTTGACGCCCTTTCCGATTCAATATCGAAAGTTTTGGAGAGTTATCCGGACAGTGAAATTGTCGTTGCTGGAGATTTCAATGTCCATAATTCCGCCTGGCTTTCACATTCGAGCCATACAACTCCGGAGGGCCAATACGCCGAGCTCTTCGCCGCGCAAAATGACTTGACGCAACTAGTGAATGAACCGACACATATTCCGTGTGTAGAAGGGCACCAACATAACATTCTTGACCTTTACTTAACTTCGCACCCTGAAAAGTACGAAGTTAATGTACTTTCACCTCTTGGTAACTCCGATCACTGCATTGTTTCAGCATCCTTTCCGTATTCCGCTCTTCGTGTCGCTTCGATACCAGCCCCAAAGCGGACAGTATTTTTCTACGAAAAGGCACGTTGGGATGAGCTCAACCACTTTTTCCAGCATTTCAATTGGAAACTTTGCTTTCTTGATAACGACGTAAATGCTGCGGCTGAAATGATCCAAAACATAATTTTATCTGGTATAAAGACTTTTGTTCCAAATAAAATTATGTCGGCTAAACCAGCCAAAAACAGTTGGTTTAACCAGGCATGCAGGGATGCTGTCAGATCAAAGGAGGAAGCGTTCAGAAATTGGCGTTTAAACAAAAACCCCATTACTGAACTGCTGCGAAAACAGGCAAGAGCTTCGTGTGCCAGAGTGCTTAGACGTGAAAAATTTCTGCACGAACATCGTCTACGTACAAAGGTTCTTACTTCTCCTAGGGGAAGTAAGAGCTTTTGGTCGTTTGTAAGAAGAGTAAAGGATAGTTCTTCATCTATCCCAACTCTTGTTAAAGACGACCAGGCATTCACTAACCCGGTTGATAAAGCTAACCTTTTGGCTGAAATATTTGCAGGAAATTCTTCCTTGCCGGAAAGCAATCAACCACTCCCCGCGGTCGAAAACGTATCAAGTTCCATGCCTCAGATATTTTTTCGAACGCGTGCAGTTAAAAGGGTTCTTGCGAACCTCGACGTAAATAAATCCCCGGGCCCGGATGGTATCTCTGCACTTGTCCTATGTAAGTGCTCGTCGACGCTAGCCCGTCCATTACGCAACCTTTTCAACCTTGCTTACCGTGCGGGAGTTTTCCCAGCGTGTTGGAAGGTTGCGAACGTCCAGCCGATCCCTAAAAAGGGTGAAGCCATTAATCCTGCGAATTATCGGCCAATTGCGATTTGCTCTGCGCTCTCCAAGGTAATGGAGAGCATGGTAAACCACCATCTTGTGAGGTATTTAGAGACCTACGACTTGCTAAGTGATCGACAGTATGGCTTCCGTAGAAACCGCTCTACGGGAGACCTGTTGGTGTTCTTGTCGGAGCGTTGGAGTCGGTCTATCCACCAGTTTGGTGAGAGTAAGGTCGTGGCTCTAGATATCTCCAAGGCCTTTGATAGAGTCTGGCATGGTGCACTCATATCAAAGCTGATCGCTTTTGGTGTCGGTAATACATTTGCTCGGTTTATATCGAGCTTTCTTAGAGATCGCACTATTAGAGTTGTTGTAGATGGGTTCTCATCCAACACACATAGGCTGACCGCAGGTGTACCACAGGGCTCTGTCCTTTCTCCCTCTTTATTTCTTATTTTCATTGACGATCTATTGGGTCAGACCGTGAATCCAATCTACTCTTTCGCAGATGATAGTAACCTCTGTCATTCGTATTCATTCGACCGTAGGCCGAGCCTTCAAGATATTGAAGACAAAAGGCGAATTATGGATGAGACACTTGGCCGGGATCTACTGGCCATTTCCGAATGGGGTCGAGTGAATAGAGTAGATTTTAATGCACGTAAGACACAGTGCTGCTTGTTGTCTCACAAGCGATTCGCTGACCCAACAATATCGTCAATTTCTCTCGATGGTACGGATATTGAACAATCAGAAGCTCTCGATGTTCTGGGCATGAAAATACAATGTGACGCTCGTTGGGCGAGACATGTATTCGAAGTGTCGAAAGAAGCACTCAAGTGCATAGGCTTTTTAAAGCGGTGCAAGAAATACTTCACTCCTACTGATCTTTTCAATATCTATACATCTTTCATCAGGCCGAAGATGGAATACAACTCCCATATATGGGCAGGTGCTCCAAAATCATCCTTGGAGCTACTTGACCGTGTTCAAAGGAGAGCGATGGTGCTGATAGGTGACAGTAGGGTATCCAACTCTATTGTTTCCCTTGAGCATCGTCGGAATGTGGGTTGCGTGACGCTGTTCTATCGTTACTTTCATGGTGTCTGTTCATCAGACATCCGTCGCCTTATTCCTGACGTGAGGATGTTCGGCAGGGATACGCGACTTTCTAGGAATTCACACCCGTTTGTTATCGATTGGCCAGTTGACCGCACTATACACTACAGATCAAATTCGTTTTTCGCTCGTACAGTCCGTATGTGGAATCGACTTCCGGCAAATGTATTTCCCACTAATTGCGACATCCAGAAGTTCAAGGCAAGCGTCAACAAACATTACTCCCTCTTTCCCCCCTCCGATCCATTAATTTCCACTCGCCAACGCAATGCACCGCATGTATAGGGGGCATCCCCTGAGTGTTGGTTTTTAAAAAAAAAAAAAATATACAGAGTGGGGCACATATGGTTGCTTTTTTTGCACTGCAGGCTGTTGCGGCACTGTTAGTCGAAGAGAGTGGGGGGTATGCGTGGCTTATAGTAGCTGACGGGAGATTTGTATAAGTAATCGTCTGTCTTTCAGTCATGCATTGGGCACGTGAGGAGAGGTAAATTTGTGTTAAAGCGTATTTTTCAAATGCGCACTCGATAATTGAAGTGCAGCGTGCTTTTCGGATACGATTCGCTGTCTCCCACGTGGGTGTGTAAACATACAAAATATGCGCTACTGGAGTGAAAAAAACCCCAGAAAACTTTACCAGGGTCCTCTGCATTCGGACCGAGTCTTTTTCTCTACTGTATGGTGCGCCATATCACGAGTGGGCATCATTGGCCCTTACTTTTTCTAGGATAACCGTCTTGCCGTCACTGTGAACTCCGAACGGTACTTGACAATGATTCATGATTTTTTCAGCCGCCTCTTGAGGCAATACAATTAGGGGATAAATGGTTCAGACAGTGTGATGCCACTGCACACACAGCGAGGGTTACCACGAATTGTTTGAGGCAAATGTTTCCTGGACGGCTTATCTCTTTGAAGAGTGAAGTGAACTGGCAGACACGCTCACAAGACTTAACCCCATGCGATTTTTTCCTCTGGGGTTACTTGAAGTCGAAGGTGTATATCAACCGTCCCAACACCTTGGAAGACCTAAGTAGCAATATTTAGGCTGAAATTGGCACAATACCAGCGACATGCTTGTTAGAGTTGATGAAAACTTCAGAAAACGTATGCAGCAGTGTGTGGACATTTGCTAAATACGTAGAAACCATGTAGTTTAAAAAACCGAAGCCATGTAGTTTAAAAATTCCGTTACTGTTCAAAATAATTAAAATATAAAATACATTTTTCTAAGGTTCATAATTTTTTTAATTTCATTCCCAAATAAGCATTTTATCGCGCTCCATCCTGTACTAACAGACAATACAAAAGTGATACTGACGACGTTGATGATCGCGGAGCCCGTAAAGAACTACATTGAGTAATTCCATTTTAGAGGTTCAGCTTCCTCTTAAACAAATAACTCAAACGGTACGTCTATTTTAGCTGATTTTCAATTTTCAAATTCGTTAAGATTTATCAACATGTTAGTGTTTTGAAGTTATCGCATACTTTTCGAACCACCTTTCACAATATCAAAATATGCGAGTATCACATAATAGAACGTACATTTACTTTAAAGTTTAAATTTATTTAAAGGCAACGTGGAGGCTGAACACTTTACTATAAATAATTCTACCTGAGTTTGTTTATTGCTTCTACGTGCAACATCAAATACTTGAGCTGCTCAAAGGACTCCATCATTGGAAATCCCATAAGTCCACATATCCTGTTCGAATGGTTTGGCATAAGACTCGAATTAAAAATCCCCTTCATACAACCTATCCTACAGATATATTCTGTTGCATACATCTGTCATATAGGGCACCCCTAAGTCATTTGTTCTATCACTTTACCATGTCATTCTTTGTTTTCCCTTTGAAATATCAAACAAATGTTTTGCTGTTGCAGATGTAAGAAGTTTACAAATTTCCACACGATTCTCTGAATGTCGGCTACCATAGAGAGATGCAAAGACGTGAGAAGAAGGACCCGCAAAAGAAAGTTAGTTGGCAAATGATGGACGTACAACTATAAATTTTATTATTTGCAAAATGCATAAAATATAACTTCAGCATAAACAACACAATAGACAAAAGTAGAACCCACAATGAATGAATTGAAATATTTATCATACAAAATGAATACGTACTTCTTTGGAAAACATAGTCAGCGTCATTCATTCAAGTTGGTTTCGATTGGGAAAACATTTAAAGGTATTCATTCATTGATAAATGTGAATAGAGTCGATTTCAAGTTTGAATTGGTTTTGGAGAAAAACTGCAAATGCGCATTAAACCCTAGAATGGTTAACATATATTTTATTTCCTGAATGGTAAACTGCGCCTGCGAGGCGATTTTATTGAAAAACCCACATTTTACACTTAAAAACACAAAAAACATAAACAAGAACTTATTTATTATATATTAAATAACAACAATAAGTAAAAACAAGTAAGTAAGTGCTATAGTCGGGCGTGGCCGACTCTATGATACCCGCACCACTATAAATGTGATTAAGTCTCCTGTTAATCGAAAGCACTCGTCGCTTTTTCTATCTGTATCTATCACGCAAGCACTAAGCCTTTATACCCCATACCACTATGTGGTGAGGGTATAACAATTATAGTTGGTCCACATTTTCATACCTTGTTTTCGGACCCTGTGCCCTCCCACGGACGAGATAAATCATTTGGCTTGACATATTTAAAGTCCTGAGGCAATTCCCTGTCATTTGAGGGGTTACACTAAAATCCGGGTAAACCGAAACTCTTGGAACCACCTAATGGACCCTGGGGCCCAAACAGGTCGAATTTTTTTCTGTATTTAAAATTGTAAGATAATTTCCTTTCATTTAAGGGGTCACACTTATATTTAAAATTATGGGTCCATTTTTTGGGTTCTGAAGGCCCCGTAGGTCCGAGAGGCGGGTCCAACTATTTTTTTTACATTTTGTGGTCAGTTCTACATCGAATGGCATATTTTTTTAATTTGTTGACCAATACACGCGACATCAACTGGATTTGGACCAAATCCGGGAGTTCCTTTGTATGGGGGGTCTATCAGAAAGTGCTCCGATTTTGACCAAATTCAATAGCGTCCGTCCTTGTCTCAATATATTACCACATGCCAAGTTTCATCAAGATCGGTGCATAAATGCGACCTGTACTTTGATTACAAGAATAGATGGACATATTTACATCCAGCCAGCCAGCCGACCAGCCAGCCAGACAGGCATGGCTAGATCGACTCAAAATGTAATTCTGAGCAACTTTCTCTCTGGTCCCGGTATTCTAACTCGATTCCTTCGATGTGTTACAAACGCAAGCACTAAGCCATTATACCCCATACCACTATGTGGTGCGGGTATAACAATAAATTTTTGAAATATCTTTAAGATTTTGTAGGCTTATATGTAAATCACATATTTTGTTTAATATTGTGAAAAGATCTTTTCCTTAGCCTCACAGGCTATACTTATATTTACCATTCTAGGGTTAATATTTTGTATAAGCCTTAAAAAAGCCATACATCTCAGTAAAAATTGGAATAGTACCCCACGGTCCACCAATAACAGCAAATATGGAACTAGTCCATATCAGCGCAAACAATGGCATTATCTCTCGAATCAAAAAACTATATTATAAAGGATGGTCCAATCATAATGCACGACGTTAATTGTCAGTCACACCTTGACATCAATTATTTTCCCAACTTAGTTAAATAGTTATTTTGACATTTATTTGTTTCAGTGTTTGACAAATTTAACCATGGAGAGGTACACAATTGGGCAGCGTTTTAAAATTGTTAAAGCCTTACAAAAAAATGCACTTTCAAATCAAAATGCCTCACGTGCACATCGTGACTTTTTTGGTCTGCATAATAGACCAAATATGCCCACATGGGATTCGCAAACAAGCAGAATTTCCGAATTTGGGCAAATGAGAATCCACGAGTGATGGTTGAAAAGTCGATGCATTCACAAAAAGCGACTGTTTGGTGCAGAATATGGACTTCGTCGGGCCATACATCTTTGAAAATGAGGTCGGCCAAGCAGCTACCGTGACTGGTGTTCGCAATCGTGAGATGAAAACGGACTTCTTGTGGCCAGAAATAGAGGATATAGACCTGGACGTTATGTGGTTCCAACAGGATGGTGCCAATTGGCACACAGCCAACAAAATAATGGCTTGTTTGCGCTAGAAATTCTAAGGTTGCGTTATCTTCCATCGTTGCGATGTTAATTGGATGCCACGATCATGTTGACGCCTTTGAACTTCTCCCTTTGTTGATATTGAGAATATAAAGTGTACAAGAACAATTCAAGAGCCTCCATGTCTCAGAGTCATTATGTATCCCACCGAAGCCTTAGTAGGCAAAACCCCGCATATACATATCTTTATCCGAAGATTTTGTCCTAGAAGCCAGATCATACATTTACTCTTAAAAGGCAACTTAGGTAAATTGTAAGAGAAAATAATCCAAGTTGAATCAATGAGTTTGCAATTTAATTGTCGAGGAGCAATTTGGTTTTAAAAAACACCACAGCTGGTCAATTGGATTCCATCGGTGTACTCCTTTTAGATATTGAAAAAGCGTTCGATACTACGAGGTCTGCTATATATATTTCTGGTCTAATAATGAAAATGCGAGGCCTAATAATGTAAATGGGAATATTTATCATCAAAAATGGTTTTATTTTATTTCAAAGTATTCTCCAGCTTGATTTATACACTTTTGCATGCGCTCAAACCAATTGTCGAAGCATTTTTTCCACTCCGATTGAGACACCTCCAAAATATGTTCTTTGAAATCTACAACAGCATCTTCTGGCGACGAAAATCGGTGACCACGAATTTTTATCTTGATGTTCGGGAATAAAAAGAAGTCATTGGGTGCCAAGTCAGGGCTGTACGGCGGATGACTCATCAATTCGACGTTTTGGCCGGTTAAAAAGGCGCTGGTTTGAGTCGATGTGTGCGAGCTCGCATTGTCATGATGCACAATGATTCGTCTTCTCTTGTGCGTTTTTCGAATTTCTCCGAAGCCTTCAGGCAAACAAATTGTGGTGTACCACTCAGAATTGACCTTCCTACGTTACTCAAGTGAAACAGTGGCCATATGACCAGTTTTGCTGAAGAAACAGGCGACCATTTGCTTCGAAGTGCTTCTTCCACGAAAACTTTCGTTGGATTTGGCTCGTCTTCGAAGAACCGCACGCTCGATTGCTGTTTTGTTTCGGGCACAAAGATCCATGATTCCTCACCTGTGGCGATCTTTTAAACGTCTTTTGAAGGACCGCGATCGTATTTTTTCAAAATTTCTTTGCAACAATCGACAGGAGCCATTTTTTGAGCGATTGTCAAATTGTGCGGGATCCAACTAGAACAAACCTTTTTTAACGGCCAGGTGTTCATGCAATATCGAATATGGTATGTTGGTGAAGAAATGCCTAAGGATGCCCCTATCGCACGGTATGTCACATGATGATCTTGCATTATCAGTTCACGCACAGCATCAATGTTCTCTGTCACAACGGCCATTTTTGGACGACCTTCGTCTTTGAGCGAGCGTCGGCCACGATTGAATTCATTAAACCAGTTTTTCACAGTGGTATAGGATGTTGCTTTATCGCCATACAAAGATTTAAGTTCACCGATGTAAAAAATGATCGCACGAAAATGTTCACGAGTTAATTCCATTTTTTTTTGCCAAAATGATTTTTTCAAGTCACTGTAAACAAGACAAATGATGGTCGTACGTCCGTACGTTCTGAGTATGTTTACGCGAAATAATTTCAAAGTTTCCAATGGAAATGTCAGATGGTGCCAGGCAACACTTAGTGTTGCCTAAGCCCTTGTGCTTCGTATTTGGCACAAGGGCTTAATCTATAAAATGCTGTAAGCGAATATTCCAGAATACCTGTGCAAAATATTATCAGATTTCCTCAAAGAGTGAAAATTTGTTGTATGTGTAAATGGAATTCCTTCATCATCAAAACACTTACTGCCGGCTTGCCACAAGGATCGGTGCTTTCGCCACTACTCCCTTTACGAGTACACGTTTGACTTCTCCCCACCTCCATACGTTCGAACAGCTTATTATGCAGATGATACGGTTCTAATCACCTCTGGTAGACTTACCTCAGCTCTGCTTAAGAAAATGGAAAAACGACTTGGAAGTTGCAATAAACATTGCAGAAGTGGAAAGAAAAATTAGCCCCGCCAAGACGGAAGCTACTATCTTATCTTCCCATATAATAAGTCTCCCAAAAGGTGGTATAATAGAAGTATGGGGTATATAACACGGGGGTACAAAATTGAATGAAAGAGAAAGACCTGGTGGCGGATTATTATCAACAAAATTATAGGCTTATAAGTGCGCAAAAGCTACAAAACCCGTTTTTTTAACCCTAAATCCGGATTTTGGAGGTGTCCGGCATATTTCGCTATTGGATTCTTCTTTAACTCGATAAGACCTACAAGAAAAATAATATCCGGTCCCAAGTTTTTTGGACTGTCGCACCGTGTAATAGCCGGCCTCACCCGAATATTGATATTTTTACTTGTTTTTAAATATATTTGGGTTTTAAATATATTTGGTAAACGGACTAAGAGCTGAACGAATCATTACCATAACAAAATCGCATCTCAATATTTTTATGATGTGGATAAATTTGGGGCCAGTATGCATATTCCGAGCCCTGCTTTATGTCGTAAATTTCTCGATTTTCCAGTTTTACACATTTTGCTGAATATCCCACGCGGCACAAGGTATGCATAACACAGTGTGCCGGAGAAAAAATACCTGGGAATTGATATAATTTTTCTTGTAGATCATGCTGAGTACAACAAAAACATGTTTTGAAAATTCCCAAACACCTCCAAAATCTGGAGTTACGGGTAGAAAACCGGTTTTTCGGATCTTAAGCAATCATATGCCAGCAACTCGGTTGATTTAAAGTTTTTTGGCTGATTTGGAAAGAAGAACTACGGCCTTTCAAATGGTGTTTACACTTTTAAAATTACACTGAAAAAAAATCTGTGTATTTTTCCTGTAAACGGATTTTTTTTTTAAATTTTTTGTAGTTTTTTAACTTTGGATGCGTTTTTACACAGAATTTTTTAAAAGAAACAGATCAATTTTTGAACTGAATAATAAAGAGAATACAATTCGGTGTCATTTTTAAAAATCCGTTAGAAACAGATTGTCTTTTTTCAACTTTTATTAAAACAACATTTTTTGAGAAAAAATACAATTAATGGCAATACCACTTATACTTAGAAATGTTTGTTTGACCGTTTTCTTTTTAATTGAACATCATCAGTATCCAGTTTAAGTGACCAGCAATATTCGGCTATCATTTTTATTTTATCTTTTCATTCAAAACGTTTTTCTATTATAATTATTTCTTGATGAAAGTGTTCGCCTTGTTCATCACTGAACTGGCAAAGGTTTTCTGCGAAGAAGTCTAGATGTGAATGGAGGAAATGAATTTTAATTGACATGTTGCAGCCAATTTTACCATACGCACTCAAAAATGCATCAACAATCGCGACATAGTTGTCGCTTCTATGATTACCAAGAAAATTACCACATAGTGCGTTTTTCAACGGAACTGAGCTTGTTGATAAAATTTTCTTCTCTCATAACTTTACGAATTTGAGGTCTAATGAATATACCTAAAATTCATCAAAACTGATAAATGCGATAACAGATACTAGATCTGTGAAGAAATTAATACCTTCTTTAATTTTGGCTTCGCTTAATTTTGGGAACATCGCTCTAAGATAGCAAAAAGCTTTACAGTTTACATCAAGTTTTTTTTACAAATTGTTTTATGTATCCTAACTTTAGATGCAGTGGTGGCAGAACAACCTTATAAGCGGTAACTAATGGGGCGTTTAAAACGTTTTCCTGCCTATTAGATATCTGTCAAGAGATGGCCATACCTTGCGATCGTAGCAATTTGGTGCACGACTATCCAATTCACCAAATTAACGTGGATATTTTGTGTAACCACCTTGCATGCAAAATAAAATTGTCAAAACATTTAAATCAGCGACGACTTTCCATTTATGCAAGTCATAGATGACGAATCGTAGTATTTGGTTCATAACTTCATACGTTTCTTATGTATTAGTCGCATATGCGATTAGAACAGATGGTAACAGATTTTTGTGTTGCAGTAAAACAGCTTTCAAGCCTAGAAATAGCATTACAAATTTTATATAAAACAAGTAAGTAAGTGCTATAGTCGGGCGTGGCCGACTCTATGATACCCGCACCACTATAAATGTAATTAAGTCTCCTGTTAATCGAAAGCACTCGTCGCTATTTCTATCTGTATCTATCACGCAAGCACTAAGCCTTTATACCCCATACCACTATGTGGTGAGGGTATAACAATTATAGTTGGTCCACATTTTCATACCTTGTTTTCGGACCCTGTGCCCTCCCACGGACGAGATAAATCATTTGGCTTGACATATTTAAAGTCCTGAGGCAATTCCCAGTCATTTGAGGGGTCACACTAAAATCCGGGTAAACCGAAACTTTTGGACCCTCCTAATGGACCCTGGGGCCCAAACAGGTCGAATTTTTTTCTGTATTTAAAATTGTAAGATAATTTCCTTTCATTTAAGGGGTCACACTTATATTTAAAATCATGGGTCCATTTTTTGGGTTCTGAAGGCCCCGTAGGTCCGAGAGGCGGGTCCAACTATTTTTTTTACATTTTGTGGTCAGTTCTACATCGAATGTCATATTTTTTTAATTTGTTGACCAATACACGCGACATCAACTGGATTTGGACCAAATCCGGGAGTTCCTTTGTATGGGGGGTCTATCAGAAAGTGCTCCGATTTGGACCAAATTCAATAGCGTCCGTCCTTGTCCCAATATATTACCACTTGCCAATTTTCATCAAGATCGGTGCATAAATGCGACCTGTACTTTGATTACAAGAATAGATGGACATCTTTACATCCAGCCAGCCGGCCAGCCAGTCAGCCAGCCGGCCAGCCAGCCAGCCAGCCAGCCAGCCAGCCAGCCAGCCAGCCGGCCAGCCAGCCAGCCAGCCGGCCAGCCAGCCAGCCAGCCGGCCAGCCAGCCAGCCAGCCAGCCAGCCGGCCAGCCAGCCAGCCAGCCGCCCAGCCAGCCAGACAGACAGACATGGCTAGATCGACTCAAAATGTAATTCTGAGCAACTTTCTCTCTGGTCCCGGTATTCTAACTCGATTCCTTCGATGTGTTACAAACGCAAGCACTAAGCCATTATACCCCATACCACTATGTGGTGCGGGTATAAAAATAAAATCTATTACAAATCAATATGTTTGTTGAATACGTACTTTTACATGAACCTTCAATGAAAATTCGCCATTCATCTGCCTAATTGTGACTTAATGACGAAAAAAGTTTGGGTACATCAGCGCAATATATGAGATTACTGTCATTTTCACCAGTCTTAAAACTTTATTGAAATAACAATGTTCGGTCACTTCTTCTACAGAAAGTTACACGAAAATCTTCTTCCACCAAATTCCACTGCCTTAATCGCGACCCAAGGATTTTAGCCTGTCGTTTTGGCAAACTTAAATTGCGAACGAGATCGCAGAAGTCTGCATTTGAAACAAAATGTCGCTTCATTGTAGATTTGGTTGGATGGTACTCTTTTTTCAAATGATCCCAATAAACATTACTTTGTTTAAAACAATAAGGCTTTAATGAAATAAACCCTTTTTCATAAATTTGCCATTTTTTTCTTGCCACAATCTTAACTGAATGACAATGAAAATTACCAGACGTTGATGTCTTTGCTTCAACTTTGCTGACTTAATTTGTTTTCCTCATTTGAGGAACAACAATAAACCTGATAAAATTAGCGTGTGGAGTAATTCACTCCTTAAAAAAGAAAATTATTGCCAAACAAACAATTTCTCCAGTCAATGCATTCCTTTACATGTCGGCCACAGGACTTGAGTTTACTTCATATCCCTTAAATGTAAATTTGTTTTAAGTCGGAAAAGTTTCTATTTTCTGTTTTTTTTGTGGGGGGGGAGGGATTATAACTCGAAAACTATTTGTTAGCATAGAATATTTGATATTTCCATATTTCCAAACGTTCTATTAAGAGTTTATTTTCGAATAGAAGTGCAAATGCGTTTATTAAATGCACAAAATTACATATATTCAGTCAAACATAAAGAGTACAGATGGAAAGTCAACAGCAGAAAACAAAGGATTAGTAATGAATAATTAAGGGGTGATGCAAATGGAGTGATGACTTTTAAGAAAAATTTGAAAAAAATTGTCTAGTGCGATAATAAAACTAAAAGAAATAGTTCACAGACTTACTGCCCTAAATGTAAAGGGAATCCTCTACGAGTATAAGGACATAAACCTTTCTTTGGAGCTAATTGAGACTTCCATGCAATGGAAGGCGACACGACGGGCAATATGTGTAACGGATACACATCACTGGTCGAATTCCCTCGACTCTATGGGTTTCTAAGACTCTTAAGGTTACTTAGACACTCTAGGTTACTTAGAGCGATAGTTTATTCTAGGAGCGAGGTCTCTTTATCCGAAATATCAAATTACGTAGAACCAATGATGGGCTTCACAAAAATTACAGGTGTGTTCCTTCCTGAAAGAACGGTGGAGACTTAGAAATGATAGTCGCAGGCTGTTTTACAAACATTTTTTAAAAAAGGCAAGTCATGTCAATTAGAAAATATTTCTAGAGTTTACCAGGCTGAGATACAAGCTTCATATTTTCGTTCAACTTGTGCTTCATCCGTAACAGTAATCGCGAACACAAGCGCCCGAAAGACTGTGTAGAATTCTTTTTACTACGCCACGTGTCTTAAATGCTCTTATACGTGAGTTTTAAAACAGTCAATATAAATCGCGGACGAACACTCAAAAAAGACTGTGTAGAATCCTTTATACGTATGCTCTCATACGTGATCCTTTAAACAGTCAACACGAAAAACCTACAAAACCTAAATTACGTCGTCCACTCTGCTATTCTAGAGTTAGCCGTTATACATACATAACTAGAGTTCTTCACTCTACATAATATCGCGAACATTCTGTAAATGACTGTAAGGGTCCTCTGGCCCTTTATCACGAGGTTTAAGGCAAACCAGGTTTAAAATTCTCAGACATGTGATCCATACCAGTTATATACTATTTTGACCAAATTAATGCAAATTCCTGCCAATTAGCAGAGATCCACGTAACAAGAAATCCATACTAGGGTTCATTATTGAATTATACTTAAGATTCGTATACTTATTGTTAAACTTCTTTGGAGCAGATTCAATAATAAAGCATATTAAAAAAAAGATACAAGCTATGAACAAAGCAGCATAATTTGGATGACAGGTTAACCTGTAGCCCAGCAAAGATATTAGCATCTTTGTGGGCAGTCTGGCTACTTGCTAGTATCACCTGGTGAAAACAGAACTGGCTAAAAGTTGCAATGGAAGATGAAAAACCTTTACTAATAAGACTCTTAGATTCTTTTGAAATTTTGTATAGGGTGATCCATCTGGAGGTATTTTTTCAAAAAAAATACATAAAAATTCAAATCAAGTGTGGAATCTTTATTCTGTAATTTGAAAGGACATTTTATGACATTTATTTTTGGAAATAATTACCTTAAAATGTTGGCCGCAACTACGACTCAGGGTTTCCATTTTAAGGATCCAATTTTGGATGACTCGTTCACGCATTTCGACCGGTATGGCTTTAATGACATCCGTAATATTGGCGTCCAAAACCGTAATCGTAATCGTAGCTGGTTTGTAAGCATAGACTTTGGACTATACGTAACCCCAAATAGAAATGTCTAAAGGTGTGATAGAACTCGATCTAGGCGGCCAACACACTTGTCCAAAACGTGAAATTAACTGCTTTTCGAAATGACCTCTCAATAGATCCATTGTTTGAGCAGCTTCATAGAAAGTGCCACCAAGACTGTGGGCTTCAATTCCAGCTAGCATAAAGATCGATATCATGGCGCTATAGCGAGCACCATTCACGGTTAAGTTCCGGCTATCATCATTTTTGGAAAAATATAGACGTATGATTCTACCAGCTTATAAACCGCACCAAACCATGGTTTTCACTGGGTATAATGACACCTTTTGAAACTCTTCTTGTTGCTCTTCTGCCCCAGTGCGGCAATTTTGTTTATTGACTTTGCCGTTGAGCCAGATGTGGGCCTCATCACTGAACAAAATTTTGGTCTAAAACAGCGGATCTTCCCGTGTCTCATCGAACGCTCATTTCCAGAATACAGTTGCCAACATTCGAAGCTAATTATATTCAAAAAATAAATACCATAAAATGTCCTTTCAAATTACCAATAAAGATTTCACACTTGATTTGAATTTTTATATATTTTTTTTGTTCTCTAAAAATACCTCTAGATGGATCACCCTTTATAAAGATGTTTTTAATTTTGAGATCACAGATTTACGTCTCGAGAACTTTTAGTCTAAAAATGTGTCTTTTATAAAATTTACCATTTTCTAATGAAGCAGGCGATTGAGCTATAGTAAAGGGTGATCTAACCATAATGCACGATATTAATTTTTAGTCACACCTTAACGTCAAGTTTTTTGCCCAACTGAATTTCTTTGTTTTAGTCTTTGACAAATTCAATAATGGAAAGGTACACAAATTAGCAGCGTGTAGAAATTATTAAAGCCTTTTGCGAATAAGGGCGTTTAAATCAAAATGCATATCGTGCATTTCATGATTTCTTCGGTCAGCATAATCGCCCAAATGTGCACAATCGGGAGAATTCTACACAAATTTCAGCAAATCTGGTCTCTAAGAAATGTAAAAACACCTATGCGTGCTAGCCCAGTTAGTCCTGCAGAAAGCCCTTTTGCGCGGGAAACTCAATGGTCATATTATCTCCAGTCTTGAACCTCCGCTATGTCTCAAAGTCGTTGCAAATATGGACCATGGGTTAGAGTATTGAATTAACTTTGGTAGATATTTCATTTCACGTATTATTATCATAGATCCTACTACGAGTATCATTATAAAAAATATTGAGATAATTCTCGAAAACTCTTAGTTTTATTGATAATTGACATCGTGCGTTTTAGTGGGGCCACCCTATAGTAATCCCATTGATGTTTTCTATGCATTACTCTCTTTCTAAAAGCAATAAATTAAGTACACATTTTATAAAACGTTTTCTTTTACGGTTGAGTTCTGCAATACTGTTTGCAATACCTTAAAGAATTGAATATAGACCCTATGTTAAGTATACCGATCGACTCAGATTCTCTATCTAATTCCATTGAGCGATATCCTTTCCGCCCTTCTGCCCATCTATCGTTGTAATCAAAATACAGGTCGCAATTATGAACCGATTTTAAACTTGGTATATTCTTCAAATTACGCCAAGGACGAACCCTCTGGAAATTGTTTCACATTAGTCTTCTTATATACGAGTATTGATATCAAACATACGGTTTCATCGATTTCGTAACCTATAGCACTAAAAGCCATATATTGGCTGATCTAGAGGTATTTTTCAGAACATAAAGCCATACCAGTCGAAATCCTCGAACGACTCATCCTAACTTGAACCCTCAGAATGGAAACCCTGAGGCGTAGTTGCGGCCAACATTTGAAGGAAATTATTTTCGAAAAATAAATGCTATAAAATGTCCTTTCAAATAACATATAAAGATTCCACACTTGGTTTGAATTTTTATATTTTTTTTGTTCTGAAAAAATACCTCTAGATGGATCACCTTATATAACATCTGATTACAAGCAAACTGCTCAGAGAACATTTCAAGTTACCAATACCCAAATCTAGTGAAATTTGTTCATATCGGTCTAAGTTTTCGAATAGCTCCCACATAAAGGCGTCAAACGATTAGAACTCTAGCTGCCACATCGATCACGCCCAATCGAATAGTATCGAATAGTATGTTCTGAGCAACTATTAAATAGCTGCGGTGAAACCCAAGTAAATAGGTATATGTTTTCGTTTAGCCCCCATACTAAAGTCCTTTATGATTTCAGAACCTACAGCTCTACAAGCCACATATTCCGACCAAATTTGGCACCAGATTCCGACCAAATTTGGCACAGTTTATTACGAGTGACCAACACATATCTTTGGTGAAATTTTAAATCGTCTATGTTTTTAAATATGTCCCACACAAAGGTTTCTTCCGATTTGAGGTTCTACAGCTATATAGGCAACAAATTACACCAGACCACGGCAACAATTTGCATAACAATTTGAGAGCGATTATTAGCAAACTGTGGTGAAACTGAACCTCATATGTCCATATTTTCCGATAGCCCCACACATAGTTCCTTACAGATTTTACAATCTGCAGCTTTAGAAGCCACATTTTACATCCAACTCCTAACGAGTTTCGTGTAACATTGGACCATAAAAGGTCCCTCCCGATTTGAGGTTCTGTAGCTCTAGAAGCCACAAATTACACCTGACCACGCGCAAATTTTTCATAATAACTTATCAGTGATGAGTAGCTAAAAATGGTGATACTGGACCACATATATCCATATTTTCCTATGACCCCCATAGATTTCACAATCTGCAGCTTTAGAAGCTAAATTTACATAAGACTCTAACCGAAATTCACTTGGAACGACCAACAGCTATGTCGTGTTACATTGGATCATAAAAGGTCCCTCCCGAGTTAAGGTCCAGCAGCTTTAGAAGCCACAAATCACGCTCAAATTTTGTATTATACGTCATGAGCATTGTATTAAACGTTGAGTCCGACCTTGCTCAAGCTACAGACAGAGGTTTTGAACCCTCTAAATAGCAGAGTGATTTGGGGTGTCTCATAGTCGGCCACACCCGACCTTTAGCTGTATAAAATTTCATGAATCTGCAACAAAATAAACCGGTGTTAGAGTCTTATTGAGGCGTTGATTCCGCAATAGCCGGAGTTGAACCTGAGTTTACTTATACAGTCGTAGTTTACAGTATCAAGTCATGTACAATGCCATCACGCAACAGCGGCCCACCCAATGAAAATTTGGATTTGTGAGCAAATTTCAGTGTTATGAAAACCTCCATTTATTGGACGTTTAATGCACCATGGCTTCCCTTAACTTAAAAAATACTTTGGGTTCCTGCAGAATACAGTTTTGTGGGCCAAGGACGGACGCAATTGACGCATTGAAGAAAATCGGCTTAGATTTAGATATTGCTCCTACTTATATGTTCAAGTGATTTTTTTTAGCTCCAGCAGCCACTTCTTAGTTAATTGGGCCAATAAACGGCGTTAATGAAATTGTAGAAAATAGGTTTAGATTTAGAAATAGCTCCCATACGTATATGTTCATACGATCACATGACTTTAACTCTAGACGCCACATATTACATCCAATATTGATGAAATTTAGCATACGGTTATTTTTTGGACCAAGGGCGAAAGTTGTTGGAATTGAAGTAGATAGGTTCAGATTTGTCTGTTCTTAGCTGTCGAAGCAAAATCTTTTATCCAATGTTGATGAAATGTAACCCTAATAAAACAATGAAATGTTCTCAAAAATTTAAATATGAAATTATTTTTAATATCTGGGTAATTTAGATGAAAAAAATGTATTTTCTCTCTTTATGAATTTGACCCATTTTCAACACTAACCTATCTAAGGTTATACAGGGTGGAGCAAGGTAATTTCCTTCTTTGAAAATGAAATATTTCCTTATTTGGAAAATAAAGAACCTTAGAAAAATTTATTTTTATTTTAATTAAGTATATTGAAGAGTAAGGGAATTATTAAATAACATGGCTTTAAATAGTTTTCAGGCAAATGTCGTCCTTCGATAGCCACACACTGCTGCATACATTTTATGAAGTTTTTATGAACTCTAACAAGCATGTCGACTGGTATTCTGTCAATTTCAGCCTCAATACTGTTAATTAGATCTGGTTAATATACACCTTCGACTCCCCAAAGGTAAGTAGCCCCAAAGGAAAAAATCGCATGGAGCTAAGTCTGGTGAGCATGCCGGAGAGTTCACATCACCCCTCAAAGAGATATACCGTCCAGTAAACATTTGCCTTAAACAATTCATGGTAACCCTCGCTGTGTGTGCAGTGGCACCATTTTGTTGGAAACATGTATCCTCTAATTGCATTGCCGCAAAAGCCGACTAAAAAAATCCTCCATCATAGTCAAGTACCGTTCGTAGTTCACAGTTATCCTGGAAAAAGTAGGTACCAGTGATGACTACTCTTAGTATGGCGCGCTAAAAATGACGCGGTTCGAATGCAGAGGTCTCCGGTGAAGTTCTCTGGGGTTTGTTTCACTCCAGTACCGCATATTGTACTACCCAATTTACAATTGATTGCCGTCCAGGAACACGTCCACGTGGGTGAACAGGGAAACGTAAACGAAAAGGACAACGCACTGCAATGATGAAGTGCGCATTTGAAAAATACTCTTCAACACAAAATGACCTCTCCTCACGTGTCCAATTCATGACGGCAACTGAAAGCCGACGAATTCAAATCTCCCGTCAGCCTCTATAAGCCACTCACGCTCCCCACTCTCTTCGACCAACCGTCTTAGTCTGCAGTGCAAAAAAGCAAATTTCCGCGTTCCACCCTGTAACACAAATTTCTCATAAAGACTGTACCAGTCTTGTTCGTTCACGATAATAGTTTTAGCAAGAACCATTGTTTTTTTTTGCTAAATCTAACATTACCAGGTTAGTGTTGTCGACGCCAATTTACAGTAAATTATGATAATATTGGCATCATTAAAAAAAATCATATTTAAACGACTTTGTACGACGGAGACCACAAAACTAACTGGCCTGGCACATTTTCTGTTTTACTAGCAATTTTTTGTTTTGTTTTTTAAAAGCAATCTTTTTTAAGCCACCTGTCAAAATTTCCGAAATATTTAAAGATTATTTTCTTTGTTACAGGTGATTGAAGTAAACAAGTTTTATAATTTTTGAAAAATGGAAAATAAAGAGTTTCGTGCGGTAATTAAACACCTTTATATGAAAGGTTATACGCCACAATTAATCAAAGATGAATTGGATTCTGTTCATGGTGATAATGCACCATCATACTCCACCGTGAAATCTAGGGTTCAACAATTTAAATTAGGTCGTTCAAGTACGGGATATGAACAACGCTCTGGAAGACCGAAAACTGCTACTACTATTGAAATTATTAGAAAAATATTTAATGAAGTGACTAAAGATAGACAAATAAAGCTCAGAGAACTTGCGGATACACGAAAAACAAGTTTAAAGTATTTTACATGATGAACTCCACATGAAAAAGCTATCCGCAAGATGGATGCCGCGTTTGTTGACTTTGCCCCAAAAAATCGTCCGTTTGACCAATTCCGAGGAGCTTTTAGCGATTTATCAGCGTAATCCAATAGAGTTCTTGCGACGATTCATAACTGTTGATGAAACATGGATCCATCACTACATCCTAGAATGCAAAGAACAGTCAAAACAATGGATAGAAGCTGTTAAAAGTGGTCCCAAGAAGGCGAAAACTGTTAAGTCAGCAGGAAAAGTAATGACCACAGTATTTTGTGATGCAAGGGGTATAATATTTATTGATTATCTTGAGAAAGGAAGAACTATAAATAGTGAATATTATTGTGCATTATTGGATCGGTTGAGTGAAGAAATCAAGATAAAACGACCGCATTTAGAAAAAAAAATTCTTTTTCATCAAGATAAAGCTCCTTCACACTCTGCATTTTTAACTCAACAAAAACTGGCCGAATTACGATTTGAAATTGCTCCGCATCCACCATATAGTCCAGATTTAGCTCCTTTTGATTATTTCTTGTTTCCAAATTTAAAAAAAAAATTCTCGGTGGCCAAAAAATGTTCGTCCAATAGCGAGGTTATTGCTGAAACTGAGGCGTATTTTGAAGGTCTTGAAAAATCTTATTTTTCGGATGGAATTAAAAAACTTGAAAAACGTTTGATGAAGTGTATTGAGTTGGAAAGAGATTATGTTGAAAATTAAATAATAATAATTCCAAATAAACGGTTCTTTTTATGTTAGGCCAGTTACTATTGCGGTCGCCCTCGTACTTCTGTTTTTAGCATTGAGTTTAGTTAATTTTTTTATGGAGTTTGACAATTTTTCACAGGAAACATCGAAGTTTGTCTTAAGTTGGAAGACTCTATTCGTTTTGGCTGAATGGTTTTTTTAATAGACGGACTGACACACGGATGCACATGGCCTGATAGTCTTAGATTTTCTTATGACGATCAGTAATATATTTTCTTCATAGAGTCATAGATAAGTATTTCGAGATGTTACAAACGAAATGACAAACTTATATAAACTCGTACACTTCGTCCTATGATGAGCTTGGAGCTCTGCAATTCCCTTAACTGGCAGTGCAAAATGCCGCACTTTAGTCTTGATAACCTTGTAAAAACTTGTTGTCTTAAATCGCTTCGTTTTTCGAAATCTCCCACAAACTTCAAAAAACTTTGAATTCTGCCATTCCTTTTACACTCAAAGTCAACATGTATGTCTATTGTTAAGGAAATACTTGAAAACTGAAAATGTGTGCTCCCAAGAAGTACAAAAGTTCTTTTCATAAGTAAATTGTATGTGTCCGTTGCGTTCATTAGTTTGCATTTTTGAAAAACTAAACTGACATACGTCATTCTGACTTTTAGCAAAAGGACTTTGCATGAAATATTAAAAACTATTCAATTGTGTTTCCCTCGTACAAAAACTTAAATTCGAACCCATTATTCTGTAAACATGTGCTTGCGTCTTAAATACAAATGAAGAAAGGGGGATTTTTTACTCAATTATTGATATTATTTTGTCAAGGCCTTAAGTTCAGTTTTTTTACTATCTCACAGAAAGGCACGTACGAAAAAATATATTAGGAATGATGCAGAGGAAATGTCTCTTAATTACATTCATTTAAATCAATTGTACACCTTTTTTCTAGGCGCAATGTTCTACTTATTGTTATTTCCGACTTTTTAATATTCTCCTGGTTTTATGACTACACCTTTGTTGTTATGCTAGTAGGCGTCGTTAAGCTGGAGTCACAATAGTTACAAAAAAAGAAGCTGCAGTGAAAGATTTTTTGAGATTTGAAGAAATGATATATTGAAAAATTTGTTTCCAATATGTTGTCGATGAATAGAGTAACCCCAATTTAATTTTTGAAGGAATGCATTCATACTGCTGAGAACGACGGCACACATCATTTGGTACGAACGAACCCCCAAGAAAGAAACACGTAAAACAAGTGAACAAAAATATTAATGTTATTTTAACGGGGCGTGCCACCGCCCACATTTTCATGAGAGTGTGTTTCTTCCAATGCTTCATTTGTATAGCGTCAAAACTTTAAATTCAAAAGGTAACAAGCTAAAAACAAGTAAAAAATGTTAAGTTTGGCTGTGCCAAACTTTGGATACCCTTCACCAGATTCCCAAATAAAACCAAATTTGGTGCGGAAGTGTGTTCTATATAGAAATCTTTATGTGCACAATTTCATTTCGATAGGTCAAGCTTGTGATGAGTTATCGTCATATTATTTCTCAAAGCCCATGAGACCGTTTGTGTGGGAGGTACCAGTAGGAGTTTTCCGATCTCAACAGAATTTGGCGCAGAGGTGTGTTCTATACAAAAATCTTTATGTAGAAAATTTCATCTCGATAGGTCGTTTGTAGTGAGTCATATTGTCATAGTATTTTTCAAGGCCCATGAGACCGTTTGTGCGGGAGGTACCAGTAGGGCCTTTACGAACTTAGCCAAATTTAGAGCAAACGTCTGTTCTATATATTTATCTTTATGCCCAAAATTTCGTCTCGATAGGTCAACTGTGTGGTGAGTTATTGTCATATTATTTTTCAAGGCTCATGAGACTGTTAGTGTGGGAGGTACCAGTAGGACTTTTCCGATCTCAACCGAATTCAGCGTAGAAATGTGTTGTATATCGAAATATTGATGTGTTAAATTTAATTTCGATAGGTCAAGTTTGTGGTGCGTTATAGTCATATTATTTCTCAAGGCCCATAAGGCCGTTTGTATGGGAGGTACAAGAAATGGTGGCCCAATCTAAACCATTTTTACATAGATAATTGCGCCTATATAGAAATTATTATTTGCAAAATTTTAGTGATTTTTCTCAAGAAACTGGACGGATATTTCCAAATAAAAAACTAATTTTTATGAGGTAGTGTCGGTTGAGGGTCTTCAACACCAACTTCCCGTAGAACTATATAGCCCATTTTTAATACCAACCATTCTAGGTTACTTACACATGTGTGTGCCAAGTTTCAGCTCCCATGCAGGCTCTATCTTGTTTTCAACAGCCGTACAACATGGCTATGTTCTTATGGCTATGTTCTTAGAATTTTACGAGGATCATATACTTTGTTGGGTCTCCGATGATTATTTCAAGGTGTTAACAGACAGAATGACAAAACTAATATACCCTTCATTGTATGATGGAGGGTATAAAAACTGAAGTTGGACGTTGCCGACTATGTTATACACTGGATGTTTCCTGGATGTTTAGAAAAGCCATCTAAAAATATGTTTTTGGACCCACTTAAACCAGATTTTTAAACTAATGTCGTATATGAATTTGTGAAAAAATTTCACTTCTTTTGCTCAAATCGATTTACTCTGATTTTAACCACTTACGTTCTTGTCACGAAGAACATTCTTGTGCCAAACTTCATCCTGAATAGTTGTATTTTTTTTCTTTTAGCGCGTTATAACTAAAAATAGTGTTTAAATTATATGGAAATCTTAATCGATTTTCTAAAATTTCACTAGCGTCCTTGAACTAAATCAAAATCTGAACCGATTTTCTTCAGTTTTCCTAACGGCTCTACTTGGTCTAAAGACAAACGTGTACGAATTTTCGTCAAGATTGACTTATTATGTGGTTTTTAGAGCTAAGGACATAAATAAGATTTTACATACATTTATGTATGGGAGCTGAAGCAAAATCTAAACCGTTTTCTTAAATTTCAATAACCACCGACCTAAGCTCATAAAACTTTTCATGCAAAATTTTATCAAGATTGTTTCTAATATGTGTCTTCTAGAGCTAAAAATATAAAAATCTGATTAACATAAATTTGGCAGCTATATCTGAACCGATTTGCTTCCATTTAGGAACTTCCTTCATTGATCAAAAATCAAACCTGCTCTAAATTTTATCAAGATTGGATGCAGAATGTGGCTCCTAAATCTATAATAAAAAAAAAACGGATGAACATAAATAATTTTGAAAAAATACGAGCGCGGGGCTTCAAAACACGTTTATAATATCGTCACAAGTGACGCATCATGGATCTATGCGTATTAGCCTGAAACAAGACAGCAATCGACCGTGTGGGTATTCGAAGATGAGCCAAATCCAACGAAAGTTGTTCGTGGAAGAAGCACTTCAAAGCAAATGGTCGCCTGTTTCTTCGGAAAACTGGTCATGCGGCGACTGTTTCAATTTATTTGCCTGAAGTCTTCGCAGAAATTCTAAAAACGAACAAGAGAAGACAAATCATTGTGCCCCATGACAATGCGAGCTCTCACACATCGGCTCAAACCAGCGCCTGTTTGACCGCCAAAACGTAGAATTGATTTGACACCGCCGTACAGCCATGATTTGGCACCCAATGACTTCTTTTTATTCCCGCACATAAAGAAAAAAAATGCGAGGCCAACGTTTTCGTCGTCAAAAGATTCTGTTGAAGTGTTTTAAAACCATGTTTTGGAGGTGTCTCAATCGGAGTGGAAAAAGTGCTTCGACAATTAGTTTGAATGCATGCAAAAGTGTACAAGTCATGCTGGAGAATATTTTGAAAAACAATAAAACCATTTTTGATGATAAATATTCTCATTTTCATTATTAGGCCAGAAATATAGGGTTTTTCATCTAGAGGTATTTTTTCAGAACAAAAAAAATATAAAAATTCAAATCAAGTGTGAAATCTTTATTGGTAATTTGAAAGGACATTTTATGGTATTTATATTATTTGATTCAAATGTTGGCCGCAACCACGCCTCAGGTTTTCCATTCTGGGGATCCAATTTTGGATGACTCCTTCCAGCATTTCGACCGGTATGGCTTTAATGACACGCGTAATGTTGGCTTCCAAACCTGAATCGTAGCTGGTTTGTCAGCATAGACTTTGGACTTTACGTAGTCCCAAAGAAAAAAGTCTAAAGGTGTGCTATCACACGATATACTGCACACTTACCTGCCCAAAACGTGAAATTAGCTGCTCTTCGAAATGGCCATTGTTTGAGCAGCTGTATGGCAAGTGGTACCGTCCTGTTGAAAAGAAATGTCGACTAGATTACGGGCTTTAATTTCAAATCAAAAATTCCGATCTTATGGCGCGATAGTGAGTACTACTTAAGGGGTCATTCCGGCCATCATCATTTTTAAAAAAAGATATGGACCAAAGATTTCACCCGCCCATAAACCGTGGTTTTCGCGGTGTAAGTCTTTCCATGATGAAATGGCAAACAATACTAAAAAGAAAATAATAAGTTTAACACAACTCAAGCGTAATCTATGAAAAACCCTATTGAAACAAATACCTCACCCGTTACAAATTTGAATAAAAATTTGGACTGATGATTCCACCGGCCCATAAACCGCACCAAACCGTATTTTTCGCGGTGTAAGTCATTTCATGATGAAATGGCAAACAATACTGAAAAGAAAAAAAAGAAAATTTACCGAAGCTCACGCGCAATCTGCGAAAAACCCTGTAAAAAATACATCCAAATTTATCAACCGTTGCAGATTTGAAAAAATATGATGATTCCACCAGCCCTTAAACCACACCAAACCGTGGCTTTCGTTGTGTAAGCCTTTCCATGATGAAATGGAAAACAACTTAAAACAAAAATAAAGTTTAACACAACTTAGGCGTAATCTGTGGAAAAAAATGCTATTGAAAAAATACCTCTAGACTGATCACCCGTTACGACGATTTGTATACTTTAAAGTGGGTCTAGCTCAAATATTTTTGGTAGTTACATACATTTACCATGAAACTAACTTATAATACCCTGTTTACAAAGTGGTGTAGGGTATAACAAGTGTGGGGATATTTCAGAATATAATTGTGACTTCAAGAGTGGCAGGACCATAATTCGGGAGAGACCTTTGTGTATAGGCTGTTGGAAAACATTGAACGATAAAGTCTTCTTTAACGAGAGTTGGATGCAGGTCACCTTAAAAGCATTTTGCAAAATTTGATCAAAGTCGGATGCAAAATGTGGTTACTAGAATTGCAGTTTATAAAATCGTTAAAGACCTTGGTATTATATTTTAACACATTGAACAGGTATTAAATGGCTCAAGACCTCTTTTCTTCTATATTTAAATAGCTCTCCATATGGAGTCTCTTTAGAGGTGGCAAGAGTGAGTTGTATTTTTGTATTTTCGTGGGCAATTGTGTGAAGAAAGCTTGAAAAGTAAGGCTTACAACAGTAGTTCTCATTCCTTTGGGGAGAGCCTGGCCTTACAGAGTTCGGTTTTACTTTCAACAATTGCAGCAAAGCTTTCTGAAGAGGGTTGTCACGGACCCGAAATCATGATAAAAGCAGTGTACAGCCACGAAAATCAATGTCACTTTGCCTTTTTGTTAAAAACTTGTCTTCTATTTAAATATAAAAGCAAGAGGTCTTGAGCCGGTTATTCCCTGATCAATGTGTAAAAGCAACAGACCGAAATAAAACAAACGAGCTAAACATTATATTTTAATCTGGAACGCTAAAGACCCATTTCATTCTTGGTCCAAACCTGAGCAACGTATCAAGTTTCATTGAAATCGATTCATATTTGTGACATGTACAGGTCGGCGCAAAACTACCGTTGTGGTTTGTATGTTGAAGGTCATTGTGTCCCTTGTGGTGTGGGTTGTGGCTTCATCTTGTTGGAAACACAACTGTGGATGGTTTCCTTCAAAAATTATTCAGCATCGTTCGATATTCAGCACCATTAACCGTAACTGAGGCGCCATGTGCATTTTCAGAGAAATATGGACCAATGATCCTTTCATTCAATACACCGCATCAAACATTACACTTAAGTGGGTGTAATTGTTGCTGATGAACTGTTCTTGAATTCTCCTTAGCCCATATCCTGCAATTTTGTTTGTTTACGAAACCATTTAATTGGAAATGGGCTTTATCGCTCATTATCAAATTTTTAATGAAATCGGGATTTTTTCTGCTTTTTGTCGGACTAAGATGGCATAGTCAAGCCGTTGTGTAGTGTTCCATTTAAAATTCCCCAAGTTGGCTTTACAAAATTCTGAAATAAAATAAAAATATAAAAAAATTTTAAAAGTTATTGAGCATTCAGTCATCAACGGTAGTTTTGCGACACCCTGTATTTTTTATTGAAACGATAGATGGTCAGAAGGATGGAAGGACAACGAGCAGTGGGTCTGTAATAAGATATATATGTGACGCGCAAAATAGAAAGGAACCTAAGGGTAAAAACCAGTTTTCTTCAGGAGAGCCATTTTAAAGTATCTTTGGTGTATCATCACTTTCATAAAACGCGCATATCTCTGGGAGGGAACACTTTTGGGGCATGGGATCGGTCTCATTCGATGCTCAGATGTTGTCCATATCAAAAAAAAAAAAGTGAAAATTGATTTTTTTACCCTATGGTCCCTTTCTCTATGCGCTGTCACATAGTCTGATTCATGCCCTTTAAGGTGTTACAAAAATCTGCACTAAGTCAGCACAATGTGGTGAAGGGTATAAATACTCGTATCCTAGTTTTTTTAAAAAAAACTATTCCAATGTAAACGATTCCTACACTTGCCGCGATGATATCATTTTATCACATGTATGCTCGGACAGACAGTGATTTTGCTTTGAGGCATATGCAAACATTTTAGTCAAATCAAAAACTATTGAAACTTGTATATCGCTTTGATTTAAACATGCATCAGATTTCTACGGTTCAGTTAAAAATTAGTAGTGATTGTTTATCAACGATTTAATTGCATTTAAATATGCAGCTATTAAATATAAATCTGTTAGATTTTACTAGTCATAATCTATTACACAGCCACCACCCCTCCGGTATAGTCCTCAATATCCCAACCACCTAGACATTTGTTGGTCAAACGGCATGATGTTTGCTGGGCGTACATACACAGCCTCGCTGGAGATTTATTGTATCAACAATTGATTTATTGAAAAATTCTAAAATATTTATGAATGAAAATGTATAAATCTACTTTATGTTATGTACATTTTTCATGTGTTGTTATTAAATCGGCAAAATAAATATGTAATAGTTAAAACAATGGCAACAATAGATATGGATATTAAACGAGGTGGGACTTTTAGATATAAGTATGAAGCAATATATGGCCGAGAATGGGTCAGAACTGTTTTGTCATGACATCGCACAAATCATTTTATTTATGTAGAGCGTTAATGTGAACAAACAGATTCCAGTAGATTATCTTCTTGATCAATTGTTTTTTTTTTAAAAAAAATTAAAACTGGCTCTGGAAACCTTTAACCATCCTCCATAACCTTTTTGTATACTGATTTTTTTTTTTGATAATAGATGTTCTACATACTAAACTTTAATTATATTTGTTAGTACTGTGTACCATCCACCGTGGAGTGGTGGTACACTAAATCTGCTATTCCATTTGCAACACAACAAAATATTGATCGTAGACCCTTTAAAGAATATAGAGGCTGGTTCAACTAAAACGCACGATGTTAATTGTAAATAAAATAAAAAGTTTTCAGAAAATTATCTTAACATTTTTATTATGATAGAAGGATCTATAATAAAAATAAGTGAAACAGAATATCGACCAAATGCTCGCCCCGCCTTTAGTGGTATAGTAGCTCTATCCGTCAGTCCATACTTTTCAATGGAGGTTCAATGTCGTTAATGTGCCGAATTGCCTCATCCTTTAGCTCTTGAATTGTTCTCTTTTTTCAATTATCCCCTAAGAAAGAAGTCTTACGGTGTGATATCTTATGGCGGTCGACACAGACTTATCTCTGGTGACATACACCGCAATTGGAATTGGTATATAATTACATAAACTATAGGGTGATCCATCTAGAGGTATTTTTTCAAAATAAAAAAATACTAAAATTTAAATCAAGCGTGGAATATCTTTTTTATTCATTCGAAGGAAATTTTATGCCATTTATTTTTTGAATATAATTTCCTTTAAATGTTGGCCGCAACTGTGCCTTCATTCGGAGGGTGCAATTGTGGATGACTGATTCTAGCATTTCGACCGGTATAGCGTAACTGACACGCGTAATGTTGGCTTCCAAGACCAGAATCATAGCTGGTTTGTCAGCATAGACTTTGGACTTTCCGTAGCTCCAAAAAAAGTCTAAAGGTGTGATATCACACGATCTAGGTGGCCCATTCACCGGTCCAAAATGTGAAATTAGCTGCTCTCCAAAATGACCTCTCATTATGTCAAGTGACAGCGTCCTCTGGAAACCAAATGTCGTCAAGGTTAAGGGCTTTAATTGCAGGTAAAAAAAAGTCCAATATCATGGCGCGATAGCTAGCTCCATTCTCAGTTACGTTCCGACCACCAACATTTTTGAAAAAGTATGGACCGATGATTCCACAAGCCTATAAACCGCACCAAACAGGGGTTTTTTCTGGGTTTAGTAGTACCTCTTGAACCTCTTCTGGTTGCTCTTCAGCCCAAATGCGGCAATGTCAACCATAAAAAGGTCTAAGCGCACGAATTATAGACGTTGTAAGACTCTTCATGATGAAATGGCAAATTGAAAAGAAAAAAATAAGTTTTATACAACTCACGCTTAATCTGTGAAAGAAACCCTATTGAAAAAATACCCCTAGATACACCTGCTTTTGTTGGCGACCTTGTCATTCCTGCAATGTCGACATAGACCATTCTCCGGATTATTGCATCAATGCAAAGGAAAGTCTTCTTTGTCACTTTCCTCCAACTCACAAAGGAGACATACGTCAAAATTGGTCTAATGAGTAGAGCATCTTGGGCTGAACTCCTCGTCCATTTCTAAATATATTTCTGCAAGTGTAGAAGGCGGAAAGTGCCTTGCTTCCTCAGTGTTCTATTCCCAGGAGAATTTTGAATCAGGACGTCAAACTCCCGTCGCTAGACGGGGACACATAGCAGCTGGCAAAATAAGCAAAATACCTGGGTATATTCCCTGATTCTGAATTCTCCTGGAAATAGAAAACTGAGGAAGCAAGGCACTTTCCGCCTTCTACATTTGCAGAAATATATTTAGAAAAGTCCACAATTTTAAATTTTCTAGTGAAGAGAACTGGTTATTCTTTAATCAGGTTTACCCCTAAAGCATTCTTTCGCCCACCGAGTGTCGTTAGTGTTTATTCCATATCTAGGCAAGATTTTGTCTTGTACATGAAAAACAACGTTTAAATATTCTTCTGGTAAGCCTAAGGTTACCGGTTTCTCGATCTCAGCATCATTCAAGAACGAGTAATTAAGTCTGCTTTTTAGCTATGGCCTCTTCATTGCGATATGCCGTCGTGTAACATTGGTTGGAGTAGCTACGATCGATGATATACTCATATTGAAAGCGCATGGTATGGCCTTTCGCTGAAAACATGTCAGATGTTCTTGATACTATGTGACAGTCATAAGATCATAATTAGATCTTAAAAACATGTACTACATAGCCAAAGTGTGTCTCCACTTTTCTGATATTAAATCCATTTTACAAAGTATTACATATATGTGACGAGCAAAATAGAAAGGGACCTAAGGTAAAAACCAGTTTTGTTCAGGAGAGCCATTTTAAAAATTTAAATACGTGTATCTTTGGTGTACCATCACTTTCATAAAACGCGCGTATATCTGGGAGGGAACACTTTTGGAGCATGGAATCGGTCTTCTTCGATGCTCAGATGTTGTCCACATCAAAAAAAAATGAAAATTGATTTTTTTACCCTTAGGTCCCTTTCTCTATGCGCTGTCGCATATTGTGAACGTATATTTGGAATGCAGTGTTTAATGTGAATTACGATGCTGAATTTGAAACATTTATTTCTTCATAACGAATATAAAAGCATCAATTTCGTTTAAATTTTTGCATATTCATGCATATATGTATGCATTCACACCTGCACACACAGAATCGCATACGCAGTGGCGCAGAGAAGAACTAAGCAGGCCTGTTATTAGGCCTGATTGTAGAGATACTTGTTAACTTTATAGAAACTTTATAACTTGTAGGGTCATAAATACGGTTACAACATTGAACACACACATTTCAATAGTAGAACTGAACATACCCCGTTTATGTCATATGGGTTTTGTAAGCTAACCTCAATAGCGTTAGTCTGTAACGGGATTTTAAAATCGCTGTAATTGTGCTAGCCCCAAGTGTGAAATGAATAAAAGCGATATTTTCAAAACGCTCCGGCCACTAGGGATTAGCCGCATGTTCGTCTACCGATGCATAAAACTGTTTGAGAAGACTGGAGATGTAAAAGACCGCCACCGGCCTGGCCGCCCACGCTCTGTTCGAACACCGCATGTCATCAAAGCCGTTAAATCAAGAATTCACAGAAATCCGCTACGAAAACAGAAAATCATGGCCCATGAGATGAATATCACGCAAAACTGCATGAGTCGAATCATTAAAAAAGACTTGGGACTTGCGGCTTTCAAACGATGTACCGGACATTTATTGACTGCAGCTTTAAAAAAAAGGATTCAAAAATGCAAACGTCTTGTGGTGAAGCACGCAGATAACTTGCACAGAAAAATTTTGTTCACCGATGAAAAAAATTTTACCGTTCAGGAAAAATTTAACAAGCAAAATAAAAGAGTCTATGCGCCGTCATCTAAGGAAGCATCTGAACTGATCTCAAGGGTGGAAAAGGGTCATCACCCAGCTTCAGTCATGGTTTCGTGGGATGTCTCTTAAGATGGGGTCACTGCCCTGCATTTCTGCGAACAAGGAGTCAAAACATCGGCCAAAGTTTACCAAGAAACCATTTTGGAAGCTGTTGTGAAGCCTCCTAACAATTCCCTGTTTCAAAACCAGCCATGGACTTTCCAGTAGGATTCTGCGCCAGCCCATAAAGCTAAAACGTCCCAGGCCTGGCTTCGAAACAATTTTCCAGCGTTCGTTCCCTCTGAAGAATGGCCCTCAGGCAGTCCAGATTTGAACCCATTGGATTACAAATTGTGGACGGTTTTAGAGGACAAGGTTTATCACAAAAGATACCCCAACATTGGATCTTTTAAGACTGCTTTGGTTCGAGCCTTGGCCAATTTTCCAATGGACGAGGTTCGTGCAGCTATTGACGATTGGCCAGTGCGACTTAAGGCCTGTGTAAGGGCAAAAGGCGGACATTTTGAATAAGTATATTCTTTTTGGATACAATATAAATTAATAAATATATTAAAAATATTTGGTACAAAGACATTCCGTAATTTTTATTTTATAGCATTAAACGTGATAGAAAGGGACCTAAGGTTAAAACCCAGTTTTGTTCAGGAGAGCCATTTTAAAGATTAGGTCCCTTTCTATTTGCGCTTAGAATCGTCGATTTCACTTTCATAAAACGCGCATATCACTGGGAGGGAACACTTTTGGAGCATGGGATCGGTCTCATTCGATGGTCAGATGTTGTCCATATCAAAAAAAAAGTGAAAAGTTGATGAAAAGTTTTGTTCAGGAGAGACATTTTAAAGATTAGGTCCCTTTCTATTTGCGTTTAGAATCGAAAAAAATAAAAATTGATTTTTTTAGCCTTAGGTCCCTTTCTCTATGCGCTGTCACATATATGTCCCTACTAAGTATATTATAAGCATTCCTAGTGTGGAGAGACAAGTTTTTAGTTTTCGTTCGTACATTTTTCTTTAAATTCATACATTATCAGCACATATCGATTACATTTTTGTTAGTCGAGTTTTTTTTCCCAAAGCAAGAACAAAGTTTACACTCTTGTATGAACATATGACTTATTATTAAAAAAATAAAACTCTTGTTTCAAGCCCAAGGTCTCGGTGTTTAATATTACTAGTTTATTTCCAATATTTCTCAATTTCCTTGAGTTGCATCTTAAGGGGTTCTTATTTATTGTGTGTTTGCAAGCTGTTTTTATGAAGCCTTCGAAAAATAAAAACAGCGCCATCATAGTGTTCAAAGTTGAACTGTTGAAAGCATTACGAGTTGGAACAAAATTTCAAATATTCTGACGCGAATTTTGAATCAGAGATTCTAACAAACAAAACTAGCTAGCAACACCACGATCGACCACCATTTTAGAGAATGAAATGGGCAGGGCAACACTCTAAGAAAAAAAGGCACGGCAACGCTCTAAGTGCGAAGAAGACTGCTAAAATCCACAGTAGCAGAAAGAGTTGCCCATATCTCAACGCTGCAGGCCATAAGTACAAGAACACCATGGAATTGTATAAATTACAATTCAAATAACACTAGTTTACAAATTATGATTTATTTCCTGGTCCAGAGTTCTAAATATTTTATCCTAAAAATTTTGGCCTCCTCAACACAAAAATGAATTTTAAATTTTCCTCTGATTAGTTTTGAAGATAGAATTTTTGGATTTTTTTTAAGGGTGGTTAAATTTTAAGGGCCGATGCCATTTCATGACACCATTCTAACCATTGATGACATTTGGAATGGTCAAAAGGCTTTAGTTCTTGAGTCGATTGCACCTTGTAAGCGTGTTAATGCAAGTCTTCATGCATAATGTTAATCAACGACGAGCGTGAGAGGTGTAATTGTTGGGCACGACGACGAGTTGAGGTGGACGGCTCTTCAGCCACACTATCCCGAACCGCAGCAATATTTTCTGCAGTACGAGCTGTACGAGCATGCACTGGCGTTTTCACATCTCCTACAGACCCGGTTTGCGCAAATTATTCACGATTTTTCCCATTGTACGCACATTTGGACGATTAAATTGACCGAAAAAATCACGAAGTGCACGATATGCATTTAGATTTGAACGCCGATTTTCATAATAAGCCTGAATAACTTTAACGCGTTGCTCGCTTGTGTATCTTTTCATGGTTTAAATTGAATTAGCCTGAAATTGAGAAATATCTAATAAAGTGCAGAGAAAAACTTGATGTTAAGGTGTGGTTCACACTCAACATCGGCCCTTAAAATTTAACCACCCTTTATGAGATGTCTCAGCTTTTTTGACCATTACTCCCATTACTGTTCTCAAATGTAAGAAAACTAGCTTTCCTAAAACTATTTCATACAAGGTATTAAAATAAGTTCCATAGTTTTAACGTTAGAGGCATTTAAAATTTAAAAAATTTAAGTTTTTGTGCAAAAATCACAAAAAAAAATTATAAACAATAATATAAAAATATATAAATAAATTGAGCACAAAGTTTGGAATTTCTCGAGCAAAACAAGCTATCGTCTATAAAAATTAGGCAACAAATGGTAGTTATACGTCCTGGTAAATTTTTCGATTTTCAGCATTTTAGTTACATCAAATTTCATAAAATTCAGTTTTTTATAAATTTGAAATGCCTCTTACTTCAAAACTGTTGAGATTTTAATATTTTGTATTATATAGTAAAGGCTAATTTCCTTTCATTTGAGACCTCTGTTGATTAAATCGGTAATAGAGTTTGGGAGTTATGGTCCAAAAACCTGAGACATCTCATAAAAAAATTCCAAAAATTCCATCTTGAAAACTAATCAGAGGAAATTTTTTTCAAATTCATTTTCGTGTTTAGGAGTCCGAATTCTATACGGAAAAAAAATGTTTAGAGCTCTGGACCAAAATGGTTTTAAATTAGTGTGATTAGTCAAACTTCAGACTTTGAATCCAAACAATTGCAGAAACTTCTTTGGAGATGTAAATAAAAATTTTAAGAAACCCTACCCTATTTCGCCACTGGTTGACTGCAACCACCCCTTAACGTAAATAAAAGTTTTCCAATACATCCACAAATGGTAATAGCGTTTGTGAGTTATGGTGCAAAAAGCTGTTACTACAAATGGTAATAGCGTTTATGAGTTATGGTCCAAAAAGCTGAGATATCTCTTAGAAAATTCCAAAAATTCTATCTTGAAAACTAATCAGAGGAAAGTTTTTTAAAATTCATTTTAGTGTTTAGGAGGCCAAAATATATCGGAAAAAAATATTAAAAACTCTGTACTAAAATGTATGCTAGTGTAATAAGCCAAGACTTAGAGTCCAAACAATGGTAGAAACTTCTTTATAGATATAAATGGAAATCAGCTGATAGCCAGTTTCAAGAAACCCCACCCTATTCCGCCACTGGTTGACTGCAACCACCCTCAGCGTAAATAAATGTTTTTCAATACATCCACAAATGGCAAACATTGGAAATGTTCTACGTTTCGAACGTGCTGAAAAAAAGAAAGATTTCAGAAATAAATTTGCAAATAGCTGCGAAAATTTTTAACATTTCCTTTACAATTTCCAAAAAGAAAATCTGCATAAATATATACATGTATGTATATATTTACATACGAGCATGGAACATGGAATTTATTACAAACTCCATTTATCGCAGTGCCGCTGCACCAGAAAAAAAACGCAACGAAGAAAAAAGAAAGAAAGGAGAAGAGAAATCACTTATTTCTTTGGAAAACGCCAAAAGGTATGCAATATTTTCAATGTGCACATTTTACACTGAACTTATGCAGTGCAAAATCTGGCAACAAAATGAAAGTTACGAATATGTATGAACTTATAATGTTGGAAAACCACTAAAGATGTTAATTGTTATTTCGAATGAATATAATAGAGTTATTCAGTACAAATGTGCTCTGTTTCAATATTGCAGATTTGTTTAAATTTAAAATATGGGGATATTACAGCCTTTGTAACAAATTTATTGAAGCGAGTATACATGCATTTATTGCAGAAATTTAAACTCGAAGTAAATTTCCATCTAATCCATAGATCAGGACATTTAAATATAACATAAAACTGGTTCTGAGAATAATTTTTTTCCAAGTACCTATAACAGACCAAACAAGAGTACAGATGAAGCTTTTTGGTCCACCTAGTGTTTCTTACCCTCCCTCATAAGATAGAGGCTATATTCAAGTTATCATTGCGTTTGCAACTCCACGAAATCATCATAAAATTCTAGGATGGCTAGTCATTTCCGTCTGTGGAATGCAATTTTGCTTTTGCACTAAGATTAATTTTTAAAAGAAATATGTGCTGATGATTTGGAACGGTTGGTATTAAAAACGGGACAGATCGGTCTAGAGGAAATTATTTTCGACGCACAAGAAAATATCGCTATACTTCTACTTATAGTATAATTGGGGGTCGTTTACTTTTATATCATCACTATCAACTCCGATAGTTCTCTTATATTAAAGGCACGCGACAATCCTTTTTGTTGTCGACTCTCAGTTTAAAAATCTAAGTTATTTAACAGGGTTAATAACCGAATCGAGACCTCTTGTATCTCAATTTCAATATAAACATAACTTATCTTAATATTACGATGTAAAAGTTGTACAGTGCCTCAACCCGAAAACCGACATTCTGGTTTTTATGTCCAAGCCGGATAGTCGGTTTCTCAAAAAAAGTTTTTGCTCTCGGTTTGTTGGTTGTTGTTCTACATAAGAAGTAAAAAAAAAATAATGTTTGTACTTACTTATGTAACTACCAAAAATATTTTTGGAAGACCAAACTTTAAGTGTACCCATCGGCAACCATTTGCCGATATCCTTCCGGCTGCACGTCTGCTGTCTTTTTAAGTCTTGTTTTCACACTACAGGTCGCAATTGTTGTCCGATCTTCATGAAATTGGGCAGCAGCCGGGTTTTTGTACAAAGATCGGAGTCCGTTGACATTGAAAATATAAGTCACAATATAGATATAACTAAATTTAAATAGGCCATTAGCTCTAGAAGCCACATCAAGGGTGGTCCAACCATAATGCATGATATTAATTGTGATTAGCACCTTGTGAGTCGCAATTGGTGTCCGATTGTCATGAAATTAGGCAGCAGTAAGTTTTTTGTACATAGAACGAGGGCTGTTGACTTTGATGAAGTTAGCAACAATATACTTATACATACCTACAATTAAATTAAAATGTGGGTGGTCCAACCATAATGTTCGATGTAAACTGTGAGTCACGCCTTAACATCAAGTTTTCGCCCAACTTAATTTGATATTTCTTTGTTTCAACCATGAAGAGGTACATAATTCAACAGCGCGTTCAAATTGCTGAAGCCTTTTACGAAAATTCGTTTCGGGAGAGCCTGGCCTTATAGAGTTCGGTTTTACTTTCAACAATTGCAGCAAAGCTTTCTGAAGAGGGTAGCCACGGACCCGAAATCATGATAAAAGTAGTGTGCAGCCACGAAAATCAATGTCACTTTGCCATTTTGTTAAAAACTTGTCTTCTATTTAAATATAGAAGCAAGAGGTCTTGAGCCGGTTAATCCCTGTTCAATGGGCGTTCTAATCAAAATGCATTTCGTTCACCTTCACCTCATTGTATTCGTCAACAAGCAGACTTGCCGCATTTGGGCAGAAGAGAATCCAGGAGTGATTGTGAAAAAGCTGATGCATCTACAAAGAGTGACTGCACGCAGAGAAAAAACATGGTTACTATTTGGTCACGGCAATAATAATATGTTCTCCGCAATAAAAGTATGTTCGTCGCAGCCATAGTATTGTTTACTGAGTTTAATTTTAACAATAGTATGATTGCCGCAATAATAATTTTATTGAAATGTAACAATAGTATTGTTGCCAAATTTAGTAATGAAAATATGGTTGTAGTAACAATATTAATATGGTTGGTGCGACAAAAGTATTATTATTCGGGTTTTATGTTAACAATAATATGCTAACGGCAATCATACTGTATGCTTGTAATTTTTCTTCATTTAAAAATGCTTTTTAGAACAATGTTATTGTTACGGATCTAATGCAATTGTACGATAGTACTTTTTATATGGAAATTAAAAATATTCATACAAAATGAAACATTTTAAACAAAAACGCTTATGTTTTTTTAAACTACTTTTTTCTACTGTTAAATAAATCACTTCTATAATTTTAAATTAAATGTATTTTTAAATAATTTTCATAATTCAAATCTATTGTTGACAACTTGACCCAATTCTAATAAATAATATTGGGGATCATAGTATACTTATATTTGTGATCATACTATGGTTGTAGGGATCATAACATGGTTACGTGATAATCATACTATGGTTGTGAGGATCATACTATTGTTGTATGTGAAACATACTATGGTTGGGAGGATCAGAATATAGTTGTGGAGATCATATTATGGTTGAGTGTGAATCATACTATAGTTGTGGGGATCATAGTATGGTTATGTGTAAATCATACTTTTGTTGTATGAATCATAGTATGGTTGTGATGGTCATACTTATATTGTAGGAATCATAATTTTGTTGTACCACAACCATACAGCCAACAATAGTATTATCCTCTTCGAATATTGTCGCCACAACCATATTTTTTTCTGCGTGAGTTTAGAACAGTTTATGGCAGATGGCGTCATATGACCATACTTCTTCGAAAAAAGGGCGGCCAAGCAGTAACCTTAATTGGTGTTCGCTATCGAGAGATAATAACGGATCTGTTGTGGCCAAATATTGGGGATATGGACCGGGACGATATGTGCTTTCAACAGGATGGTTTTACTTGCCACATAATATGGACCATCGGATAAAGGCATTTGGTCGATATTTTGTTGCACACATAATTGCAATAGATCCTTCTACATACAATAATCAAAAATATTAAAATAATTCTCTGAAAACTTTTTGTTTTATTTAAAATTAAGATGGTTTCAGTGAGTCACATGTGTCCGTACTCATCGACAATAAAACTTCGCATAAGCAAAATCGACCATTGGTTCGTGTATATGGTTCGTTAACCCTAACCATTCTGATAACAATTTTATAACTAGGCTCCTGATAAGGATACCAGGGTACCCGAGAGTAGTTATCTTCATGTAATTGTTTATATCATATCAAAATAATCAGCTATGGGCACCACTACATTGCAAGCCAATGAAAAATTTGCATGTGATGGGGTTTGCTGTTTTCTTCATACTATTTTCGCTTGTCTTTATTTGTTTACTTTCAAAGCTCCGAGAGAGCTCCGTGCCATTAGCTCTATATAATGCATTGCAATTGTGCTTACTCTGGGGAATCCCCTGATTATCAATTTCATGTAAACAAAAATTGATTGTGCGTGTGTGTCTCCTTGATTATCTATTTGCATTATCAGTTCTCGTTTGATGTTGATGCGTACATTCGGTTTGCCTTTATTAATTTTTATTAAATGTCGCGCAAACCTCTTTCGCCTGTTATGCAAATGGAAATGTCGGCAGCCAAATCTCCTGGTCCGGGACCATGAAAAAGAGCTTCACCAAGTGCTGCTGGGCAAATTAATCCTATTACAAGATCAGCACGAAAACAAACTGACAAAGCTGCTCCTTTTTCTTATATTTGGTATAAGCTGGTAAAGAAACTACACACAAACTTTTACCCTGATAAAAACGTAAAGCTTTCCAGAATTCTTTAGTCTCATCGGATATAATTGAGCGAGATAAAACTGGAGAGTTGCTATCTTTAAGTGGCCACTGATCTAAAATCTGACCGAAATACACGCAAAAAATGCGATGGCTGTAAGCGGCCCCTGTGTAACAAGCACAGCAAAATCAAAGCTCCTCGATGCACTATTATTTTTTTTCAAAGTTTGGTGTAAAATATTTTGTAGTTCTTAAAAACCAATACAACAGAAAACAGAAGCATTTAAATGTTTAACTTTTTTCATACAATAAGTAAAGAAATTTACGTTACCGAATGCCCTATATCAGGAGGATAAGTACTTTTTGACTTTAAATGGCTCCACAGCCAACCACACCAATGCAAGATAGCTTAAGAGGAACTTACGGAGCCTCAAAGCTGTGGCTTCGTTGGTTTGCAAAATATTTGACTTCGAAGTTAAAGACCTTGCCGGCAGCACACATATTGGTATTGAGAAACCATGCACACCAACGACGAAACGTGCGTCTATCAGACGGTGGTTATTATCATTTGCCATCTTATCACTTTTTCTTAAAATAGTTTCTTTGTGGTAGCTGTTAGTATTACACAGATGTATTAAAACTAAAATCTTGCTTACATTTTGGTTCCTTCGTGACTTTTACGAAACTCTTTACAAATTACATCGACTTTACAATACCAGTACAAATAGACAACCCAGATAAATTTCTCAAAATGCCTGCGACATCGTCATCGGCGACATTCACAACCAACGACAATATCAATTCCCAGAGCAGCAGTAGCAACAACGAGGACTTGCACGTAACGCTTATGTGAGAGGCAGTATTAGCAAAAACTAGCATGGAAACAGCAGCAAATAACGACAAAGACATTTTGGCTGCAAGCGTTATTGTTGTGCAACATTATGAGTGTCAATATTTTATTATTGGGAAATGGATTTCGTAACGTTTCTCCCGCAGAGCATTAGGAAATAAGAGTAAAAGCGTTATTACATGTTTAATGCTAGCAAGTACAGTAGTCAGGGCGACATATATTTGAGAATACAAAAAGGATAGTGGTGTAAGCTGAAGTACTCGTAATAGTAGCCTGCGTTAAAGGTATGTATGGGACACACACTCAAGCGCCACAAATGACGCCACCAATGAAGATGTCATACAAGCAGCTCAACTCGTGCTGATCACAAGAGTGAACCACAACAAAAGGGACAAGTCAATAGAAGGATATCGAATACTGGCAAGTCACACGGCAGCGAAGGATGCTCCAATAGTCTGGGTAAAAAAATATGCAAGAGGTACAATGCCAGCGGCTAAGGCTACCACAATCAGGAAGATGTTGCACAAGTGCCGCTCCCCTAGTGTTGTTCACAACAATGAACCGCCATAACAAGGAGGAGTCCTTAGGGTTTAGGGTATGAGTATTAAGATTTTGGCTGGTATTATGTTCCATTTTCAATGTTTTTTGTATGCGATATCTTCCTAATATTCTGTTTTTCTTGTGGCTACTATGTGCGGTAAGTGTTTTCTCTACTTGCGTGGGAGTACATTTCTTTGGTGTTTTGGTGAACACTTGGCTAGTACCTGGAATTCAGAGTCACGTGTATTCTGTTTGTATACTGCGTTATCTCTAAATATTACTGGTTATTTGGTTATTCGATTTTACAAAATGGTATAAAAACTTGATGTTTTTTTGCGAAGCAACAGGAATATACTGAGATAAGTAATGGTTTTTTTTACTGATCCCACTGTGACATCTAGGTTTTCTTTGAACAAAGAAGGCTTGGCAGGTCTGGGATAAATCGTCCATATACGCATGGTTCAAACTTTTTTTGTTGTTGCATTTGTTGTATAAGTATATTTGCACAGAAGTGTGATCCAAGTAGAGATCCTTTTTTAAATAGCCTTTTTTTTTGACAGATCATGTGTGAGTCGTGTCATGCTGTCATGTTATTTTTGTTAAGTATTGTTTGACATTTCATCGTGGAAAGACTTACGCCTGAACAACGTTTACAAATCGTTCAACTTTATTACAACAATTTACGTTCTGTGAGGAATGTGTTTCGTGGACTTCGTTCAACTTATGGTCAACATTATCGGCCAACATTTCTGGCTCAATGGGTATGTAAACAAGCAAAATTGCCGCATTTGGGACAAAGAGCAACCAGAAAAGGTTCAAGAGCTGCCACTTCATCCAGAAAAAAACAACGGTTTGGTGTGGTTTGTGGGCCAATTGAAACATCGGTCCATATTTCTTCAAAAATGATGCCAATGAGAACGTAACCGTTAATGGCGACCGTTATCATGCCATGATAACTGACTATTTGATGCTTGAAACTGAAGTTCGTAATCTTGGCGACATTTGGTTTCAACAAGACGGCGCCACTTCCCAACCATAGCATCAATCAATGGATCTATTGAGAAAACACTTCAGTGAGCAGATAATTTCACGTCTTGGGCCGGTCGATTGGCCACCAAGATCGTGTGATATCACATCGTTCGACTTTATTTCTGTGGAGATATGTAAAGTCTTAACTTTATGCGAACAAACCCGCTTCGATTCAGGTCTTGGAGCAAAACACGCGTGGCATTCGCCAGTTACCAGTCGAAATGCTCGAACGAGTCATGGAAAATTTCAGCGGATGGACCATCTGAGACGGCCAACATTTGATAGACGTAATCTTCAAAAAATAAATGCCAAAATCTGTATTTTTTTCTTTAAAAAAGTAGGGAACCCCGAAATGTATCTCGCGTTATTTTAATTTGGCAATAACATTGCAGCACCTTTAAAAGTTGATCAGAGACTCTATTAAGTAAAAATCTTGAAAGTTGTAGCCATGGCCGCTTGTCTTTCTTTGGATAGCAAACAACTGGTCGCAATATTTAAGCGAGGTGACTTAAATTTAGATGGTTGTTATTGAAAATTGCCAGATCGGTTAAGAGATAGTTTTCCCATGCAAGGATTGAGTCATACTCAGTAAAAATCATGACATTTATGGTATTTTTATGGCTGTTTCGCTTACGAGGGTTACTATATACAAGTATATCAAGTCAATTAGTGCAAAGAAATTTTGAAAAAATACGATCGCTGTGCTGCTAAAGACATTTATAATATCGTCACAGGTGACGGATAATGGCGTATTAGCCCAAAACAAAACAGCAATCGACCGTGTGGGTCTTCGAAGACGAGCCAAATCCAACGAAAGTTGTTGGTGAAAGAAACACTTCGAAGCAAATGGTCGCCTGTTTCCCCGGCAAAACTGGTCATGTATCGACTGTTAAGCTTGAGCTACGTAGGATGTTCAATTCTGAGTGGTACACCACAATTTGTTTGCCTGAAGTCTTCGGAGTAATTCGGAAAAAGAACAAGAGAAGACGAATCATTGTACGCCATGACAATGCGTGGTCAAGAAACAAATGCGTGGTCAAAGATTTTCGTCGCCAGAAGAAGCGTTCAAAAACCATGTTTTGGAGGTGACTCAATCGGAGTGGAAAAAGTGCTTCGTCAATTGGTTTGTGTGCATGCGAAATTCTATAAATCATGCTTGAGAATACTTTGAAAAACAATAAAACCATTTTTGATGATAAATATTCGCATTTTCATTATTATGCTAAAAATATATATAGCAGCCCACGTATAAATGGCGGTGTAGCTAAAACGCACTATGTTTTTGTTAACATACAAAAAAATTCCGAGAATTATTTTAATATTTTTTATTATTGTAGAAGGATCTGGGATAAATATGCTTGAAACAAAATATCGGCCAAATGCTCGCCACGGCTTTGGAGGAATACCTCTATCCGATTGCCCATATTTTCAATGACTCTGAGACGTAATGAAAGTTAAAAGTCTTTAATGTGTCAAATTACCTCATGCTTTAGGTTTTAAATTGTTTTTAACCGTGTCAAATCACATAATCGTGGCGGCCAATTAACATCGCCACGATGTGAGATAACATGGCTATTGAATTTCGGGCGCAAAAGAGCCACTATTTAGTTGACTGTGTGGCAAGTAGCACCATCCTGTTAAAACCACATATTGTCCAGGTCCATATCCCTAATTTTTGGGCACAAGAAGTTCGTTATCATCTCGCGATAGCAAACAACATTCACGGTAACTGCCTGGCCGATCTCATTTCAAACCAGAAGATGTAAGGCTCAATGACAAAGCCTGCCCATATAAACCGCACCAAACGGTCAGGTTTTGTAGATGCAACAGGTTTTCAATAAGCACTCGGAAATCCTCATTTGCCCAAATGCGAAAATTTTGCTTGTTGACGAATTAACTTTGGGCTCATTTGGTTGATTGTGCTGAAAAAAAATAAGCGAAGTGCACGAAATGCAATTGATGTCCGATCTTTATGAAATTTGCAAAAGTAAGTTTTTTGGATCGAGGGTGTTGACTTTAATGACAATCGGTTCAAATTTGTATATAGCCACACATAAGTTCAATATAAGTTCAACATAAGTTCAACATAAGTTCAACACATAAGTTCAACCGATTTTATGTCTTTAGGTCTAGAAGCCACATAGTACATCTAATATTGATGAAATTGGGTTAAGTAATCAGCTCAGATAAATATGGGTCAAAGTGCAAAGAACTCTAGCGATGAAAAATACAACCGCTCTAGAACAACCATTTTAATTCCGACTTCAATCAAATTTAATATGTTATATTTCGATTGACAAACAACTATTTTTTTACCGATTTAAGTTATAAGTTTTAATATAGTCTCCGAAAAACTGTCTGGCTGCACAAACCAGTGCTACCCATTTATAGGGTGGGCGATTTAAAATTTTAAATTTGAATCGGCACTATAGAAAGTCCTGATAATTTTTTATAATTTCAGGTTTTATAGGAAAGTTTGAACTTTGTCATTTAATAATGGAACAATCCAATGCGTCTTCGCTTCGCCCAATTGGCTGCAGATTATTTGACAGTAGATGCAGAATTTTTATCAAAAATCGTGTTTTCAGATAAAGCTCATTTTCATCTTGGTGGCTATGTCAATAAGAAAAATTGCCGCATATCCTTTTAGATCAATTAAATGTACAAATTCGAGAAAAACGTCCTGGCTTACAACACAAAAAAATAATTTTTCATCAAGAAAACGCACCAGCGCACAAGAGTGTTTTAACAATGGCTAAAATCAACGAATTAAAGTACGAGTTGCTTGACCACCCACCTTATTCTCCTGATTTAGCTCCCAGTGACTTTCACCTGTTCCCAAATCTAAAAAAAATTCCTTGCTGGCAAGCGTTTTACCTCAAATGAAGATGCAATTACAGTTGTAAACCACTATTTTGAAGACCTTAAGGAAAACTATTTTAATCAAGGGATAGAATTCCTAGATAAGCGTTGGACTAAGTGTATTGAAGTTTCAGGAGATTATATTGAAAAATAAAAATATTTTTTAAAAACTAACTATTCTCTTTCATTGATAGGCTAAGAACTTTAAGAACTGCCCTCGTATTGAAAAGCCAATGCATACACAACGAGTCACTGTTAGGTGTGGATCTCGGATCTCTCATCGTCAACGATGATCGTTACCTCGCCATCACATCGAATTGTTTCCAAAAATTCAAGCGAATGACATGGACGATATTTGGTTTCAACGAGACGAGGCCACATGATACACAGCCAATGCAACCTTCGATATTTTACGCACTGTTTTAGAAAATCGAATAATCAGACAAAAATATTGAACTAAAGGGAGACTAGGTGGTTGTAAAAAAAATTGTGATTTTATTAAATTGCGGAAAAGCCTGTATTTCAACACTGGAGTGTCAAAAAACCGGGGTTTTCAGAAAACCGGCATTTCGGTTGTTTTTTAAAACCTACTTCGGGTTTTGCCTTGAAAGGAAAATATTTTCCAAATGAGACGAAATCGACTCCATTACTAGAATATATAATTGCAATAAAATTAATTGCTTTGAATAGGGGTTTGTTTTTATTAAAAAATAAAGTAGTTAAATAGCTGAAGTTGGTAGTGGCCGACTCTTTTTCTATAAGTGCTGAAAAGCCAATAGAAAACAAGTTTTTGAATCCCTTAAACGGGTTCCAAATTGTATCCAATATGTATTTTAATTTTATTGTTTTTGCGACCAATATGTTCAAGTTGTGAGGATCTGCAGCTTAAAAATAAGGTTTAAATGGACAACAGGTCGGGCAGTCAGATATTGGTAAATTTAATCAATTTCTGAGCGAATCGGTGCATTACGAGGCTTACTTTATAATTCGGGTCCGGCAATAAAAACACAATAACTTATTATTGGAAATGGTTTAATTGTTTTTCAAAATATTCTAATTTTCAAAGCAATTTTTTCACTCCGATTGAGACACGTCCAAAACATGATTTTTGAACAACAAACATGATTTTTGAACAACAGCTGCTTCGGGCGATGATAAACGTTGATCACGCCTTTTTTCTTGATGCTAGGGAATAAGAAGAAGTCATTGAGTGCCAAATCAGGGCAGTACGGTGGATGGCCCATCAATTCGACATCTTGAGTGGTCAAAAAGCTCATAGTTTCAGCTAATGTATGAGAGCCCGCTCGTGATGCAAAATGATCCGTCTTCTCTTATTATATTTCCTCATTTCATCGAACACTGTTGGCAAACAGATGGTTGTATACCACTCGGAATGGAGCGTCCTACGTTCCACTAGATGCATAATTCGTCACCTGTGACGATGTTATACACTGCCTTTTAGCTACCGCAGTTATACTTTTTCGACATCTCTTTCCACCAATCCATACGATCCTTTTTTTGACCATTCGTCAAATTATGTGGGATCCAACGAGAACAAACTTTTTTCACCGCCAAATGAACATGCAGAAAGAACATGCAGAATCTTATTAATGCTTGTCATACTAATGCCCAAGGATGCCTCAGTCTCACATGTCGGGCTTGCTTAATCAGTTTACGCACGGCACCGATGGTTTCTGCCCAAGTGATGAAGTTGGACGTCATTTATCCTGGAGCAAACGGCGCCTGAGACTGAACTCTTGGTACCAGCGATTAACAGTGATTTTTGATGGTGCTTCATCGCCAAAAGTCGAAACAAGTTGATTAAAACACTCTTGTCTCGATAACCCACGCCGAAAATCGTAAAAAATCATCGCACGGAAATGTTCACGGGACAATTTCATTTTTTGACTTAGATGAATTTTTCAACAAACTGCAAACAAAACAATTCGCCCTCAAATGGCAAAACGTCCTGTGTGAAGTTATGCTAAAAAATGTCAAAGTTTCCAATGGAAGTTCCAGCTTGCATCTGGGGGCACTAGTGTTGACAGGACCCGAAATATAAATAGCAACCCTCTTAAACAGTTGGTCTTTCTAAAATATTTTTGGTGGTTACGTATTTTATACGTGGAAATTTAAATTTTTTTCGGATTTTAGAAATTTTTAAAATATTGTCTGTCGAGTTTAAACTTAAACCGGAATGTTGGTTTTCGGTTTCGGACATTCTAGTCATCACCTTGAAAATTGGTAATTTTTCATTGATTCATCTTTTGACTTCTAAGTGATCTGATGACCTCATTTTTCTTTTATTCTTAAATGAATACAGAAACTGTTTTTTCCATAAAAACACCAGCACCCTATTGTCACTCTAATTTACAGATACTCGCAACAGAATAAGAAAAGTAAAAAAAGGCCAACCGGAGAAACACGAATTCCTACGTGGTGGCATTTAAAACTGCTGCTAAAACTATGCACACCGAACAATGTAACACTTGTTTAACCTTTTTGTGGTGCTGTTTTTCTCCTTTCTGTTCTGCCATGAAGTTGTTGTAGTGCCTACAATATCGCAAGAAAGAAGAAAATAAAAGGACGAAAGAAATGTAAAACTTATTCTTATTCTTAGTCTTGAGTTTTTTTTACCGATGTTGTTGTATTGTTTGTGCAAAGAATAAGAATGAAGAAGACGAAGTAGAAGTCGAGGGAAGAGCACAAGCGAAACTGCAGAAAAATACATTTGTACGCCTTCCGTTTCCGTTTTCCTGCCGGCATTATGGTGTACATTTTCTCTGCTGTTATTTTACGTACATAAGCGCAAACACACCCACACAAATACACATAGTTTTTGCGGCGTATTCTTGGAGAATAAAATTTTTTTCGCGGGAAAAGCAAAAGGCAAACTTAAGAAAAATGTAAAAATATCTTATTTTTTACGCTAAACTTTCTTAGCTGGTTTCTTGGTAAACTAGAGAGGAAAAGGGTAAACGAAAAAAGTGCCAGAATTTGTTAAGACTTCAGTACTTTATCCAAATAACTACAAAGTAGTAGGAATATATGTGATAAGGTAAACTTGAAACATCGGTTGCGAATCAGAAAAAATCGGCCCGCGATGCGTCTTAACTTCTGAGTCGGGTAGGAAAATCTGCTAAAATTTATTTTCTATATAAATGACAATAAATTCGTAGAAAATAACTAAAGGGAGTCTGGTGCTGAAGACTTTGAGCCCTTGGCCAGAATGTGTTCAAGGTTGAACTAAATATATATGTGACGCGTAAAATAGAAAGGGACCTCAGTTTAAAAACCAGTTTTGTTCAGGAGAGCCATTTTAAAGATTATGGCCCTTTCTATTTGCGCTTAGAATCGTCGACTTCACTTTCATAAAACGCGCATATCTCTGGGAGGGAACACTTTTGGGGCATGGGATCGGTCTCATTCGATTCTCAAAAATAAAAATTGATTTTTTTTACCTTTAGGTCCCTTTCTCTATGCGCTGTCACATATGTGACGCGCAAAATTGGTTTCTACCCTTAGGTCCCTAAGGGTAAAAACCAGTTTTGTTCAGGAGAGCCATTTTAAAGACTTAAATACGTGTATCTTTGGTGTACCATCACTTTCATAAAACGCGTATATCTCCGAGAGGGAACACTTTTGGAGCATGGGATCATTCGATGCTCAGATGTTGTCCACATCAAAAAAAATGAAAATTGATTTTTTTTTACCCTTAGGTCCCTTTCTCTAGTCGCTGTCACATATCAGTACTAATAACTTCCGGAGCAGGTTGGACATTTCCCATTGGGAAGCTAAGTACATGAAAGCAGTTAAGTATCGCACATAACGCACTGTACTTTATTTTTACAATTTGGTGATTGCAACAGAAATTCCTATTTTGCAACCGAATCTTTGTAGTTCCAATTAATATTTTCTGTGTACTCTGGCAGAAACTAAAACCAAAAAGAACCTTTGTACACCGGCAGAATCAAAAGATGGACCAATATGATCAATCTTCGCTAGGCTTTGCCATGAGGCACTCATAATGCTAAACTAGGCTTAAGCAATATCGGAGACGCAAGAGGGGCAAGATCGGGATGGACATTTGTATGGCGGCTACCAGAAACAGTTAAGAAAAAAATTTAATTTTAACAGGTCTGATTGTAAGTCACTTAGAACACAGTACGCTAAATTTAAACAAGATCGGATCTATAGTGGAGATAGAATTTTGTACGGGTGTTATTTGAAAACATTGACAAATGTGGCCCGATTTCCAAATTAAAAAATAAACTGATGGATCAAATACACTAAAAGAAGTTTGTTTCGACTCGAAACAGTTGAATTAAAACCGTTTCTTAAGCTTCCGGACTATTTTAGCAGTATTCTGAAATTATTGCCATAAGAACTGCCAAACGACAAGTTCAGTACTATGGGATATAGTGCAGGAAAATAGTTATATTAACTGACAGCCATTAGACATCTGGGTCTATCACATCGAGAATTGTTTAAGAATTTCGAATTTGTCTAGAGAAGATAGCTAAAAATTCTTCAGTAAACCATGTATACGTAAGTATATTTTTCTGAACGTTGATGGTTTTTGTACAGCTGCCACACATGCAAAGACTGGCGCTTCCAGAAATTCGGATGTGTGTAGTACTCGTAGTGTGGGCGACTATCACAAAAGTATTCTACGTTCAACGCCAGACTGAAACTTCTGAAAAATTTAGCTAAAGCAGCGTCAACGAATTTCTTTATCTAGTTTTTGTAATTCCCTAATCTTCCCTAATACCGATCACTTAAAAACATAGACCGCTACAACGAAAGAAAAGTTTTCTGCACTTATTGCATTGCCAGCCAAGTTTTTCTCTGCTCTAGATTATCTTTCACATTTTTTTTTTGTTTTCCAAGAAATTTCCACAAACAAGAAACATGTTTTTTCTTGGGTGTCGTAGCGAAATGAAAACAAACAACTTTTCTTACACATCATGAAAAATGTATGAATGAAAATCAACTTAACAAAAGAGGTGAAAAATTTCTTAATAATGTTAAATAAAGCATCAAATTTTAATAATATTTCGTAGGGCGGCACGGCGTGGGCATGGAAATTGCTAAGTAAACAAGTGAAAAATGGCTTAAATTTGAGATGGACCAATTCTCCTGCAAAAGGGGCGAAAGAACTTGTGATTTAAATGGGCTCGTCCGATCAGAAACACTTCTATTAAAAGGACTAAGTGGTAATTCCGACGATGAATATGTGTTGTTTCTTAAATTTGTGTCTTTAGTTAAATTACAGACTGCAGCTGAACCTTATTAAAGACAAATACACTAGAAACCTTCCAAACAAAGCACATTAACCCGCCTCGCGGTAAGTAAAATAAGTTAAGTAAACTTTGAAAGCCGTAAGAAACCCAAAGAAATTGCCTACCTTTGATATACGTAGTTAATGTCGGAGCCACATTAATAACAAAAAAAACACAGTCTTTAACTCGGCAGGAGAACATAATTTGCTGGAGGAAATCTCCAGTTTAGACCAGGCAGTCCTGGGTAACTGGGAAGGTATTTCCTACCTTTAAGGATAAAGATAAAAATACGTTACTCCATGATGAATAAAAGTCTACAAGGAAAGCGTTAAAAATCCGGTAAACTCAGGATACTGGGGCAGATCTTCCATCCGAATGGAAAAAAATAATATACAGAAATCTTCTACTCAAGGACAAAAATTATTTGACCGATATTAACAGCGTAAAGTGCACTCTTTTATGAAGTTTGATGGTGGCAAATTTCAAAGGGATGTTTGGAATACTCTAGACTCTAGGCTGTCCTGCAGGTGAGATCGTACGCATTTATCGGATTCTCTGCGGTGCAACATTAAAAAAAAGTTTCTGCCCGTATAATCGAAGACTAGGACAACTTTTTCTGATAGAAGACAGAACAAGGGGATCGTTTCAAATGATTTGACGATAATCATGGGAAGTGAGAGATACAAAACTGAGATCTATTGATTAAGGTGGATTATAGCCCCGTGTTTTTTTACGTATTGTACGTTGTGAGCGACAAATAATTAAATCCACCATATTGAGTCTTACCTTGATCAAGCGCCCGACAGATGGGCTTAATCCTCTAAATATGAGAATGGTGTACGATGTCTCATAGTCGGCCCCGCCCGACTTTCTTTTACTTGTTTCAGTAAAGAGCCACTTTTGAAAGGCTTAGTTCAGATAAAGGGTATTTACAATATCGGAAAAGTTCTGTGAGATTTCCGTAATGAAGCATATTTGAATATATGTCTAAAATGCGCAACACCAAGAAAAGTCAAGCTTTCGTGCGGGACTCTAAAAATAAAGTTCCAAATGAAAAACGCAGAAAAATCTTCGATAATCTGGGAAAACTGTTGATTCTGTTTAAAAGATGCTGCTTAAAAGATTTTAATACTGATATGGCTATAGTAGTTGATATATATGATGTTGGTATAGAAAAGAACGACTGATATCATTGTGGCGATAGTAGTTGTTATATACGACGGTTGCTATATATATTTGTAGCCTAGGCAATAGGCTAGGCGCCTTCTGAAATTTTCATTGGAAAGTTTGACATTTTTTAGCATAAACGTACTCAGACCGTTTTGACGTACGACCACCATTTGAGTTGTTTACAGTGACTTGAAAAATCAATTTGGCAAAAAATGGAATTAACGCGTGAACATTTGCGTGCGATCATTTATCATTACTTTCGACGTGGATTATCAGGACAAGAGTGCATCGATGAACTTAAATATTTATGTGGCGATGAAAAACTGGTTTAATGAATTCAATCGTGGCCGACGCGCGCTCAAAGACGAAGGTCGTGAAGGCCGTCCAAAAACGGCCGTTGTGCCAGAGAACATTGATGCCGTGCGTGAACTGATACTGCAAGATCCTCATGTGACATACCGTGAGATAGAGGCATCCTTGGGCATTTCTTTGACCAGCATACATTCGATATTACATGAACACCTGGCCTTAAAAAGGTTTGTTCTCGTTGGATCCCGCACAATTTGACAATCGTTGAAAAAAATGCTCGTGTCGATTGGTGCAAAGAAATTTTGAAAAAATACGATTGCGGTGCTTTAAAAGGCGTTTATAAGATCGTGACAGGCGACGAATTATGGACCTATGCGTATGAGTCCGCAACAAAACAGCAATCGATCGAGTGGGTCTTCAACGACGAGCCAAATCTAACGAAAGTTGTACGTGGAAGAAGCACTTCAAAGCAAATGGTCGCCTGTTTCTTCGGCAAAACTGGTCATGTGGCGACGGTTCCGTAGGAGGTCAATTCTGAGTGGTACACCACAATTTGTCTTCGGAGAAATTTGAAAATCGAACAAGAGAAGAGGAATCATTGTGCACCATGAGCTCTTACACATCGGCTCAAAGAAGCGCCTTTTGGACCGGCCAAAACGTCGAATTGATGGTCATGCGCCGTACAGCCCTGACTTGGCACCCAATTACTTCTTTTGTTCCCGCACATCAAGAAAAAAATGCGTCGTCAACGATTTTCATCGCCAGAAGATGCTGTTGAAGCGTTCAAAACCCATGTTTTGGAGATGTCTCAATCGGAGTGGAAAAAGTGCTTCGACAATTGGTTTGAGCGCATGCAAAAGTGTAAAAGTCATCAAGAAAAAATTAGTCGTCAACGATTTTCGTCGCCAGAAGATGCTGTTGAAGCGTTCAAAAACCATGTTTTGGTGATGTCTCAATCGGAGTGGAAAAAGTGCTTCGACAATTGGTTTGAGCGCATGCAAAAGTGTAAAAGTCATGCTGGAGAATACTTTGAAAAACAATAAAACCATTTTTGATGATAAATATTCGCATTTTCATTATTAGGCCTGATATATATATATATATATATATATATATATATATATATATATATATATATATATATATATATATATATATATATATATATATACGGTGACCACAGTGTAACAATATATATATATATATATATATATATATATATATATATATATATATATATATATATATATATATATATATATATATATATATATATATATATATATATATATATATATATATATATATATATATATATATATATATATATATATATATATATATATATATATATATATATATATATATATATATATATATATATATATATATATATATATATATATATATATATATATATATATATATGTATATATATATATATATATAACAGCCCTCGTATGTTGTTGATATGGAAAGGAATACGCCATGATGGAAAAAGTAGGCATTGCCACGCCATCTTGAAAAAACTCGTCTTAAAAACATACAAAGTTTGTCGCCAGACTACATCAGAATCTCCCTATCTTGAGCACAACATTATAAGGAGACTGATGTATTTGAAGAGATATAAGGAAAACTTACTAATTTCCTGGTTGAATCACATGCACTACAAGTAATTGTGGCCTTATCAAATCTTTAGTGAATGAAAACCAAACCTCGTAGGTAGTGCGATCATTTGAAATAAAAGAACTAGACAATATTTTCCGGGAGCTAATTTAAGACACTAAAGGGGCAATAATGACAAGGCTTAAGCAAAAGTTTTTACTTAGTTTGTCTTGGTGTCACATGATGCGAATATAAAGAAACAGAACTGTCTTTTTTCCCAGGGTAAGAAAATTGAACCATAATACGGCAAAAGACTGCAGATCTATAACATCATCATCGCTTTTTCTGATAACTCTGGACAGGAAAGTAGACTCTAGTGGAAAGGAAACAAATCTCAGGCTGTTAATAAGGCATATTACGCTTTCATGAAAGGTAAATCATTGGAAACATCAAACAGCAAAAGTCGGCTTTGTACCTTTAAAAATTCCTACATAAGTATTCTTCGTTATGTTGAGCAATAAGTCGGTTGCAGATAGTCTGACAAATATTAACAATAAACTTTTGTAAATATTTTTTAAAGTAATTAAGTATCCTTCTAATTGAGTAAGGAATAGTACAATTCCTCCGAAATTAAATGTATTGACTTTGTGTTAAAAACACCATAACAGCTATTGTTATCAATGAAATGTTTCGCAAAAATTCATTGAATAATAAAAATAATTATGTTAATAAATGAAGAAAAATCAACAAGAGAAAAATACTTACGCATGTACATACGTACATTAGGGAAAGTCAGACGTTCCTGCTAGAGCCGAAGTGAATACCAGTTTCTGCGTTATATAATTTTCCGGAGGTGTTTTCGTGGTTATCCTGTTTTTTAAACCTGATTTTGTTAAAGTAAACTGCAGTGCTGTATTGTACTGGACTGTCACACCATGGCTCAAATCACTTAAAGCAGCCAGAAATGTTTTATACCCTATATCATATGATTTAATAGTGGGCGGGGCCAAGCCCCCTTTAAACATTTTAGCTGAATGAAATAAATAGCTTGGCTATTACCGTAGAGTATATAAGTATTATATAATAATTAGACAAATGAACGTGGCACCTCCTACAGAACCATGAACTTAAAAAGATCGAACGAAACACATTCCGAAAGAAAAGTGGGAGGAGCCATTCCCACTTAAGGGCATAGTCGGGCAAATATAAAATCTTGTATGCTAAAAAATTGGAGTATAGTGCGTGACACCGCTTGTAGTACTTGAAACATCCTAGAGAACAATTCAAGACTTTACTGTGAAAAAATTGGACAAGGGGATGTAGGATTTTCCAAATATTAAAATTTGTACCACGCACCCTACTCCAGTATTTTTTATTATAAAGTCTTTTATAATTACCTGACCTTGCCCTAAAGTAGGCATGACTTTTCCCACTTTTCTTTCGTAATGTGTTTCGATCGATCTTTTTATGTTCATGGTTGTGTAGGAGGTGCCACGTCCACTTGTTCAATTTTTCTATAATGTACGATACAATTACTGCCAAGTTATTGATTTCATTCTGCTTAAATGTTTAAAGGGGGCTTGCCAACGCCCACTTTTTAATCATATGATAGAGGGTATAAAAACATTCTGGCTGTCTTTCTTGCCCTGAACTATAAAGAGCTATACTTCGTAAACTAATAATGATCTGACAATAGTAGTAGGTATATATGATGTTTGTACTAAAAGAAACACTCATCGAAGGAAAAGTAGCAACATCCCCTTAAAAACAGTAAACAAAACAAAAACAATGACTAGGCAATTATTATGGACTATATTACGGAAAAATTGGACTACACGCAGAGAAAAGATATGGTTACACTATGGTCACCGCAACAATAGTATGTTCTCTACAATAAAAGCATGTTCGTCGCAACCATAGTATTGTTTTATAAATTTCATTTTCAACACAGTATGATTGCGGCAATATTAGTATTGTTGAAATGTAACAATAGTATTATTGCCAAATTTAGAAATGAAAATATGGTTGTAGCAACCATATAAACATGGTTGGTGCAACAAAAGTATTGTTGTTTAAAATTTACGTTAACAAAAATATGATTACGGCAATCATACAGTATGGTTGTGACTATGAACATAACAAAACAGGTTTTGTAGAGCATACATGTTTGTGTGTGCGTATGTTTTTTTGATATACAAAAAAAACACATACACACGATACAATGAATGGTTGCTGTCCATTAAAAAAACAACAACAATCGGAAGGTAGTTTGAGGGACTTTTATTGTGTTTACTTTGTTCAGTGAAATACTCTAATAACGACTGGTTCTCGTTTATTTAAAATCTGCCTGCACTTAAGTATATAGCCATTGATCATGGTTTAATCACATTCGTTACTTGGTGTCTACGGATGGTGAAGTAGCATTCACCTCTGCTGGCAACTAAAAGTATTTTTGACCGATGGAATATATATTTTGGTTTCCTGAATGAAATGTTTAATAAAAACATGGCTTTAATTCTGGCTATGAACTAATAGTAATGCAATTTAATTTAATAAAAACAATTTAATAAAAACCTCTATTTTTGAATAACAACAATAACCAATCATAATAAATAATTTTGGGGAATCATACTATGGTAGTGGGGATCATAGTATGGTTGCGTGTGAATCATACTATGGTTGTGAGGATCATACTATGGTTGTATGAGAAACATACTATGGTTGTGAGGATCATACTATGGTTGTTGGGATCATAGTATGGTTATGTGTGAATCATACTATTGTTGTGAGGATCATAATATTGTTGTGTCACAACCATATACCCAACAATAGTATGATCCTCTTCGAATATTGTCACCCCAACCATACTTTTTTTCTGCGTGTACGTGGCTTGGCACTGCCATGCAACCCACATCTTGAATAAAGAGTATCTTATAAACTATTACAGATATGAAGATGATATTTTTAATATATGGTGCTGGAATCGATCTAACAACATCCAGGAGAAAAGTGGGAGGTTACACACCCCTTTACTAAATTCTCGTTTACGGCCAAACTAATAGAATGATCGTCAGAATGATAATCAATGACTGGGGAATTATAAAAGACTATACTGAGAAACCATTGGACATGGTTAGCTGGCAACGCCCACTCAACCTTGAATTTTAAAAGGTTATATTTCGTAAACTTATACTGCTAGGACAAAAGTAGTTGGTAAATACTGGTACAAAGTGGAAAACACCCTGATAGAAAAGTGGCCACTCCACTTTGGTAACATTTTTATAAAGGGTAATCAAACTGGAGGTATTGTTTTAAAAGTGTTTTTTCACAAACTACTCGGGAGTTCTATTAAACTTCTTGTTTTCCAATTTTATCATGGAAAAACTTACACCGCAAAGACCATGGTTTGGTGTTGTTTATGGGCTAGTGGAATCATCGGTCCATGTTTTTTCAAGAATGATGATGGCCGCATATTAACTGTGAGTGGTGCTCGCTATCGCGCCTTGATATTTGAATTTTTGCTAAATGAAATTGAAGTCCGTAATCTTGACCACATTTGGTTTCAACAAGACGGTGCCACTTAAAGAGGTCATTTCGAATAGCTGTTATTTTTCTTGGACCAATGAGTTGGCCGGCTAGATCGTGTGATATCACAATGTTAGATTTTTTCTGTGAGACTACGTAAAATCCAAAGTCTATGCTGACAAGCCAGGTACGATTCAGATTTTGAAAGCCAACGCGTGTCATAAACGCCATACCCGCTAAAAAAAACCCTAGTATCAATTTAAAGCGCATTGATGCTTTGCCATAACTAACTATCCTCGTACGTCATGAGTACATTCCTTCCTCCTTTATAAAGCTTTGCCAATTGATTTTTTTAACTTTAAATTTTTCTCATATTCTTGATTTAATCGCACGCATTATGGTAATTTGTTTCTCGACAATTTTTTTTAAAATTTTAGAAATTTAATTAGTTTATTTGACAGATTTGTCAAAAAGACAACTATGGTAGTTTTTTTTTCGTAGCCACTTTTTAAGCAAACATTGTTCCAAGGTGGTTTGAATCAAAAAACTATAGTTTGATGTCAGATGTTTTACAGTTTGGGTTAAATGCCTTCATAATTGAAACAATTTAAAAAAAAACTTACCCTAATGTACTAGCTCTGAAATAAATATGAGATGATGTATATGTGTATTATTCGAATATGTATGTGCATATAAGTCCAATTAATAGCGTTTACATTGGTCTGGTTTGCTGCTGCACAGTATAAGCTCTGACCGCATGCAGCATCAGATATCATTATTAATAAATATGGCCTTGTGAACACAGGACGGTGCATACGTACTCTACATGCGTACATTAATAATTGCATGTAAGAAAATCATTGCATAGAGGGAGACATCACTGAACTGGCCTGAGCAAAAAATGAAAGCTATAAGGGTTTCATACTCAAGTTCCCATCAGGGAACAGACTGCAAAAATGCTCTTAGATCAGTATGCTAGGCACAATAATATTGCATAAAATTGATGCATTTTATAGAGAAATTGTTACTCGTAAGGTCGCCGGCTTTAGCGAGTTGGAATAATTTTTGGAAAATTTTTAGATCTTCTTTTCCAGAGTTAAACCTGGGTATTATGTAAATGTCGTGTACACTAACCATCGCACAAAGACGAACCACAGACATTCCAAATATGACATGCATAAACGCATAAGTGGCCTTACAAAACTTAGTAGGTTTTTAACTAATGCAAGTCAATAATGCTTTTATGGCTTCGTCAATATGCTTTAGTCATTAGAGCTACTAGTTTAAAGTTGACTTGACATATGAAAACCTAGCCAAGCCAATCATACTCTTGACATATAATTAAGAAAAATAAATATAAATTCAACAATCACTGGACTATCAAAAATATTCTAGCTTTATTTTGAAGCTACATCTATGACATTTTGTATGTATATTTGAAAATGCGTCCTTGGTTTCCCCGGCTGTGCTTCACGAGGTTGCTACGAGTACAATTTCTCTTGACTCGGGCTTCCATATGCTCATATATTTCCTTGGCATATTTAATATTCGCCTCGAGCTCCTCGAAGTCGTCGCCCTATTAGCGTAGTTGGAGAGCCAAAACAAAAAGCCTCGTAAGCGAAGATGTCTTTTGGGCAAAATCCATATCTCTGGCTAAAATTTCTAACGCTAAATTAGCAAAATCAACGCGTTCTTTATCTTTGGGCAAAATCCATATCTCTGGCTACAATTTCTAACGCTAAATTAGCAAAATCAACGCGTTTTTTTTATCGTATCAATCATATTCAAATGTTGGCTCAAATATCGCCGAAAAAGAACAAAAAACTTCATTAATTTCGGCAAGGCTAAACCTTATGGTAAACCCTCTAACATCCCTACGCTACTAAAGCGAAAAAAATATTCAGTATTTTTGGTCCTTTGGCCCAGACGTCCAACAAATTACTCCATCTTTGAATAACGTAAAATTTGCTTTAATTTGACTGCCCGTATGGGTATACTGACTATTGATTGCACGTTTTACCCACTCAGGTCGTTCTTATGGCCACATGCGCCAAAACTTTCAGATTCCTGTGCTCTTTTTATACCTAGTACGCATTTTAAACATTGTCCATCCATAAAAAATATGATTTGGTACGCAAATACTCAAAAAAGTGTACTTTTTCCGAGGTACCTGAATTGTACTTACAATCCCAAACAGATTATTGCCATAGACAAACATCATGCGAATATTCTGGAACCTAGTTTGATTATTTTGACCGCTATTGTGCTTTTAACAGAGAAATAGACGAACGTATATGTGACAGCGCATAGAGAAAGTGACCTAAGGGTAAAAAAAATAATTTTCACTTTTTTTGATGTGGACAACATCTGAGCATTGAATGAGACCGATCCCATGCCCCAAAAGTGTTCCCAGAGATATGCGCTTTTTATGGAAGTGATGGTACACCAAAGATGCACGTATTTAAATCTTTAGAATGGCTCTCCTGAACAAAACTGTTTTTTACCCTTAGGTCCATTTCAATTTTGCGCGTCACATATGGCTACATCGTCCTAGAATCTTACGACGATCAACAATTTATATTATTCGTGGGATTAATATTGTGTGCTGTTGCATACGACAAGACACATTTAGTATACCATCCACCCTTCGGTGGATGCTCTAGGGCTAAAAAAACTGGTAGCTCCCAGGCTAAAAAACTGTACTCAAGCTCAAATTTTCCACGATGAGACGAATTGCCGGCACACTGGTTCATCGATTTCAGGACATTATGCAACAAATAGTACCGGTACACACTGGCATGTTTGTGCTAATACGAGTATGCTAACGGGTGTTTTTTTATAGAGGTATAGAACTTGGAATAAATCAAAAATTAATTTTTTAAATTGACATGAATTTACTTTATGCGGAAGATTATCTTCTGTCATTATAATTTAAACGTGACTTCCAACATATGACCTTACGCCTGGCTCGGAAGTAGTCTTATCTGGAGGCCCAATTTCCGATGGTTTTTTCTAACATTTATGTTTTCGGCAATAACGTTGCGAATGTTAACCTCCAAGTGGTCAATCGTATGATGCTTTTCGACGTAGACTAGCGACTTTACATATCCCCACAAAAAATTGTCTAGCGGCGTTAAATCGCACGATCTTGGAGACCTATTCGCGGGTCCGAAACTATGCGGTTTCTAAACGTTTCCTTCAATAAATCAATTGTGGCACAAACACTACGCTCTACGGCAGCAATGACTTCTTTTGTACGCTCAGTACAACGTCTCCATGAATGTGTACTATCATTGAGAATAAATGTTCCATGGTGAATCGAAATTATTGCTCTGATGGACGATTATATTGGCCCTAAAATGGACGTGATTTTTAAAATAAATTTCCACAATTTAGAAGCGTTGTTCTGGCGTCAGACTATTCATGCTGAAATGGCAAAGCAAATATAAATCACTTGACAGCTAACAAAATCTCCGCCAGCTAAAAAAATGTTACTTAAAGTTCTTTACCTTTCTAAAGGCATATGTGGCGCTCAAAATAGAAAGGGACCGAAGGGTAAAAACCAGTTTTGTTCAGGAAAGCCATTTTAAAGATTTAAATACGTGTATCTTTGGTGTAGAATCGTTGATTTCACTTGCATAAAACGCGCATATATCTGGGATCGGTATCATTCGATGCTCAGATGTTGTCCACATCAGAAAAAAAGTGAAAATTGATTTTTTTTACCCTTAGGTCCCTTTCTATATGCGCTGTCACATATCCACTTACACCACACTCAAAATAATTTTCTAAGTCAATTTTAAGTGCCCGTCTGTTCGTCTTTTTAAATATTCTTGTAGTCAAAGTTTAGGTCAAAATATAAACCAATGTTGATGTCGGTAGGTATTAAAATTGGAGGAACCTGGATGTAGTTTGGGGGATTACACCCTTTTTAGTTCTAATCGAATTTACAGTGGTAAGTTCAACGAAATTTGGTTGGTTGCATTGCTAAAAATTCAGGAGATTGACCCAAATCCCACTTTAAAGCTGCAAATTTCATTAGATTTCAATGATATTTAGTTTGTAACTTCATTTTGGAAACAGGAATCACATTTCCGAAATTATACCAGAACGGCTCAAATCTCAATATTAAGGGTCTTACCGAACTTATAGCAGCAGCAATGACTTCTTTTGTACGAAATTTGTCGTTTTTTTTGGTATTATTGAGGAAAACATATGCAGTAGACGCTCACAAATTATAACCACTTTGTCTTTCGGGAGATTCTAATTTCCGAAAAGTTCTAATTTCTAAACGTTTTTCTATTTTTACAAAAATAAAGCGAATGCACTATTATTATCCAATTTTAAGTATTTTGTTAAGAAAAACAAAAACTTTAATAACATTTCAGTCAAATTATATCACATAAATGTTTCAAACTTAAAAGAATTCATTGAAGTAAAAGGAAATGTTCTTGCCCAACTGTTGGAATGCGGTGGCAGTGTAGCATAGCATAGTTAGTTTTTGCGTAAAATGTAACTAGAACTTTTGGTTCTAATTTCCGTATTGTCAATGCATCAAAATGCTGGTTCTAGTTTCTGCAAGTTCTAATTTCTGAGAGTTCTAATTTGTGAGCGTCTACTGTATACGATTATGGAACCTTAATCATGTGTTTAAGGTTTCATGTAGGCCGTCTCGCCCTGTCGAAAATCCAAATCCAAAATGTGCCATTAACTTTACAATTTTTTTAAAATTTTAGCTTTGGCTCTGGTACCGTAGAGACTGACAAACGGGCCAATAAGTTTGGCTTGATATACAATTTTGGCTTTGGCTCTTGGACCGTAAAGATTGATAAACAAGCCAATAAGTTTTGCTTTATATATGACTCCGATTTGTGCTCCATAAAGGCTTGCAAAACTGCTTAATATCCTGACCCTCTCACGAAAACAGTTAATTACAATTTACAATATGAGACGCGCAAAATAGAAAATAGAAAAAAGGGTAAAAACAAGTTTTGTTAAGGAGAGCCATTTAAAAGATTTACGTGTATCTTTGGTGTAGATTCGTCGACTTAACTTTCATAAAACGCGCATATCTCTGGGAGGGAACACTTTTGGGGCATTTGATCGGTCTCATTCAATGCTCAGATGTTGTCCACATCAAAAAAAAGTGAAAATTGATTTTTGGACCAAATATTTTTTAATATATTTATTGATGTATATTGTATCCAAAAAGAATCTACTTATTCGAAATGTCCTCCTTTTGCCTTTACATCCGCCTTAAGTCGCACTGGCCAATCGTCAATAGCTGCACGAACCTCGTCCATTGGAAAATTGGCCACAGCTCGAACCAAAGCAGTTTTAAGAGATCCAATGTTGGGGTATCTTTTGTGACAAACCTTGTTCCCTAAAACCGCCCACAATCTGGACTGTCTGCGCAGGCACAGAATCCTGCTGGAAAGTTTTGGAACAGGGAATTGTTAAGAGGCTTCACAACAGCTTCCAAAACGGTTTCTTGGTAAACATTGGCCGATGTTTTGACTCCTTGTTCGCAGAAATGCAGGTCAGTCACCCCATCGTAAGGGACACCCCAACAAAATATGACTGATGCTGGGTGATGACTCTTTTCCACCCTTGGGATCATTTTAGATGCTTCCTTAAATGACTGCGCATTCAATCTATCATTTTTCTTGTTAAATTTTTCTGAACGGTAAAAATTTTTTCATCGGTGAACAAAATTTTTTTGCGCAAGTTATCAGCGTGCTTCACCAAATGACGTTTGCTTTTTTCAATCCTGTTTTTTTTTTAATGCTGCAGTCAATAAATGTCCAGTACATCGTTTGAAAGCCCCCAGTCCCAAGTCTTTTTTAATGATTCGACTCATGGACTTTCTTATATTCATCTCACGGGCCATGATTTTCTGTTTTCAGAGCGGATTTCTGTGAATTCGTGATTTAATGACTTTGATGACATGCGGTGTTCGAACAGAGCGTGGGCGGCCCGACCGGTGGCGGTCTTTTACATCTCCAGTCTCCTCCAACAGTTTTATGCATCGGTAGACGAACATGCAGCTAATCCCTAGTGGCCGGAGCGTTTTGAAAATATCGCTTTTTGATTTCACACTTGAAAAGCGCTATAACAGCGATACGGTTCTCATTATCTGACCACTGACTTATCTGATGAAAGTTGAAACAATTTCAAATCCCGTTACAGACTAACGCTATTGAGGTTAGCTTTCAAAACCCATATGACATTAACTGGTTATGTTCAGTTCTACTAATTGAAATGGGTGTGTTCAATGTTGTAACAGTATTTATGTCTCTAATCGAAATCGAAATTATTCTCGCCGAAACCTTGGTACTTGCAACAATTTAACGATGCCACCTGCTTGAACGCAGAGTATAGACGTAGAAGAAACGGTTACGCCTACGAGCTTTAGCCTGACATAAATTAAGTAAAGCTGAAAAATATTGCTCTTGCAGTGACTAGGATATGTCAGTCGAATTGAAACGAACGCTCCTGTCTGATTAAATGATTAATAAAAGAACGAGTCTTCGGTGAAAGACGATGGTATTATCAAGTGATGGCAGCACGTATAATACCGAAGACTTTGGAAATCGAAAATAGAAGAATCAGCTTAAGTAGTATTTTAGAGAAATTTTGTTTTTGAACCCACTATCATCTCTATTGAAAGGCATAACAGATATTAACGTGTAGTCCCCTTGTCTTTTTTTTATCAAAAGGTGACCAATTTTTTCACTACCCTCGTTCGTCAATAATAACGCAATTGATCAATTTATCCGGGCAGTTCAGATATTCATACCCACGTTTTCGTTTTATTTCGCATCGGACGTTCGAAAAGTGCAGTAAATTATAAAACAATAATTCTTCACAACCCAACAACGCACACACAAACCTCTGCAGGATTTTTCGAACATACATCAGAAATGAGTAGATGGACAGTAAATGTGCACTCAATATAGTGATGCGATGTTTTTCACTTACATCCATAATTATGGTGCATTCTCATTCGTTCATTTGTACATTCACCCATTCATTCGTTCATTCATTTCATGGCTGGTCCTTTAAAGCGGAATCAACGAAGAGCCAAATGTATAGGGATAAAAGCAAATTAATTCTTTGAGTGAAATCAATATTTTTAAACGCATACGCTTGAATTTTTCACTTGGAGGCCATGAGTAGGCCCATTGTGATAACCATTTATGAATAAAACGGGAGATTGAAGAGAATAAAAAATGAGAGAAGGTTAAGTGAGGATTCAACGTTCTCGATCAAATTTTGCATGGTACCTTTTGAGAAACCAGAATAGAACTATTGTTTAACTGGAATACATAGACCAATATTTTGGTCTAGCGCCAATTAAAAGGTTCTTGCTGCTTTTAGAAACAACAGCTCTTAAATCACATTTTAGACCCGATTCTATCTAATTTCGCTTTAAGAGTTACCGGAAACCAGCACATATTTCTGCTGATGATTGGACAATATCGGTCGATGTTTCACGTAGCTCCCACCCAAAAATTTCCACCTGATTTAAGGTCCTGTATCTCTAGAAGGCACAAAATACAGCAGATCACGCCAAATATTTGCATGGTACGTTATGAGCGACCAGTAACGAACCGTGTTGAAACTGAAATGCTAAGGTACATACTGTACATGGGTCGTTCCCAATTTCTAAACTGGTAGTTTTTGTAGCTATATTTTACATCCGATACCTGGTAAATTTCGGATGGAGCGTTTCGAGCAATTAAAACCTATGCACGATCATATTAGACCATTTTGGTCCATGTTTTCGAAAAAGCGCAGAAAGTAAGTATGGTTGGGTTGAAAATATTCGATGAGCATCGTACTATTGCTGGGTATATTGTTTAGGCACAACAATATTCTGATCCGCACAATTACAGTGTAATCCAACCACACTATGATATCCACAACCATATGTGACAGCGCATAGTGAAAGGGACCTAAGGGTAAAAATATCAATTTTAATTTTTTTCTTTTTTTGATGTGGACAACATCTGAGCATCGAATGAGACCGATCCCATGCCCCACAAGTGTTCCCTCCCAGAGATATGTGCGTTTTATGAAATTCAAGTCGACGATTCTAAGCGCAAATAGAAAGGGACCTAATCTTTAAAATGGCTCTCCTGAACAAAACTTTTCATTAACTTTTCACTTTTTTTTGATGTGGACAACATCTGAGCACCGATGAGACCGATCCCATGCTCCTTCCAGAGATATGCGCATTTTATGAAAGTAAGGTCGACGATTCTAAGCGCATATAGAAAGGGACCTACTCTTTAAAATGGCTCTCCTGAACAAAACTGGTTTTTAACCTTAGGTCCCTTTCTATTTTGCGCGTCACATATTATGTTTTACACTCAACCATTCTATGATTCGAAAACCATTTTATGATACTATGATAATAGGGAGAAATGGTTATTAACACCTGTCTTGAATTTCTGAATGTCTCAATTAGTGAGAAATACACATGCCGGAAGTTGATTCCATATACGGACTATACGAGCGAACAACGAATTTGATACTGTATAAGTATATTGCAGTCAACTAATCAACTGGCCAATCGATAACAAATGGGTGTGAATTCTAAGAACGTCGTGTATTCCTGCCAAACAGCCTCACGTCAGGAATAAGACGACGGATTTCTTATGGACACACACCATTCATGTAACGATAGAACAGCGTCACGCAACATTCCGACGATTCTCTAGGGATACAATAGAATTAGATACCCTAATGTCGCCTATCAGAACCATCGATCTCCTTTGAACACGGTCTAGCAGATCCAAGAATGATTTTGGAGCACCTGCCAATATATGGGAGCTGTATTCCATCTTCGGCCTTATGTAAGTTGTCGCGTTATTGTAAAGATCAAAAGCGGTGAAATATTTTTGCACTGATTTAAAACGCATATGCACATGAGTGCCTCTTTCGAAATTTTGACTGCGAGGACCGCTATATATAATTCTGGCCTAATAATCAAAATGCGAATATTATCATCAAAAATGGTTTTATTGTCTTTCAATGTATTCTCCAGTATGATTAATACACTTTTTCATGCGCTCAAACCAATTGTCGAAGCACTTTTTCCACTCCTATTGAGACACCTCCAACACATAGTTTTTGAACGCTTCAACAGCATCTTCTGGCGAAGAAAATCGTTCACCGCGCATTTTTTTCTTCATGTGCAGAAATAAAAGAAGTTATGAGAAGCAATGATTCGTCTTCTTTTGTTCGTTTTTCGAATTTCTCCGAAGACTCGTAAAGTTTTGAAGTTATCGTCTAAGGGACCACTTACTTGTTTTATAAGCGTGAACACGCCCTATATGTGGCTTGTAGAGCTAAAACACATACAATTGTATGTGTGGGGGTCATTTCTAAATAGATACTACTTTCAAAGTCTTACTTCTTATTTTTGGCAAATTTCATGAAGATTGGGAACAATTGCGATCTGTAAAGCAGACAGCCGGGCAGACATCTATCGTTAAATTAAATCAACTGCACACAAAAAAAAATTATTTGGAAATCGGTTGGAATTACAGTGATTCGGTTGCAAAGTAAGAAATTCGGTTGCAAACACCAAATGTTTGTTGTCGTAATAGATATTCGGTTGGAAATACCGAATGATGATCAACGTACTGTACTATTGATCGGTCATACCAATGAAAGCCGCAGAAGTTATTTAGCTGCCACAACTGGCCGCAACCAACCAATAGTTATGCAAATATTTTGTTGTCGTAACCAATAATTCGTGATAATAACTAAAACTTCCTCAAACCAAAAAAAGGGGTTGTTTAATGGTATTTTTTTAAATAAAATTATTCAATTAATACCGACTTGAAGCCATAGTTTAACCCAATTTTCTCATCCTTTATCTTTACTACATTTTACTCGTCATTACCCTCCCTTTGAGTACTTTAATGGTAAAGCAAACAGTTTGCTAACTCTGGCTAATCTTTAATTTTGTAGATCGAAAAATTTTCTTCTGAAGGTTCGGGTACTTGGTACGTTGCACCGATAATACTGTTCCAATTAGTGAAAATCACAGAGCACCAGCTAATATTTGGTTGTACTGATCGAATACTCGAAGTGCATTTAACCTCAAACATTCGAATGGCAAAAAATTTGGTTGTGGCAACGAATCTGTTCTCTGTGTGTGGTCACTCGATAGGTTCACTTAAAGGTTGGCCTTTCTAAAGCCTTTTAGTAAAATTTAAAATTGTCTAAGCTTTTACATACAACAACCAAAAACCGATAAACCCGACAGCAGAAGACAGGATAAAGTTACATTTCGGGTTTAAATTATTTTTAAGAAAGCGACTGTATGCTTGGGAAATAAAAACCGGATTGTCGGTTTTCGGTTTCAGTTTTGGACGCTCTAATCCATATATTCTACGAGTATTAGGAACAACGGATTTTAATTAGCAACCGCCTGCATAAATATGTCTTTCACCGACACCAATATTCATTCAGTTTTTCATCGTGAAACACAGAAAGAAACCATCCAATGATTCAAACTGATTCAGACTTTATTCTGATTGCCTTTCCCAGTTCCCGGCAATAAACTTGCAACCACATATTCACACCACTACACAATAGAACCACCACACTTTATTATTATTATGGTTGTATGTGTATATGGCAGCAGCATGTGGCAAACTAAGCGGGGTCTAGTATATTGTATTGGTTTTGCAAAACACCTAGATGCACACAGAGGGACTTGCTCTTAGTCTGGTTTGGGGCAACAACTTTTTGCCACTCGCCAATACACACAAAAACACGCTCCACTCACACGCTCTGCTTATCTGGTTGGCAGTATTTTCGAAACCAAAAATATTGCAATCATCCTTAAGCCAACATCCTGCCCGCCAGTTGTGTTCGCAGCATCAGCAGCACTGGCAGCAGTACCGCACCATAACCATAACCTAACAAATCCAATCATATGTTCAGCGAGGTCTGTGATGTTCAACGTCATCGTCATCACCATCAACAACATCAACAACGTTTCGTGCGTTAGAGGAAGTTTGCGAGCTGAAAGGAAGAGGGCGTTTAGCAAAAGCTTTTTGCATTGACGTTCAGTTTGTCTATTGTTTGACTGTTTGCTAGCCGCGCTTTTTGCGCAAAGACGGGATGCCATTGACGCCGTTGCTTTTTTGACTGCAAAAAACAACAATAACAGAAAAACGGAAATTTTAGATGAAGTGCATCACCCAAGAAAACATACATGGCCCTTCTTCAAACAACCACACATTTTTGCATATTTACATTTACACTTTGTGGCAACACTTTTACGCATGTGCGTGTATGCACATGTAACTCACAAAACGATTTAGAAGCGCGAGCTCTCGCCTCAAAGTGGGATGCATATAGATGTATTTGTATACCCCACTCTACACAGCGATATAGAGTACTATGACTTTACTCAAGATCATTCCCACATCTAATTTCCTTACAGACTTGGGTTGTGTACTAAAGACTTGAAGTTGCCTGTACTAAAGACTATTACAAGATCAAAAGTCGATCTTTCGACTTTTTAGTACTAAAAGTTCCTTAAAGTCGACTTTTGTCTTAAGAGAGGTAAAAATGCAATATTTTGAAAAAAAAACACAAGTTCTCTTCCTATTAAAAACATTTATTTAAGAAAGTAGGAGTTATTATAATTAACAAACATCAGGAAATTCAAGTAGTTTGTAAATAAGTAACATTTAAAGTTATTTTAAAACAAAATTTTTTGGAGAAATTTAGCTCCGAAGCACCCACGATATCTCCATTTCAACAACGGGTAAATGAGGGTCAATAGTTATTCGAGCATTTCAGTTTACGGGGTTTATCCGTTCGCCTTAAAATATACTTAGTAAGGACATAAATACTGTTACAACATTGAACACACCCATTTCAATAGTAGAACTGAACATAACCTGTTAATGGGTTTTGAAAGCTAACCTCAATAGCGTTAGTCTGTAACGGGATTTTAAAATTGTTTCAACTTTCATCATGGAGTGGTCAGATAATATGAACCGTATCGCTGTAATAGCGCTTTTCAAGTGTGAAAAAGCGATATTTTCAAAACGCTCCGGCCACTAGGGATAAGCCGCATGTTCGTCTACCGTCGTACAACTGTTTGAGGAAACCGGAGATGTAAAAGACCGCCACCGGTCGGGCCGCCCACGCTCTGTTCGAACATCGCATGTCATCAAAGCCGTTAAATCAAGAATTCACAGAATCCCGCCCCGAAAACAGAAAATCGTGGCCCGTGAGAGGAATATCACGCAAAAGTCCATGAGTCGAATCATTAAAAAAGACTTGAGACTTGGGGCTTTCAAACGACCGTACGTACTGGACATTTATTGACTGCAGCTTTAAAAAAAAAATAGGATTGAAATATGCAAACGTCTTTTGGTGAAGCACGCTGATAACTTGCACAGAAAAATTTTGTTCACCGATGAAAAAATTGTTACCGTTCAGGAAAAATTTAACAAGCAAAATGAGAGAGTGTATGCGAGGTCATCTACACGCATAAAAAAGTATGGTTGGGGTAACCATATTCGAAGAGCATCATACTATTGTTGGTTATATGGTTGTGGCACAACAATATTATGATCATCACAACAATAGTATGGTTCACACACAACCATACTATGATCCCCATAACAATATTATGGTCCTCACAACAATATATCACACACAACCATACTATGATCCCCACAACAATAGTATGATTCACACTCAAACATACTATGATCTCCATAACCATATTATGATCCTTACAACCATAGTATGTTGCACATACAACCATAGTATGATCCTTAGAACCATAGTATGACTTACACACAACCATGCTATGAGCGCCAATTTTTTTTGTAAATATTGGGTTAAGTTGTTATTCAACAAAAGAGATTTTTATTAAATAAGTTATGTAAAGATACATAAAACTCTTTATAAAGGGAGTAATATATTTAACAGTAGAAACAATTCATTTATTAACAATATTTCAGTTATACTAATCCGTAGTTTGTTTTGAAAAAAATTAATTTATATCTAGAAACTACTATTATTGCGTAAGATTCGTAAAAATAACATTGTCAAATTAAAAATAAATTACGATTTTGCTTATATGATTGCTGTCATCATGTTATTGTTAACGTAAAACCCATGAAACAATACTTTTGTCCCACCAACCATATTTATATTGTTGCTACAGCCATATTTTCATTTTTTAATTTGGCAACAATGCTTTTGTTACATTTCAACAATATTAATCTTGCCGAAGTCATACTACTGTCAAAATTAAATTCAAAAAACAATACTAAGGTTTCGACAACCATACTTTAATTGCGGAGAACATACTATTGTAAGCTATTGTAACCAATGGTGGGAAAGGGTCATCACCCAGCTTCAGTCATGGTTTGGTGAGGTGTCTCTAACGATGGGGTCACTGACCTGCATTTCTGCGAACAAGGTGTCAAAACATCGGATAAAGTGTACCAAGAAACCGTTTTGGAAGCTGTTGTGAAGCTTCTTAACAAGTCCCTGTTCCAAAACCAGCCATGGAGTTTCCAGCAGGATTCTGCGCCGGCCCATAAGACTAAAACGTCCCAGGCCTGGCTTCGAAACAATTTAACAGCTTGAATTTCCTCTGTAGAATGGCCCTCAGGCAGTCCAGATTTGAAGCCATTGGATTACAAATTGTGGGCGGTTTTAGAGGGCAAGGTTTGCCACAAAATGGACGAGGTTCTTGCAGCTATTGACGATTGGCCAGTGCGACTCAAGGCGTGTGTAAAGGCAAAATGAGGCCATTTCGAATAAGTAGATTCTTTTTGGATACAATTTACATCAATAAATGGTCCAAAAACAGTCAGTACTTTTTGTTGTACAGCATAAAAGGTGTATAACAGTATTAATGTCCCTTGTAAGTATATATCCAAAAGTAAAAGCCCACCACTTTCAAAACATTGAATCGCTTCTTTCATAAACAATGAGAAAATTTAGTTAATTTGAGGTTATAGTGAATATATTTTTCTGATCCAGTTTTGACCCCATCGCGTTTCGGAGACAGTTTCTAATAGTAGTACCGAATACTACTGAATATTAACAATGAATTACACCCGTTTAATACCACTAAGCTCTTACGTTTGATATGCCAAATAGATGCATTCTTTTAAAGGACAATAAATACTTTTGAAAATAGAACGATTTTCGTTTTTCCATTTTTCCTCACACAAAACCTCTTCACACACACATATTCATAGAAGTAAAAGTGTATGTATTTATGTTTGCCTATGTATGCACGAAGAATACACACTAGGGTGGAGTGAAAACATGCTTTTTTTATAATTTGAAAAAGTTAACCTCGGAAAGAGATGTAGTCTGGGGTCCTAAAGAGGGGAAAAATAAAGAAAAAAATTTAAAAAAATTTTTAGGGGTCGCGCCACTCCCTAGAAATTTGGAAATTATCGCTATTTTGGCGTTGATTTTAGAAAAATCCTAAAAATTAACGACTTAACTTATTCGAAATTTAAAAGTTTGAGCTTGTTCAGTGCCCAAACAAAAGTATTTGAGGCAAATATGAGGATAATCGACTAATATTTGTAGCTTTGGTGGCGATTTCATTGTTCAGTCAATTTTCTGAAGAAGGGACGATTTGACTTATTTTACTTTTTGAAATTTTTGAACAATGAGAAAAATTTTTTTAAATTTTTTCATGCCCTTATTTCATTGTTTACGCTATTGCAAACATTTATTGACATACAACTTTTTAGGATTTTTCTAAAATCAACGCCAAAATAGCGATAATTTCCAAATTTCGAGGGAGTGGCGCGACCCCTAAAAATTTTTTTAATTTTTTTTCTTTATTTTTCCCCTTTTTAGGACCCCAGACTACATCTCTTTCCGAGGTTAACTTTTTTTTTTTGAATTTCACTCCACCCTAATACACACCCATACATCCATAGACAAATATGATTTATAGCTGATGTTTATTTAGAACAAATTATACCTGTATTTGCATGATAATACTACCAACTGGGATTTCTACATATCTTGTATTGTACTTATGACAGGTGTCTGTCTGTCGGTACATGTCGTCGTATGAATATCATCATTTCTGTATATGTGACAGCGCATAGAGAAAGGGACCTAAGGGTAAAAACCAGTTTTGTTCAGGAGAGCCATTTTAAAGATTTAAATACGTGTATCTTTGGTGTACCATCGCTTTAATAAAACGCGCATATCTCTGAGAGGGAAGACTTTTGGGGCATGGGGTCGGTCTCATTCGATGCTCAAATGTTGTCCACAACAAAAAAAAAAGTGAAAAATTATTTTTTTACTCTTAGGTCCCTTTCTCTATGCGCTGTCACATATGTTCTTGCAAACTGTATAAAAGACCTTTTATTTACCTCGAAATGAGTAAGTAGAACACAATCGGAATATTTGTAAATTTATTAAAATATTAAAAATTCATTGAAAAACTATACAAGTCTAGAAAATCATACATTGTCAAAGGCTGCCATGAAAATAATTTTATAGAATATTATTAAGTTTTTAATGAAGATTATTCTTAGAACAAAGAACAAATATATAGAATGGGTGCGCATCATACATTATATACATCAATAAATATATTAAAAAATATTTATTCCAAAATCATTCAGTACTTTTTATTTTACAGCATAAAACGTGTGTAAAACAGTATTTATGACCTACTAAGTACTTTTAGGTACTTCTATTTGTCATCTTTACGCAAGGGCTATATTTAAAAATGTAGTTCTGTATGACCGATTTTAATCTAATCTTATTACTGATCTACTCATATTTCATCAAGATGTATGAAGTATGTGGCTTCAAGAGCTGAAGAAAATTAATCGACTGAACAATTCTCCCATTTTTATTTCGTCTATCCTTGGCTCAAAGGAACTTGTTTGTTCCAAATTTCATAAGGAACAGACTTTTAGTTTAATATCAAGCTTTAGATAGCCTTTTAGGGATAGATAGATAGCATTTAAAACCAACAAAATGCGATTTTCTGAACACACCGGCATTTTAAACACTTCCAATGTTAAGTTTAATATTCGTCTGTTATTAAGCATTTCACAGCGCCCAAAATAGCACCTAATTGCCAACAGGATCATTCGTTTTATACATTGCTGACATTTTTTTTTGACTAATAGCAGATTCGAGGTATACACACTCCTATATAAACATGACGTTGCAATTGTCAATCTAAACTATATCGCCTGTTTTTAGTTTTAACTACTATCCAGAACTAGCCAGCATGATTTTCTAAAAAATGTAGTTACAATATGGTCACGACAACAATAGTATGTTCTCTGCAATGAAAGTATGATTGTCGCAACTACAGTATAGTTTTTTGAATTTTATTTTGACAATAGTATGATTGCCGCAATATTAATATTGTTGAAATGTAACAATAGTATTGTTGCCAAATTTAAAAATGAGAATATGGTTGTAGCAACAATATAAATATGGTGGTGCTACAGAAGTATTGTTTTTTGGGTTCTATGTTAACCATAATATGATTACGGCAATCATACCAGCAAAATCTTATTTTTTTTAATTCACAATGTTATTGTGACAAGTCTTACGCAATAATAGTATATTCTATATGTAAATAATTTTTTTTTTTAAAATAAACTACTTTGGATTAGTAAGAGTATAACAGATATATTTTTAATAAGTTAATTTTTTCTACTGTTAAATAAGTGAATCCTATTATTTAGAGTTTAATGTAGTTTTACATAATTTATTTAATAAAAAACCCTATTGTTGAATAGAAACTTAACCTAATCCTAACGAAGGATTTTGGGGATCATAGTATGATTGTGTGTGAGTCATACTATGGTTGTGATGATCGTACTATGGTTGTATGCTAAACAAACTATAATTAATAGAATCATAGTATGGTTGTGGGGATCATAGTATTGTTGAGTGTGAATAAAAATATGGTTGTGGGGCCAATTATAGTTGTGTGTGAATAATTCTATTGTTGAGAGGACCATATTATTATTGTTGGGATCATAGTATGGCTGTGTGTGAACCATACTATAGTTGTGATGATTATAATATTGTTGTGCCGCAACCATATACCCAACAATAGTATGATCCTCTTCGAATATTGTCACCCCAACCATACTTTTTTTCTGCGTGAAGTTACCAGCAGCAGCCATATTAAGGACGGTTCTATCAATGTCTATCTAAAGGCTCCGAACTTTATCAATTTCGAACTTGCTCAACATTTCACTTGCTTAATGATAATATCAGCATTGGCCGCCAGGCACATGTTGCATTCGGTATAACGCCTCAAGCTACAAGAGCGTTTGTTAAACCAGAAAATTCCTAAAATAAATCATGTCATTCGAATGTTCTCGCCGCATAGTATATTGGGCTTTCACAATCACAGCTCGTGTATTGGGCTGCCACAATCACAACTCGCATATAGCGCCAGCTAAAGCTGTTCTCGTTGCACCAACGCGGCTCGTGGATAAGAAACGTACTCGTATTCTTGTGGCTGGCAACGAGGAAATTATGTCACCAGCAGCTGACGGTTTTTTAAAATGCTTACAACAACACAGGGCAATGATGGTTTACATATGTACTCATGTAGGTTCACATGTGCATACTCGTATGTACATAAAACACACATGTTTGCGCTTTTAATAAATAATAAATATTTCATAAAATGTTAACTTTTCTACTGCGGCTGGCTGCTGGCGGTGCTGCTCAGTCGCCCGCATGTAAGTTTGTTGCATGTTTAGCGAGTTCGTACATGGTGCAAACATGCCATCACAACTTTCAACTGATGTCGGGTGATTTTTCTTTTGCGCCCAGCGTGAGCGTGCAAATGATATGAACATTTTTCAAAATGTGGTTTTGAGGTTGCACAAAAGATACCGATAGCATATTTATTCTTGGTGTTTCGCAGTGAGGTGGCAGAAGAAGAGAGCAGAAGAATGAATGAATGAACCGATATTGATTTCCACATTGGATGTTAAATTTTTAATCATCTTTGAGAATATACCCCGATACGATATGAATACGGATCAATTGAAGAACTTGCCTTCCGGAGTTTTTACGCACATATTTGCTTATTGGGAAAACAAGAAATTGTTTACCAGCTGTAAGATATTTTCAGTCTAGGTGGACATTTTGGAAGTATTTAAAGCCATGGTAGTGAAAAGTATATATGTGAGGCGCAAAATAGGAAGAGACCTAAGGTTAATAACCAGTTTTGTTCAGGAGAGCCATTTTAAAGATTAGGTCCCTTTCTATTTGCGCTTTCACTTTCATAAAACGCGCATATCTCTGGGAGATAACACTTTTTGGGCATGGGATCGGTCTCATTCGATGCTCAGATGTTGTCCACATCATAAAAAAAGAAAAAAAAAGAAAAATTGATTTGTTTACCCTTAGGTTCCTTTCTCAATGATGGTCACATATTCAAATACGTGGAATAATTTTTTAATGGTAAATTTAACGGTACTTAAAGGTGTAACCTGATTATAAATACAGGCGTTCTAGAACTCCCATATTACGTCCAACTTCCTCCAAATTTGGTTTATTATGCAGGGTGGCTAATGCATATTGCTTCATTAAGAAACTCAAATAGCTTTTGTTCAGTGTATAGAATTCATTTTTCTTTTGTTCATGTTAAAGCTTATTCAATTATTTTAAATATAGCTTAATTTGTTTCAAAAATAATGGAAAATAAATGCTCCCCCCACCCCGCGCTCGTTGATGCATGTGTGGCTTCTGACCAAAAAGTTGTTCATTATTGCTTAAATAGTTGAGATAGGGATAGCCGCAATTGTTTCTCAAATTCCTTTGGTTCATTCAAATTTGTTCGGTTCCTTTGTCGACTTCCTGTTTGCAATAAGCTCACAAGAAAAAGTCAGGTGCAGTAAGGTCAGGCGGCCTGGGGGGCCAACGAAATGTGGAGTTTCTGGATATCAGCTTATTGGAAACTTTTCGTCGCAATTCCGTCATAAAAGGCCGGGCCGGGCTATGTGAGGAGTTGCACCATCTTGCTGAAACCACACAGAGTTGAAAGAAATTCTCACTCGGCATTATTCTGGATAGAAAAACTCTCTCAACATACTCAAGTTACGGTGTCCAGTAATCGTAACGGTGTTGCCGTTTTATTCGAAGAAGTAGGGGTGACAGCGTGATGAAACTGCACACCGCACTGTGACACGAAGTGAATGCAATTCCGTCTCATAGAGTATCTGTGGGTGGGAAGCACTCCATATTTGACCATATTGGACCTCGTCAGACATGAAAAGACAATTCAACTTGTTTTCGTCCTCTTCCACTATTTGAGTCGTTTCCGGCAAAATTCCAAGCGAATCGTGAAGTCAGCTGCATTCAGTTTGTTGGCCATTTGAATTTAATATGGCAATAAGTCTTAATCTTTGTGCATAATTGACTGAAATGACTGTCTTCTTATACCCATTAGAGCAGATAAGCTTCTTGGGGAAATTCTTAGATTGTTTCGTATGGCAGCAGCTTTATAAGGACTACTGTGGACAGCAGCAATTGTTTCCTCCTTCCGAGCTATAGGGCTACGACGGTAAGGTCTTCTGTGGACTGTCCCATGCTCGGAAAAAATATTAACAAGTCTCATTGTGGTCCATCTGCTAGGAGGATTGCCGCCAAACGAGCGCCTTTACTCTATTTCAACCGAAAATACGGTGCGTGATGGGGGCAGATCCAAATTCTGGTTTCAGTTATCCATTTTTGTTAAATCTTAAAGTCATTCTGCAAAATAAAAAAAAAACGTACCAGATTCAATAAATAGAAAAAAAGTTATACATGTTTATTTTGGTAGTGGCTTTTATCAGCCACCCTGTTCCTGTATTCTCACAAACCGAAATACTTCCTTACAATTAAGATTCGGGTAAATATGGGACTCGAGTGGGCCAAAAAAATCGGTCCCCTTTAATTGTAGACATATCGGGTATAAAAGAACATATAACACATTAGATCTACGACTCGTCTAAATGTATGGCCTTGACCTGATCTAAGATCCCTAGGGCGATGAGTAAGTAAGACCTTTCGAACATAGCGATATGAAATATCCTCACGAAACGAAATATGGCATTATTTTTACGATTTTGCTGAATTGGAGGCCTTGAACTATGGGCGTGCTCTATGGGTCCTGGGCCCAAAAGCATTCCCATTTTCCTTCCACTCAAAATATGTGATAACATTAAAGATTTGGGGCAATTTTGGACTCGGCTCATTTGAAACCTAGGATGAAATGTCATGACCTTTAGATCCAGAGGATATTCGAAAACATTAAACTATTAGGTCCGATTTTAACACTGTTGATTAGTGGCCGCCTGTAAACTTCTCTAAGATATTTGTCCAGAATCGATGAGCCTTAAGGATTTGCGGATTATAAAATCTCAAAAACGCTTTTGCAACGATGTGGACCCATTTCAATAGGGTTCATATTCAGTATAAACCATCATAATCTGCAAAGTTTATAAAGAACTGTCCTTATGCTACGACAATCGGTAAGGAGGCGAAAAAAATGCATTATTGGAATCGGATAGTGGTTACAAACGATCCCTATTCGTTTTAGATTTTACATATATCATTAACTTATCGAGTACCGTCAGTACCTTAATGTGGTGTAGGGAATTAAAACCACCTGGAAATTGTTGATAGTAAACATCTTCTACGAGTGTTGCTATATATATTTCTGGCCTAAGCAACACTTAGTGTTACCTGGCGCCATCCATTGGAAAGCTTGACATTTTTTAGCATAAACGTTCTCAGCACGTTTCGACGTACATACTACCATCATTTGTGATGTTTACAGTGACTTGAAAAAATCAATGTGGCAGAAAAATGGAATTAACTCGTGAACATTTCCATGCGAACATTTTTCACAACTTTCGGCGTGGATTATCACGAGAAGAGTGCATCTGTGAACCTTAATCATTATATGGCGATGAAGCACCACTCTATAGCACTTTGAAAACTGGTTTAATGAATCCAATCGTGCACGACGCTCGCTCAATGACGACGGTCGTGAAGATCGTCCAAAAACGGCTGTTGTGCCAGAGAACATTGATGCCGTGCGTGAACTAATAACGCATGATCGTCATGTGACATACCGTGAGATAGAGGCATCCTACGGCATTTCTTGCACCAGCATACATTCGATATTGCATAAAGACCTGGCCGTAAAAAAGGTGTGTTCTCGTTGGATCCCGCACAATTTGAAAATCGCTCAAAAAAGGCTAGTGTCTAATAATGCAAGGAAATTTTGAGAAAATAGGATCGCGGTGCTTCAAAGACGTTTATAAGATCGTCACAGCTGACGAATCATGGATCTATGCGTATGAGCCCGAAACAAAACAGCAATCGACAGTGTGGGTCTTCGAAGACGAGCCATATCCAACGAAAGTTGTTCGTGGAAGAAGCACTTCGAAGCAAATGTTCGCCTGTTTCTTCGACAAAACTGGTCATGTGGCGACTGTTCCGCTTAAGCAACGTAGGACGGCCAATTCTGAGTGGTACACCACAATTTGTTTGCTTGAGGTCTTCGGAGGAATTCGAAAAACGAAGAAGAGACGACGAATCATTGTGCACCATGACAATGCGAGCTCTCACACATCGGCTTAAACCAGTACCTTTTGAAACGTTCATAACGAGGAATTGATGAGTAATCCGCCGTACAGCCCTGACTTGGCACCCAATGACTTATTTGTATTCCCGCACAACAAGAAATAAATGCTTGGTCAACGATTTTCGTCGCCAGAAGATGCTGTTGAAGCGTTCAAAAGCCATGTTTTGGAGGTGTCTTAATCGGAGTGGAAAAAGTGCTTCGACAATTGGTTTGAGCGCATGCAAAAGTGTATAAATCATGCTGGAAAATACTTTGGAAAACAATAAAACCATTTTTAATGATAAATATTCGCAATTTCATTATTAGGCCAGAACTATATATAGCAGCCCTCGTATCACATCTTTTTTATTGTTTATTAATAGCAAATTAGGCCACTTATTGTCTGAAACCAGAACTATATATAGCAGCCCTCGTATCACATCTTTTTTTTATTGTTTATTAATAGCAAATTAGGCCACTTTTTGTCTGAAACTTGGACAGTTCAGGACTTTGTATGGAATGTCAATACAAACTGTATATATTTTATAATTGCTTATTTGAAGTAATATAAATAATTTTGCTTCTTTACTCTACAAGGCATGAGTTTTTCGAACTATCATTTATTTATTAATCATTAGCAAATATTATCGATTGTGCCTTCAGGCACAATCACAAATTCTTTGAATTGAACTTATCGGATTAAATACTCGTATGTTTGTGTTGGCTGGCAATGTTTATTTGCATTCTAATGAAGACGATTTTTTTAACGCTCGGTATAGCTGGTGTAACATTAATTATTTCCATTTCATTATTATGTTTAACAAATCAACAAAGGAAACTTGTAAATCTTAATTAATATTCACATATCTGTATATCTGTTTAAACAGTTGTGTACAGATATTATCAGGTTAAATAGAAATTGTCTATGTTTTATGTGCTTTATAGAAATTAATGAATAACAGAGGTGGAAAATTAATTGAAATATATTTGTTATTTCAGGTTTAGGCACGTACTACGAGTGCCTAAGATTAAAAATTGTGAGATATATATTTTTTCATAGTATAACGATTTCGAAAAAGTATACAGTCAAACCTGGATAAGTGGAATCTTCAAGGGACCGAACTTTTTGTTCCATTTATAAGGGTGTTCCACTTATTGTAGTTTCCACTTATAGAGGTTTTTTTTTTTAACGTTCCACTTAAATGGGTTTTAACTTTTCTAATTTTTTGGAAAAAATAAGTAATTTAAAGGGAAAGTGTTCTATAAAAACAAAACAGAAACTTTATTTATAAAAAAAATCATGTTGAAATGGAACAAATTAAATAGAAATGCCATGAAAAATTCATATAAATTGAACGACAAACATGCATATTTAAAATTTACGTATACTTGAACTGAAAACTCGAGCCACCGTGTTTACGAAAACAAAAAAGCTAACGGTAGTTTAACGATTTTTTTTGAGTTTGTATTTTTTTGTATTTGATACATTAGCAGACTTTCCGTAACAAAAACCTTGTTTTGATTTTTAGTTTCGAGTAGAGCAAAAGTAAAAACAAAACAAAAAAGTTCCACTTACAGAGGTAAAAAAGTCATGAATTTCACTTACAGAGGTTAATGTTTTTCATTTTTGAGTGAAATTAACAAAATTGTTCCACTTGCAAAGGTAAAATACAGCGGAATTCCATTTACAGAGGTAAATTTAGAAAAAAACGATCCATTTATGTGGGTTTTCTATTCCACTTAAAGAGTTTTGTTTGTATCCCAGGGGGTGGGACCAGAAAAAATGTTTCACTTATGGAGTTATTCCACTTAACTGCAATCCACTTATCCAAGTTTAACGTATATGTTTTAAAACAATGTAATATTCCTGTTTAGCTCGTTTGTTTTATTTCGGTCTCTTGCTTTTACACTTTGACCAGGGATTAACCGGCTCAAGACCTCTTGCTTCTATATTTAAATAGAAGACAAGTTTTTAACAAAATGGCAAAGTGACATTGATTTTTGTGGCTGCACACTGCTTTATCATGATTTCGGGTCCTTGATAACCCTCTTCAGAAAGCTTTGAAAGTAAAACCGAACTCTATAAGGCCAGGCTCTCCCCAAACGAACGAGAACTACTGTTGTAAACCTTACTTTTCAAGTTTTCTTCACGCAATTGCCCACGAAAATACAACTCACTCTTTCCAGCTCTAAAGAGCCACATCGAGAGCCGTGATATTCCCTATACAATGGCATATATTACATCTTAAAATATAGACGTCTTACATCGCTTAATAAATGTTTCTTGTCTGGTGGTTTTAACTCCCACTTTATATCAATTACCTACAATGGAAAACGCCTATTCTTTGGGCAATTGAAGAACTTCTTTAAACTGAAGAATGCAAATAATTTATGAATATTCATATAAATCGTTTGACACCTAGGCAGTATCAACATACTCCCAATGACAGCAAATTCGGTTGCATATTCCGTCATAATCATTGGAAGTTTGGGCCAAACGATAGCACACAACACAGCTTATTTTCTTAGCTGGCACTAGCAACTTCTGTTGGTATAAACTTTCTGTAAAAAACTTATCTAATCAATTCAGTTTTATGAGTTCTGTCATTGTTACTTATACCAATGCTCTTCCTTTACTAGGCCCTTTCACCGGAGCCTTGGGCTTCCCTAGCTGCGCATTCAACGGCATGCCATTTACATCCGTTCAACCAACATGTCCTAGTCACTTCAATTGATATAACTGAAAAAAATTAAAAACAAGCATAGCCGCTATGTTATACCCTACACCACTTTGTTATTCAAAAGATTAAGGTTCTCTGTCTAAAGTTTGAGCAAGGTCGGACTTAATATTAAAGATAATTATTTGTCAGTCATAATGTACCTTACAAAATTTGAGCATGTTAGGGTAAAATTTGTGGCTTCTAATATTGCAGGACCTCAAAGCAAGAGGAACGTTTGAGCGGGGGCTATTTAATAACATGACTTATATGGTCCAATATTGCAGGACATGAGTGTTAGTCGCTCATAACCCCCCGTGCGAAATTTGGTACGAATGGGATGTAAAATGTGGCTTCTTAAGCTGCAGATTCTAAAATCTAAAAGGAGCTGTGTAACTGGCCTATTATAATATGTGGTCCAGTTTCGCTAATGTTAATAAAGCATATGGCACTATGGACAATTCGGCGTGATCGGGTATAGTTTCTGGCCTTTAGAGGTGCTGACCTCAAATCGGTAGAGAGTTTCGTGTGGACCGATATGGTCTAATTTCACCAGATATGTGTTGTTCACTTGTTGTGCTCTGTGCAAAATTTTCTCGGAATCGTTTGTAATATGTGGCTTTTAGAGCTGTAGGTTTGAAAAGGACCTCTGTATGGGGGCCACACTAAAACATGGACCCATGTCGCCTCACTACACACAGAGAACAGATTCTTTGCCACAACCGAATTTGTTTGCCAACCGAATGATTGAGGTTGCATGTACCTCGAGTATCCCTTAAAATAGGGAGTGTCATGTCGAGGAAAAAGAGGAAAATATGATGAAGTATTTTTCTATAAGTAAATATATTATATTCGACAATTATAATAGGATTATTTTCGTTATTACCATTTGGAGATTGTAACGGAATTTTTTTTTGTTTGCAACGAAATTTTAGCAGTTCCAACCGATTTCCAACTAATTTTTACTCTGCGGGCATAGTTAATAAAAGGGAGCTCATTACGTACCAAGCAAAATTTGGCCGTGATCTTAATTCGCGGCTTCAAGAGCTGCAGGACCTCTAATCGGGAGGAACCTTTGAGTAGGAGCTATTCGAAAATATTGACTGATATGATCCAATTTTACAAGCGAAATATGTTAGTCACTCGTTGTACTCTGTGCGTACCATGCAAAATTTAGCCGTAATCTTAATTTGCAGCTTCAAGAGCTGCAGGACCTCTAATCGGGAGGGACCTTTGAGTAGGAACTATTCGAAAACATGGACTTATATGGTCCAATTTAACAAGCGAAATACGTTGGTCACTCGTTGTGCTCTGTGCGAAATTAATTCTTAATCTGATGTTATATGTGTCATTAAGAGCTGAAATCGGAAAGGACCTATGTACGATATCAAAATATGAAACCCAATTTCAATAGGGTTTGTCCTTGTTCCATACTTGGGGAATGTACCAAGTTTAATCGAAGTCGGTTCATAATTACAACGTGTACATTAATTACAGAGACAGATGAACAGACGGCTGGGGAGGAGCAGTGCTTTAAGCGCCTTTGCTAATGGCGAAAGCAAGCAGATCGACCTTTACAATTCGCCTTTGCTTGAGTTTTGCCTGTCTTGAATAGCGGTACCATTCTGCTCATTTTCTAGATATCAGGAACTAAGTAAGTGGCTAACGGAAGATTAAGCACTTTGGTCATGGCATAAAGATTTCGTTTTGAGCTAGAACCTTCGATGACTTTTCGCTGTGTCATCTACTGTGGCAACTTCGCCCCTACAGGGGACGAGTGATTTTCCTTGGGTGATCCCATAGTTCCCTTGCAAGATTAAATTACATCTCGAATGTTTGTGGGTAGAATGGAGCGAATTCTTGGTGTGGATATTGAATTATTATATTGAAGCTACCAATCAGGATCTGCCGCGCCCAAACTGGACGTGTGCTACTAGGTCGGACCAGAGACTCAAGTCTGGTCCGAGTGAGGTTAGGAACCCCTAGAACTGTTGTTGTAGTTTGACATCTTTGGGAACGACCCTTCGTGGAGTTTCGCGGTGACTTTGGTTTACCACAGCCGAAGAGTAACAGAGTTGAAGGATAGACCGAGACCCCTCACCTCTTGGCCAATTTAAGGATCCCGCCACCTGATCCCTAAATTGGCTTCTCGAGTTTATCGGGGCGTTAGTAGCCGCATTATAGCTCACTCTTGTGCCATGGAGCATCGTGATTCAGGCAAAAATGGTAATCACGTCAAACTGACATTAGTCTGTGGCAACTTTGCTAAACTGCGACGTATACTCGTAACTCTCTTTATAGCCTTGTCGATCTCCGGATGTCCTAGAAACTTTCGGTGACACTAACCCACGCACCGTTTCGAATCTATCACTGCTCTGTACCCGTACGTGACTGATGTCCGATCATCCTTTCTTCCTGGGTTAGAGAGCGATTTGATCGTTGTCCAGTCAACTATTTGTTCCACTTGTATTCGTTGGCCAATCTACTGGTCTCGGAGTTAAGTTCTCTTATTCTAGGGTCAAAAGGGCTGAAGCGACGAACGTCATCACTCTCATGCCCGCTGGGAAATTTGTACGTAACTCGGGTATTCGTCCAGCAGGAATATGGCATGCGGCCGATGTGTTGATATTAGCCCAGAACTTATTCTTAAATCCGAGGGAAATTGAAGTTCTTCTAAAATTCGAGAGAATTGTTAGATCACAAAAGTTTCTATCGGTAGCTTTTCTAAAGATATCCTAGAGCGATTTGATCGTTGCCCAGTCAGCTATTTGTTCCGTTTGTATTCGATGACCAACCTACTATTCTCAGAGCTGAGTTTCCTAGTTCTAGAGTCAGAAGGGCTGATGCGATGAACGCCATCACTCTCATGTGATGTCCCGCTGCCTTCGATGAGAAATTTGGTCGTAGCTCGGCTAATCAAACAGTAGGAATATGGAGAACAGCTGCTGTTTTTATAAGTAATACCCCGGAACTTCTAAACAGGTTCAGGAACATCCGAAGGAATTATAACATCACTAATATTGCAATTTTTAGCTTTGCTGGAGTCATCCCAATTCTTATGATGGAGAAGATTATAGAAAGGGTTGCCAGGTGACGTCATTCATCAGGCCAGGCGATGCTGTGGTTATATCTTGCGAACAATCACCCACAAGCTATGTGGGGCGTCCTCATTTATTGAAAAGAACGAAGAGCTATAAATTTATTATGCCAAATATATGTCCCTCCAGTCATTATCAAGGGGAGAACATCACAATTCGTTGCGGGTATTAAAATCCGCTAACAGAGAAGTTTCCCATAGTTCCTTAATGGAATGTTGTGGGAATTAGTTAAGTAAGACCAAGCGGTTATTGCTTTGCAGCAGAATGCTAATGTTAAGCAAATTACGCGGGGCGTAACTACCAACCCGCGGGATATGTGTCTTTTTGGAAATTGCCGACGTCGTCTTTCCTTTCATTGATGTCTTTCCATTTGTCTCTGCTTTCTCGGAATAGACAAATCTATTCCCCTCCCAACTCTCAGATATAGCTCCAACACTTCTCGCGGCACCCTAAGTAACAGTGATGACTTGTAAGCTATGTTCTTTGCCTTTATTGAGGCCTAATACTAATCATTGTACTATTAGCCAATTTATTCTTTAGAGGATTTTAAAAAGGAGTCTATTATGTGTTGCCCCTGAGCGCTGATGCCATCGGAAGGGCTGGTTTTACAGGAGCCTTTGATATGACTTCGTTCAGTAGGCTTTTTTAGTTTTTTTCTTGTTGGTGGTACGTAAAAGTTTTGATGCACTTAATAGAGTTTTTGTTGCTGTACCAACAATATGTTTTGTTTTGAAGTCCTGTTCGTCTATAGGAGAACTGCTTCATTATCTAGGTGAAGAAAGCAAGCCATTTGAACTGGATGCATCCAAAGAGACCTGGGGGGTCAGCTGAGTGGGCTTGACTGCATAATTGTAGAGGTGCAGCACGTCAAGTGGTCGCTGATGGCAGGCAAGACAAACGTCCGGAACGTTAGCATCAATTCTTGACGAACACTAATTGAGGCGGCAACACCATCCAAATCTCAGCTGAGCCAGAACCACTCGCTTTTGCCGAAGTAACGTCTTCTCCTCTAGTTAAATCTCCGAGGAAGTTCCCCCAGCTCTACATTCACGCTATAGCTGGATAACAGTTGCAACTTCATCAGCGTGAATGTCGTTCTGATCAGCCTGATAGTTTCAATGATCTAAATGGTATCTCTCTCTCTCTCTCTCTCTCTCTCTCTCTTTAGATCATGTAAATCGTACCTGATCTTCCTGGGCGGAGGTATTATGTCCATGAGATGGTAGTTGGGATGACTGCTGCGAAAACACCCTAGCAGGTGTTGCTTAGACAACAGAAAATTGTGTCTGCGCGCGGTAAGGACCTTCGTCTCTTCATGTAGATGGTCCTCAGAAGAAATACGAAGACACTCTGTTGATGTTCTGAGGGCGGAATTCTGGCAAGTCTAAATATATTTTCCAATGCGTCGTATTCACATTTGCCGATTACACACTTACTGCGTAGACAGTATGTCGCTTCTGTCCGACCTATCGCCATGTTTTCTTTGTCGGCTCCCTAAGTACAGTCGGTTAGTGACTTGAGGGCCTTGTTGCTACTTTTAAGCTTACTGCAGATATCTTTAGCATTTAGGATCCAAAAGGCTGTGCAGTGAGACCCTACGGATTTTGGGGTAGTTGGGATGTTGACGTCATCGACTTTCACAATGGGTGACAACCGCACCTCTGCGGTCCACGCAGTAAACAGTGTGGCTGATGATTTTTATATTCCTAGCAGTGAAAAAGCGTGCTAAGTCAGTTGAGGGAATAGTTTATTTATGGTAGAGTATTTACCTTTGCTGCTACAAGGTAGCGGCCGAATTGAACTTAGTACGTCAAACGTGCTTATTGCATGTCAACCTCCGATCACATAATCGATTTAATTACTAGCCTTTCCACCTAGCGAGATCCATATTAGTCTTATGGAAGCTGCAATGTTTTAATCTGGTCCTAGTTATTTACTTGTGTCTTCCAAATTGAAAAGTCTCATTTTATTATCGGATGTGTTTTCATCGGACTGAACTCTCCGACAGTTGGGCTTCACAAATCTTAACTTTACCAAATTACAATAAATTAACAAGTGATTCCATTGCAAGCATGAAGAGTTCACCGTCAAAAAGGAGCCACAAATGTCACTCAGTTTATTTTCTAACGCTAACACGTGCCAATAACAGCAATTGTATGTGTTAGTGAGTTTACTGTGCATGTGTTTGTTATTGAAAATATTCATATTTACACGTGTTTCAGGCCGTAGACATGCACAAATATTGGCCGCAAGTGTTATTTTGCTAAACCTCTAATGATGTGTTTAGTGACCGGCGAGGTCATGTAAATTGTTAATGCTTTAAGCCATCAAGGACACGCGTGTGTATGTACGTACAACACATGCTATAGATATGTAAAGAGGTTATAATTTGAGATCCGTGAGGCACCGCGATGTGATTGCTTGTGTAACATCTGACATTTTTTAAGCAAAATGCTTTTTACGTCGTATATTAAACCTGGCAAATGAAATGCTTTTTTTAGCAACTCAAATTTATTTTTAAACAGGTCCTTCTATATGATAGCTCATGCCACAAGACTAGTTGGTTTTGTATGGAATTTAGTAACAGTAATTTGTATGATTTATAACGTAACTTCTATAGCGAAAGATTTTCAACTCCCGATTAACCTTGCGAATTCGATAGAGTTTCCACATTTTTTTTAATTAGCCAACACTCAGGGGTTTTTCCCTATACATGCAATGCATTGCGTTGGTCGTTGGAAAGCAAGGGATCGAAGGGGGGGAAAAGGGAGTAATGTTTATTGACATTCGCCTTGAATTTCTGGATGTCGTAATTGGTGCGAAATACATTTACCGGAAGTCGATTCCACATACGGACAGTATGGACATATATGGATCCATTTCAGCGTGGCCTCATATCAGTGGAGACATTTCTTTGAAAGCGTTTAAACCACAATGGCCTTCAAGGTCCAATTATTGTGCGCTTTAACGTTGGTTTAAAAATTTCAATCAAAATCGGAAGTAACACACACATGTGGCTTCAAGAAACGTAAAAGGACCTTAGTATTATATCTAAAATTGGAGCTATATGAACAATGGCCTGTCCTAAATAATGCTGAAACTTTCGTCGGCATCGTTTTATATTTGAGACCTGTACTGTGTCCAGTTTCAGTTTAAGCAGGCAGTAAATTCAAAAACTCTCAGGCTGACTATTTGAAACCCTTTGTAAGACTTTCGTAAATAAGGTCAGTCTTAAATTAAACAATGGCTCTTTTGAAGAAGAAATTTAATAATCGTGTTATCTCACCTCGTGGTGATGTTGCGATCATGTGGATTTACACCGTTGGACTTCTTTCTTTGGGAATATTTAAAAGAAAAAGTGTACTTCAAGAAGCCAAGAACAATTTAAGAGTAAAATGATGAGATAATTCTGCACATTAAGGATATTTGTCCTTTGTCTCAGAGACATTGAAAATTGGACATTGGACAATCGAATAGACCGTGTCATTGAAGCCGTGACGAGCATTTGACCGAAAGTTTGGTTTAGTCAGAATTATCATAATAAAAATTACTAAGATATTTCTTTTAAAACTAAAAAAATATTAAGATTACTTTTTAAAAAATTTTTTGTTTCATTTTCAATTAATATCATGCGTTTTAGTTGAACCACCCTTCAGAATCGAATGTTATGGGAGCCTACTAGACCTGCAGGAAGAATAGACAATTGTATGTTATGAAAATATAGACGGTGGGGCCGTCCGTGGTGTGATGGAAGTGTGAATGTCTATCATTACAGTCAGCAGAGTGGGTTTGGCCGGACAATTAAATAGATGCAGTACGTCATGTGGTCCCTGATGGCAGGTGGGATAAACGTCCGGAACGTTAGCATCAATACGCGACACATACGAATAAAGGCGGCAGCACCATTCAGATCTCTGAGCCAGAAACACGCGCGTTTGCCGAAGTAAAGTATTCTCCTCTGGTAAAATCTCCCGGGGAAGATCCCCCAGGGGACTGCGACTTGATCAGCGTGAATGTCGTTTAGATCTGCATAATAGTTTCCATGATCTAAATGCTCCCTTTCTATCTCTCTCTACAACATGGAAATCGTACCTGATCTGCCTGGGCTGAATTTCCTGTACATTGGATGTTGCTTGGGATAACTACTTCGAAGACACCTAAGAAATACTGCTTATAAAACAAGAAATTGTATCTGCAACAGTAAGGACCTCCGTCTTCTCATGTTAATGGTCCTCAGCAGACATAAGGTGACAGCCTGTTGATGTTCTCTCGGGCAGAGGATCAAAAAAGGCTGTCCAATGTGACCCCAAGGATTTTGGGGTAGTAAGTATGTTGAGAATGTTGACGTCATCGACTTTCACAGTGATTGACAACCGCACCTCTGCGGTTTACGCAGTAAACAGTGTAGCTGATGATTTGGAGGTATATATTTTCATATTCCTAGCAATGAAGAAGCGGGAGCCATCTAGATCTGCAGGAATGTTATGAAAACATGGACGGTGGGCTGCACTTGGTGTAATGGAAGTGTGCATTTCTATCATGACAGTAATCCCAGGTTGAACGCTTGCTAAGAAATTCTAGCAATTTTTCTGCAATGACTTTTCCACCTAGTAAATGCCACCGATTTTACGAGTTAGAGATTAATTTCTAAGCCATGTAGAGATGTTATGAACATCACTCATAAGTCAAAGTAACCTGTACCGCGGTATAATGTCGATTTATAACGTATTCTATAAATCCTATACCCATTTAAATGAAATTCGGAATCCGCGCATTTTTGGTAGTCGGTTAATATCTTTTATAATGTTCACGCAATATTGTTTCGAATTACTAATACTAGGAAATTATTGGGGGCCTAATACCGCCTTTTCTTTAACCTCCCTTATAATTTTTTCGTAATGTTCGAATTTTTCTTAAATTATTTATTTATCAATGTGTCCATTTCTGGTTCAAGAAAAGATAGAAGTATAAACCTTCATATATTCGAAAATAATAAACCGCGTCATATAAACTGTACTGATTTCATATGCATACTTAGTATATAAATTCCGATGTGTCTACGTACATAGATACTCTGCTTGTATTTTGGATTATTCTGCGTACGTCAGCCGGAGCGTTTGCCTGTGTACATTTTCAACATCATTGCATCCCCCAAAAAATATTGCGATTGCTGCGTCGGTTGTTAGCTATTGTTGCAATCCACTTGATAACGTTAATTTGTCAACAATTTTGCAGTTGTGACTACGTGTCGCTGCTCGAACGTGCTTCAGCGAGATTGTATCGGAAATTCTAAAAATATTTTTGGTGGGAAATCCGTAAAATATGTGTAAATTCAGATTTTGCCAACAATGGCGACGTTGAAAGGTTGAACGATAGAAAACAAAATTTATGAATATTTCATAGCTTACTAATGGGGATTATTGATGAAATTCCCGACGAATGGTAAACGGCGAGTCAACAGCGACAGCGGTACTGAGAGAGCGACTGAAGAGAACTCATGGCACAAGAACACGTGTTAAATAAAAGAGTAAAGTTTACTAAAGTTAGCAACAATATCGCCTTAAATTAAATTCTCTGTCGCATACAATTCTTAAATATTCGAATATGTAGGTCAAAATAAGCTATTAGTTGGAAATATATGGATGTGTATAATATATATACTCGTATAAAGTAGAACAATTTTACTACGCATCAAAATATGAATTTATTTGGTTACGGCTACCTGAGACCAGCGTTCGCAGTATCCAACGAACGTGCGTTATATTCATAGGAGAAATAGCAATTGTTTATTCTGTTTACTCTGTCTTAAATCTAAATCTGGATACTGCCAATTTTTTTTTGTTTTGGTGCATTCATGTCCGATCATTCTATGAAGTCCGTAATGAAAATGATTATGGAAAGGTATTCCGATCGACAGTGTACCAAATACAAAAACAGGTGCGGGATGACAGCAGGGACCGCACAACTCACTACACCTGTTCGGATGCCCAGCCAAGCCCATTCAGGTAGTTTTCAAGTTTCTATGGACGCACTCGGTTCAAGTCATAGCAGCACAAGACGGACGGATTGGACTGGACTTTCCAATCAGACAGACATAAGAGCGTGGCAGCCACTTCAACAATGAGCGAACGGTCAGATTAAGCTTATCGAAATTAAATAGTTGTTATCAATCAATCGGAATAATAAGGGTGAAGTGTTTATCCTTTTTTTGGAGTTACTTTTACTTATTAGGGACATAAATACTGTAACACATGTTTTATGCTGTAAAATCAACAAGTACTGAATGCTTCTGGACCAAATATTTTTTAATATAATTAGTGATGTATATTATATTCAAAAAGAATCTACTTATTCGAAATGTCCGCCTTTTGCCTTTACACACCTCAAGTCGTACTGGCCATTCGTCAATAGCTGCACGAATCTCTCCCATTGGAAAATTGGCCACAGCTCGAACCAAAGCAGTCTTAAGAGATCCAATGTTGGGATATCTCTTGTCTCAAACCTTGTCCTCTAAAATCATCCACAATTTGATATCCAATGGGTTCAAATCTGGAATGCCTGAGGGGCATTCTTCAAGGAAATGAACGCTGGCAAATTGTTTCGAAGCCAGGCCTGGGACGTTCTAGCCTTATGGGCCGGCGCAGAATCCTGCTGGAAAGCCCATGGCTGGTTTTGGAACAGGGAATTGTTAAGAGGCTTCACAACAGCTTCCAAAACGGTTTCTTGGTAAACTTTGACCGATGTTTTGACTCCTTGTTCGCAGAAATGCAGGTCAGAGACCCAATCGTAAGCAAACACCCCACCAAACTATGACTGAAGCTGGGTGATGACCCTTTTCCACCCTTGGGATCAGTTCAGATGCTTGCTTAAATGACCCCGCATATCATTTTGCTTGTTAAATTTTTCCTGATCGGTAAAATTTTTTTTATCGGTGAACAAAATTTTTCTGTGCAAGTTATCAGCGTGCTTCACCAAAAGACGTTTGCATTTTTCAATCCTATTTTTTTTTTAAAGCTGCAGTCAATAAATATCCGGTATGTCGTTTGAAAGCCCCAGATCCAAAGTCTTTTTTAATAATACGACTCATGGACTTTTGCGTGATACTCATCCCACGGGCCATGATTTTCTGTTTTCGGAGCGGATTTCTGTGAATTCTTAATTTAACGTCTGTGATGACATGCGGTGTTCGAACAGAGCGTGGGCGGTCCGACCTGTGGCGGTCTTTTACATCTCCAGTATCCTCAAACAGTTTTATGCATCGGTAGACAAACATGCGGCTAATCCCTAGTGGCCGGAGCGTTTTAAAAATATTGCTTATTTTCATTTCACACTTGAAAGACGCTATTGCAGCGATACGGTTCTCATTATCATTAGCTTTCAAAACCCATATGACATTAACGGGGTATATTCAGTTCTACTATTGAAATGGGTGCGTTCAATGTTGTAATAGTAGTTATGTCTCTACTGTGTATATGTGGCTATATAAAGTAAGAATAATTTTTTTATGCATCAAAATATGAATTTATTTTGTTGCTGCTACATGAGACCAGGGTTCGTGGAGCCCAACTAACGGCCATTATATTCGTAGGAGAAGAAGCACATGTTATTTTATCTTCTTAATAGAAAATCCATGATGAAGGGTGTATTGTTTGATCTGGCCAAGATTAATGTCCTTTTTACTTATTTTCTAATAGATCATCTAGAATTTGAATATTACAATTCTATTTTAAATCAAAACCTGGATACCGCTTTTTTTTGCGCATTCATGTCCGATCATTTTTTCACGAGGCCAGGCGATGCAATGGTTATATCTGGCGAACTGTGGCAATTACCCATAAGCTTTGTGGGCATCGGCATTTATTGAATTTGTGATCTATTTTTTATTACCTACCAAAAAAAACTTAAAATTAATACCTGAAGAAAATTAAAAAAAATGAAATTTGGCCGCCTCGAAAAGGATTTTTTTTGTATGCCGCAGTGAAATGTTTTGTTCCGGATTCCAAAAGCTTTTAAAAATTCGTTGGCACAATATCGCGTGCCAAATATATATCCTACTACTTCGCTGGGATATGTTTTACTTATTTTTGTTTAAAAGAAGTTAAGAGAAACCGTTCTGCAACCCACTGTTGCCATGCCTTCAGTGTTTTAACCAGTTTAGCACGATTGGGAACAAATAAATGCGAAAATATTTTTATTCGCAAATATACATAAGCAGTTCCGCATTAAGTGATCATTATTTTAGAAATATATTTGTGTATTCATTACCACGACGACAGCGCCATGTATCGGGACTAAACTAAAGATAAACCTTCCGAAAAACAAAGCTAACATAATGCCCATGTCTGTTAACAATCGGGTTTCGAGTTTTTGGCGCTAGTACACCAAACATTACATTTAAATGTATTAAGATATGGACCAAACCATTTTTACAGATATCCTCTTTAAGGAAAATATAGTAAGTAGGATTTCATAGTTGTTATGATTATTACTTAGAATATAAAGAGACGTGATTAATATTCCTTTGATGAACTGAACTCGGATAGTGAGAAACGCTGAAAGATATGACGCAAACCTTTTTTATCCAGATATTTTTTTAAAGGAAAATATAGTAAGTGGGGTTTCAGAGCTATTAAGATTATTTGGGTACAATGTAATAGACGTGATTCCTTTAACTGAACTTAGATGGTAAGCAACACTTAAATCATAAAGGTTATGCTAGGAGCGATAAATTCCCTACGTTAAAAGAAAAATTACATTATAAAAATTGTTAAGAAAATAAATTCGAGATGTTTTTTATGCACTTCCTTATATTCCTTTTTTATCCCAGATTACAATTAGCACAAAATAACAGAATCTTTATTTGTTTAAAGTGTTTGTCCTTTCCTTCTTCTCAAGGGATGAGAAATATCACAACGAAGAAAGACCTCATGTGCTGCTCTGTTTTTAAGTAAATTTTGCTTGTTTAAAAAAAGTTAGGACAGTACTTTTGCCTGTTATGTCAAAGAATGAATGGAATTGTATCTTTACAAATGCATGTAAAGGACAAAGTTTTTGATGGCAAAGATGATCCGTATGCTGCCAACACTTTAGTATCATCATTTCACTTAAAACGATATGATGCAGGGTACAGTGGCTTACTTAAGAAATAAATCTTACTTAGGCAATAAAAACTGCATTCTGTTTTTGTAATAGCTGTTGGATATCACAACTAATAAATTCAGTAATTTTTGATATAAATCTCTCTACTTTCTGTTCGAAGATATTTAGTGTACTAGACCTTTCTTAACTCGAAATTTTTCAATTCGAATTTCAGAAAAAAAGGAATAATCTCAAAATCTTTGAAACACGCCAAATAAAATAACTATGAAAGATCTTTATTGATAGAACGAGAGCCACTTACAGTACTTTTATTCAATAATGACGTATACAAATTGGCTAATTACACTTATGCACAAACACTCAAGTACCCCACTGTGCAGAAGTGGGTGTACAACAGCAACGACGTCAAACTTGTGTAGCAAACACTCTGCAAGATACCATGACTGAAGATTCTTAATCAGGTCACATATGTGAAGGCAACGGAGCGTATGAGTAATTAATTTGTGCAAACAATTAATATAACGCATACGCCTGGTGGGTAAAAAGAAAACTGTACGGGTAAACAATCTCAGCGGAAACTGGCATTATAGCAGAGGAACGATGTTATTTTATTCAAATGTATGGGATTTTTAAAACGCCCATAAATATGACTTACATGCTGATAGAATTCTTTCATAAAGTTTTAATATTTAAACAGTATAACAACATTGAACAGGGATTAACCGGTGATTGTATCGGGATTAAAAAAAACTTTAATAGTCGCCGAACGGTCTCGAGAAAAATAACCAAATAAATTCTCATTATAAGATTCTAAATGTGCGACCTTGAAAATACCTCGGTGTTATCTTCGGCAGGAAGTTAAATTTTAAGCTCAACATTATAGACAGAGAGAAACAGGCCAAAGTTGCATTGGTTTCTATTAAACCAGTTCCTAATGATAGATAATTCTCTGTGATTAGTAGTTTCTACCCTTTGAAAATCCTTGAGGATATTAGTAGTAAAAGTGTCTAAGTCTAAAACCGTATACCTTCTCAGGCACACCTAATATGGACTGGACAGATGTATACTAGATGTATGACGCTTTTATTGTCCTCATCATCCTAAATGCTCCTGCAGTAGTTATCTGCAGCCCCACGTATTTTGTGTGCATGTTCGAATTACAAGCAGCGACCCCGGATAAAACCTACTAACAAAAAGATATCGACACTTAATACAGATATATCGGATTTTATGTGATAAAAAAGAGCCTTGCTAAGGCCCTAGACCATTGTACCATCTGTTAATAGACAACTTTTAATGTTTGAGAGAGTTCCGTCATTTAGTTTATGTTTAACAACGAATAAAAGTGAATTTCGAGTGAAAACCCCCAATTAATCAAACCAAGGAAAAGCTTGATATATACTTATACTATGGGGACTCTGCACCATCGGTTTCAATGGTAAAAAAGTGGTTTACTTACCTTCGTTGTGGTCGCACAAGTACGAATGACGCTGAATGTTCTGGATCTTCAGTTAAGGTGAATAGGCCCGAAAATGTAAAAAAATCCACGATATGGTGTTGGCCGATCGAAGAGTAAAAGTGCTTGGGATTTTTGATGCCATACGCATTAGGGTGGAGTGAAAACATGCTTTTTTTTTAATTTGAAAAAGTTAACCTCGGAAAGAGATGTAGTCTAGGGTCCTAAAGAGGGGAAAAATAAAGAAAAAAATTTAAAAACATTTTTAGGGGTCGCGCCAAAATAAACAAATACACATGTTTGAAGGCGTGAATTTTCCTAACCCCTGAACTGATTTTAAAGTTTTATGTCAATAAATGTTTGCAATAGCGTAAACAATGAAATAAGGGCATGAAAAAATTTAAAAAAAATTTTCTCATTGTTCAAAAATTTCAAAAAGTAAAATAAGTCAAATCGTCTCTTCTTCAGAAAATTGACTGAACAATGAAATCGCCACCAAAGCTACAAATATTAGTCGATTATCCTCATATTTGCCTCAAATACTTTTGTTTGGGCACTGAACAAGCTCAAACTTTTAAATTTCGAATAAGTTAAGTCGTTAATTTTTAGGATTTTTTTAAAATCAACGCCAAAATAGCGATAATTTCCAAATTTCTAGGGAGTGGCGCGACCCCTAAAATTTTTTTTAAATTTTTTTCTTTATTTTTCCCCTCTTTAGGACCCCAGACTACATCACTTTCCGAGGTTAACTTTTTTTTTTTGAATTTCACTCCACCCTAATACGCATTTCGTATGGCAGTGTGGTTTTGCTTTTATATGATCAGTTTGGTTTAAGAAAGCTGTATGCAAGATGTCTGCCGAGTTTGCTCTCAATAGACCATAAACGTTATCGTGTGACAATTTCAAAGAACAGTTTGGAGTTGTTAAACCGCAATTCGAATGAGTCTTTGCCGCGTTCTGTAACTGTGGATGAAACATGGATCCATTACAACACTCCGGAGACAAAGCAGCAGTCTCAATAATGGGTTTCTCCGGTGAATCGGCTCTGCAGAAGACCAAATTGACTTTGCGGCCGATAAAGTAATGGCAACAGTTTTTGGGATGACTCATCCATTACCTTCAAAAAGGAAAAACAATAAATAGCGAATATTAAACCAACTTATTGGACCGATTTAACGAGGCTTTAAAGAAAACGAACCCATATCGCCAAGAAAAATGTTTTTTTTTTTCATCAAGATAATGAACGGGTGCACACGTGCGCAGTCTTTATGGCAAAATTGCATAATTTGGGTTACGAATTGGTACCTCATCCGCCATATTCTCCGGATTTAGCCCCCACGTGACTATTTCCAATTTCCAAACCTAAAGAAAAGGCTCGTTGGAAACAGATTAAGCTCGTACGATAAAATTATTGATCTAACAAACGCCATTATATGAACCTCGAAAAAGCCTATTTATAGATACAAAAATTGAAGAAACGTTGGACTAAGTGATTAAGCTAAAAGGAAATTTTGTTGAAAAATATTTTTTTTTTCAAAAAAAAAAGTGTGTTTTATTTAAAAAGTCACGGAATTAGGGTATCGACCATATTAATAACTAGCTGACGAAATATTGGAGCCACAAAATATAGTATCTGAGCATAGATTGAAAGTCATTTTTCTGGAATTTGGTTGCAACATGTCTATTTTATCTTTCTATGCACATAAGAAAAGTATGGATGCCACGCCCCATTCTAGAACCTTTCTTAAACTTTCCTACATGTTTTGGATACATGCCACTAGGGCAGTTATGTTAACTTTATTAAGCACTAATTTATATGAAGTTAATGATTAAATGTCTAAATCAACTTTCACGTTCAATATTTTTGACTGTTCGACAAATTTCCGAGCTATAAAGCTATCAACACGTCCAACATTTGATAACAGGATGTCACAAACACAATGTGCCGATTTAATTTCTTTAAATTTTTTGTCAACTAATACAAACCAATCCACTTTTATTAAAATATAAAAATGTCAGTGCCTATGTTTAGTATGTGTGAGAAGTGGTCCATATTTCCTCATATTTCAGTGAAAATTCGTGTTTAATTTTTCGATAAGTAAATCTTCTAAAATCTTAAATTACAATAGTTATTCAAAATCACACATAAATATTTAAACCAAGCAATACTTAAAGATAAAAACGCAGACAGACACACTCAAACCCATACCAGCTGCGTCTGTAGTTAGAGGATTCACAGGGGAATGGTGTCAGGGTTTTTGGTGTGAATACGTATTTGGTAAAACCACACGTTTTGCGATGATAAAATTCTCATATTTCATATAAGTGATAATTTTTGTAATCCATACAAGAGCACCCACACACACACAAACATACGTAAATACAATCACAAAAAATGCACAAATCATTGCTATAACTAATTATTATAATTACTTATACAAATGTGTGTCTCTATTAGTGCATACCAACACATATATATATATGTACATACGATAATGGTATGGTTATATTTCACTGCGTAGTGTTAATGATAATTCTTGCCGTTGATACAACATAAAATGGGAATAATTTCCATAATTTATGCCATCCTCTCCGCATGTAAACTGTAATGTTTGTTGTAATGAGCATATGTGAAAGAAAGGGACCAAAGGGTAAAAAATCAATTTTCATTTTTTTCTTTTTTTTGATGTGGACAACATCTGAGCATCGAATGAGACCGATCCCATGCCCCAAAAGTGTTCCCTCCCAGAGCTATGCGCGTTTTCTGAAAGTGAAGTCGACGATTCTAAGCGCAAATAGAAAGGGACCTAATCTTTAAAATGGCTCTCCTGAACAAAACTTTTTATCAACTTTTCACTTTTTTTTTGATGTGGACAACATCTGAGCATCGAATGAGACCGATCCCATGCCCCAAAAGTGTTCCCTCCCAGAGCTATGCGCGTTTTCTGAAAGTGAAGTCGACGATTCTAAGCGCAAATAGAAAGGGACCTAATCTTTAAAATGCCTCTCCTGAACAAAACTTTTCATCAACTTTTCACTTTTTTTTGATGTGGACAACATCTGAGTATCGAATGAGACCGATCCCATGCCCCAAAAGTGTTCCCTCCCAGAGATATGCACGTTTTCTGAAAGTAAAGTCGACGGTATAAGCGCAAATAGAAAGGGACCTAATCTGTAAAATGGCTCTCCTGAACAAAACTGGTTTTTAACCATAGGTCCCTTTCTTTTTTGCGCGTCACATATGAGGTTTTATTAGTTTGCCAGACCTCTTGTACTAATGACTAGCGAGTATTGTGTGATAGGCGCGACTATCACATAATATAGCTAAGGCTTAAAATCCAAATAAGAAACTGCTTCTGGAGAGGTAGTCCTTCCACTTCATTAATGCTGGCAGCAATTTTAGACCGAAGGTCAAGTAAGCAGTACATCCCTAGAAAAAACATTGTTCACTGAAAGACGGGTTTAATATTTTCCTTCGTTGTGAAAACAAGGCCGAGCTGAATCTATTGAACTATCTGGTTTTTTTTTGTCCTGTTTGCCCCACCCTAATATCAGCTTAAACTGCAAAATAAATCTATGTTTGAACTAGAGTGTCTAAAACCGAAATCCGGCATTCCGGGTTTTATGGCCAAACTCGAAGTAGTTGTCTC